>OX381711.1:23242880-23646086 GCA_947462335.1 Harmothoe impar
CAAGTTTTTTATTATTATCATAATACAGTACTGAATTTGCCCTAGTAGTACCCCCTATGAGGCTCATATAATTTTCTCAAAGTCTAGTTGCAGCTAATGTAAGGCTTATACACAAGAATTTACGATAGATGCCCTGGCGTTTATTGATCTAGAGGCATGATTACCCCAGTCATCTATACAACACTGGTGCTTATTCAAAACCTGGTGCTTTAAATTAAATGTTATATATCTCCTAGCCTTATGTCTGTCCGGCACGATTAACTAGTATTTAGAGGGTTCGCTAGCTGGGGGAAGGGGGGGGGGGGGGTCTTCAAAATGAGTGACGTCTTACCTAGGGGGGTTATGCTGGTAGGTGACAAAAGGTGACAATGGGGTGGGGGGGTCCTGAAAATGGCCCAAAAAAGGTGACGTCATTTGTGAATGTTCCCTCAGCTATTGGTGTGTGAGAAATAAATCACAATCACAATCTAGTAATATATTGACTATTATATTATATATCCTGTTACATATGATTATATATCCTATTCTAGGACCCTCGATTGGCCTGATATATTCTTATCCAGCCTGTGGGACCCTTACACGGGCTTATTTCCCTAACTCAGCATGTGGGACCCACACCTTGTTTGTGAGACCCTTACTCAGCATATAGGACCTGTACTCACCCTGATGAACTATAACCCGGCCTGTGGGACCCTTACATGGCCTTTGGGCGCTAACTCAGCCTGTGAGACCCTTACTCAGCATTTAGGACCCTCACTCACCCTGATGAACTATGACCTGCCAGTGTTATTCACAATGATAAGGCTGACTACAACAATACAGTTGCAATACACTAGATGGCGTAGGTGAATATATCACAGCTAATGGCACATAGTATCAGCAAGCATATCTCAGGTAGGAGCATGGAGGTTCAAATATATCACCTGCAAGAATGCAGTGACAGATGGCCCTTATAAATCCCGTTCCACGTGGGTGATATCTGCTGGGCGAGGTGAGGGAGAGGGGGAAGGGGGTACTTGAGGTGAAAATGGGGAGATCTAGGGTAGATGCCTTAGGGAGATTTATACACAGGCCAGCCCTATAGATCATGACTTTATATAGCATCATAATACACTATCCTGATATATCAGGGGGATGCCGATACATCAGAGCTTTCAATGGCATATTTTAGAGAAGTGATACTCCAATGTCAAACACTGTTGAAAGGAGACAATCTTCAAAAGTTTTTATTTTTTTTGTGAATTTACCGCTCGGACGCGTCCAGGGGCCAGCCACCTACTGGGACTATGATTTATTGTGGAAGACCCCCTCAGGACAATAATTATACCTCAGCAGGAAAGGCCATGTTGGATTTATGATCTCAGCTAACGCTTTGGTCTCAACATGTCACACCACACTGTCCGGAGCACGACATACCCACCCCCTTTCACCCCATCTGTTTGGTTACACCCTATACTGGCATGCCACCAAAATATACTCCTATATATATATATGAACTGGTCAGGTCATGGCCCCACCCACAAGACACCAAAAGTCCTATTCCTTGAAGTTTCCCTTGATAGTGTCTATCTTGTTCACTAAATTGAGAGAAGTTTCTGTATTTTGGTGAAAGGCTCAGGCCCGTACCTTCTGGTGGAGTTTTTGGTGAAAATGAACTCTGGGGGATTTTGAAGAGAACTAGAGAACGGGCTCTTTGTCAATGTGGATTTAGGTGAGCGGGGTGGAAAGTACAGTGGCCCAAGAGGGCCCGAAAAAAGTGATTTTGAAAACAAAAGTGATTTTTTTTTGGGGGGGGGGAGGGGGGGGGAGTTATTCTGTTTCATGCTAGTATTTTTCTTCTTTCAAATGGATGCTGTCAACTGTCAACTTGACAGTTGACGGTAGCCTTTTTGAAAAGAAACGATTTGAAAATCTTTCTTTTTTCTTTTTTGAAGACCACATCCGGAGGTTTTTAATTAGCAATTTTGCTATCATAAACAGGTACCTAGGTATGTTAACTGACTTCCTATTTAAAAGTAACTCCTGTAAAGCTATATTTATATATTTATTACTTGATTTAGTTGGGGCCACTCCATGAGACCTCAGATCCGAAATATCAGTGATTGTGCTGTCCCCAGTGAGAAGCACATGAACTGCAGTACCCAATACCCAATGTGAGCTCATATTGGGTGACAACCGACCCAATGGGGGGGGGGGGGCACTCCCTATATTTTCTATGGTAACTGCATGTATGTGCAAAGACCACCTCAAATATTGTACTGTTTAATGCAAGAAGTACCTCAACAAATTAGGACCATTTTCACAGGAAATTCCTTATGCTCCCTTGTCTATATAGGTCCCCAGAATGGAACCTTTCCCCTGGAACCATCTTCACACATGGAACCAAAGCTGACAGAGTGCCCCCCCCCCACCTCTGCAGTGGTCAGTGCCTACCTCCCACTGGGTGTATCTGAACGGCCCACTGCATGTGGGCAGGGGAGGGGGTGGCCTTGTTTGCTGGCGGCTACCTGAGGGAGGGGGGGGGCAGTATGGTCAGGTCAAGTGGCGCACTGTGGATGGGGTATAGACAGGCACCCACCTGTGATTACCCCTAGGTAGTACCCCCCCTCTCCCACACACACGCACCTCACACATGTCCTTCTGTCCTCAGCAACGACCACACAGATGACCACTCACAGCAGTGCCCCCTTGTGCAAAGTGAGGAAAGCACACATTTACCAAATCCATATTTGGGGAGATCTACTATTTTTGCTAAAAACACCACTGTATCTATAGTCCGTGGCGGGAAGTTGTGACCCGTGGTGTTATCCGGTCTGAATATCGTTTTCTGAGAAAGGGAATACTTTCATGTTTGGTATTACCAGATATTCGTCAAATATCCATACTTTTCTACTACTTTAAGAAAAAATGATAAATTTGAGCTTTTTTTTATTGTACAATAATGCATCAAAATCGGAAGTTTTCTCAACTCCCCTATTATCGCTCAAAGCCAGTGCACGTGAATGGTGTGACGTGTAGACGGTCCGTTCATTTATGGACAGCTCTAACGCCAGAATGTGGATAAATACAACTTTATTTAATACCCACGTCTCCTACTAATGTTGGTACATGGAGTTTGGCTGTTTACAAGGCGAGGAGAGGATTCATATTCGGCACATGAACCAGAAACCATGATGCAGGTGCCACTGACAGTCGTCACAGTATCAGTCAGTGACATTATTGATACTGGGAAAGGACTGTTCCTGTCAGACTGGGTCAGAATCCGAGACCGAATGCCAGACAACAATTGTGTTATCAATACTGGAAGAGAAGGTAATGTTGCCCCTTATTGTCATACTTTCATGTTTTTTAGATAATGCTCTCGTTGAAGTTATGTGTGTGGCTTGGAGCCTGGAGGCTGGGTATGGTCGGGGGGGGGGGGGAGAGACTTGAGTTCTGACAGTGCATTGGTGTGTGAGGCCAGGACTGGACTGGACTACCGTTCAGACTGTTTGTAGTATGTGTATTAGAGACACGTTTGTTGTAGAATTTCCTAGGCTACAGTTGCACTCTATCGTTAAATTCTCTACCAGCACCACCCACCCCTCCCCCTCCCCCCATTTGGGGAGGTGGTGGAAGGATGTTCTTTAAAATTTGCCTATTTTCGCAAATTTGTTACGAATTGGGCAGAACCCTCCACCCGCCTCTTTTTTTCTACACAGGCTGTCAGGGAAGTGATTTCGTATTTTCAATTAAAGAATTAGGAAATAAGATGAGGTCAGCCCCAACCATCCATGACTTGGCCCTTCTGCACATAAGACCACGGTTGCCATATAAAGTTTTGAGTTAATTCTCAATTGATGTAAGAAGACAACAGTTTAGCCTAAAATCAGTAGGAAATCCCATGTGTCTCGGAGTAGGAGAATGTTTATGAATTCACACAAAATAGGTTTTCTTCTGCCCCCTCCCTCTAAAAAGATTTCTCACTCTTGAATTCGGTTTGAGCCTGGTTATTTTGAAGGTTTTTTTGTGGGTTTATCTTCTTTTTTTTTGGGGGGGGGTAGGGTATGGACATTTCTTACTGAATTACAAGTTTGTAAATATAGATTATATAGATATTGATTAAATTTCTTGCATTACAAGCTTTAATTTGATATCAAATATAGCTATGCTTCAATGCTTTGCCATGAAATCTACAATTAAGTAATTGAAACAAATGTTCATGTCATCATGCAAGAATTGTGGTCCACACACATATATATCCATGCAGTGGCAGAGGTTTATTTATGGCAGAAACAGTTCTTTCCTTTAGCAGATACGTTGAGTTTAATGCCAATACCAGATATACAATGATAATTGATCCTCTCAAACATTGTCAAATACATATACATGTATCGTGCTTATTTATTTCCCATATTGCGTAATTTACACATGTTCTTTGTTTTATGAAAGAAGTCAAATACAGCATATCTTGTGTCTTCATTGATTACATAATGATAGCAATTTCCTTTTCTGTTGTTTGCCCTGATATTTACAGCTTGGTTTAAGGCATAATTTCGTCTTGATTTTTACAGCTCATTTGCAAACTCTTCTCTTCCCAGGGATGCACCTCCCATGCATGCAACCTCCTCCTCTGCCACTTGGATGACATCACCGTCTAGGACCTCATCAACATAGTCTTCAAGGATGTCATCAATGTCATCTTGTCCATCAATTCCCTCACACATAGGAGCTGGGACTTGGACAGCAATGTCGTCATCATCTATTGAAAGTAAGCAAATTCACTTGACATAATATGAATTGGTAACACTTAGTTTTCTGAATGTTTCAAGTGTTCCACGTTTTATCCAATATGGTTTGCTCGAATCTAGAATCCATTAGATACATTTTCCTCTGATATAATTCAGTTCAGGCTATCATAACTTTCTGCTTTCAATGGAGTATTTCTGCCGTAAATTCTTGCGTAGAAGCCATGGCGTGTAAGGGCACTTAAGGATTCAATCCCAGCTTTAATTTGATAGCAAACATGCCTATACAGGGTGCTACTACCAGCCCTGTGCAGCTTATAGGATTTAAAGATCCGGTATGCATTCCTTTGTTTTTCTTTTTATAGGTAAAGTTGCTTACTCTGAATGATGGCATCTTCGACAACCTCCTCCTCTGCCACTTGGATGACATCGCCATCGACAACCTCATCAATGTAGTCTTCAAGGATGTCATTGATGTCGTCATCCTGTCCATCAATTCCTTCACTCACAGCAGCTAGGACTTGCTCAGTGATGTCGTCATCATCTAGTTAAAGTAAGTTAGTTTTAGAAATCAAATTTAAAGGGAAACATAGGTCATAAAATAATGGAAAACAAATAATCAAGTACAATGCACTGTGCAAGTAGCTGGACATGATGAATTGGTTTTCATCGGAAGCAATTAATTGTCTATCTCCGTGATCAAATTTTTAAAAACTGCATCGATATACTCTTGTTTTATTTTCTGTAAAGGTAAAGTTGCTCACTGTGTACCGGGAGATCGCTGTCCTCCAGGTCATCATCTGATTCATCATCACTGTCATCAGCAGAGACATTGAACACCAAGCCTGGATTACGTGCTCTGAAGTTGTCTCGCACCGACTGGTCAGACTCAAGATAACTCAACTGCCGCTGTTCTTCGGCAATTACTTTTGCATCAAGTCCTGACCAGACCTGGGGGGTAACTTGCTCCATCCCCTTGTCGATGATGTAGTGTAGCCCTGCGAATGTCATCTTGGCACTGTTGTTGATCGCCACATAGTTTTTACTAACCCCCCACGCAACCTCGATAGCATTGAGCTCAGGCCGGTATGGGGGTAGCATGAGGACACGGTGACCATGTTCTCGAGCTATCGCCTCGATACGTGTCTCACCTATTCAAAAAATAATACCTTTTAATAGAAAGATCACTTTAACGCAAGGCACTTAGTTTATCTTATGTCAGGCAACTTTTCTTTTTTATTCTTTGTATTACAGATACCATGAAAATTTTTCTCAAGTATGGAGAACGAAAAAAAATTAAAAATTAAAATAGAATAAAATTTTGTCTTTCATGTTTTACCACCTAAAAAGCCTTAAGAATGATCCGATTTACATGCCGTGAAAAGTGACATATAGCAAATTAAATGGAGATTCACAATTTTACTTTTTAGTGCGGCGGGCCCGTAGCTCAAAGTACATGTATCAAAAAAGTGTGGCCTTATCAGCACACAGTGGAGAAATGTGATGAACGTTTTTAGGCACTGCCCATCAAAAAATTCTAGCTACCTCATTTAGTGTTATGATTGTACTAATTGAGCTGAATTTTGTCATAAGTACGCTCCAGAATGTGGTAATTCTGTTAAGCAATTATAAGCTCAACCACTTGAAATGTATCTAAAACATTTGCTAAGTACACTGATGGTGTCAAATCTGGAATGTATACCTTTCGGAAGGTGTTGTCTCAACCAGGCGATAATGTCCTTCTTGAAGTGCATGTTAGTGGGGGCATTCTGGTCTTGGCCAGGGATCTTAAGATCAAGAAAAATACATATATGAAGCATTGCCATATCTAAAGTACTGCATTTCTCTGTGTATAAACAATGACGAGTGTATAAGTCGTCTATTTGTCACTAAGTACTTGTATAAGCTCAAAATTATACATATCATGATAAATATCGCCTCAGCCTTGGCTTTCTAACAGTGAAAGAATTCCTCACGAGTAACCATTAGAAGTGCTGTTATGATCACTTAGGCTTGGTATAACACAGCCACGTTTTTCATTTTAAAGTTTACAATTCAATAAATGAATCCCATCAGAAACTAAAAAACGTCTCACCTCTCTTTGGTCCCATTGCTCCTTCACTTTTGCTGCTGGCAATTTGTTCCAGTATGTCATGCGACATCGCTCATCCACAGGCCTGCGATGGTAGGCAGCATTGTCCATGATCACAAGACATTCCCCAAACTTTTCTTGCGCACTCTTGCATGTCTGTAGAAACAGCTCCTATATGGAAGAGTAAAACATTATTACAAGGGTTATTATCCTACTATAAAGTCTTGCACATAAGACCACGGTTGCTATGTGACTCAGACAGGGTTGCCACTGTCCTGGAAAATGTCCGGGAAAATATTTTTTGTCCCAGGTCAGGGAAATGTCAGGGAATTTCAAATTTTTTAGCAAAATGTCAGGGAAAAAGGGATTTTCTGAAAACATCAGGGAAAATTATATTTTGTCAGGGAAAACCATTGAAATGCCAAAAAAAAGTCACCTGTTTTCTTTCAAAAGTCAGTTTTTTACCATGATTCTAAGGGAGAAAAAATCTAAATCCTCAAGAAGGAGGGGGTAAAAATTTCGCGGGCACGCGATACACAAAAACCCCTGTTGTTAGATAATGACCACACGCTAAGAGTAGAAAATAACTGTAAAGAGGTGCATTTTCATAGTTGGAGGGCACTTAAAAACATTGGGTTAATGTTGCGATTGTCAGGGAAATTTTATATAATGTCAGGGAAAAGTCAGGGAATTTAAAACTACCTTGTCGGTGGCAACCCTGTCAGAGCATGTTTGCTATGATACCAAGCCTGCAAGCTTCGGCTTACAGGATTATCTCAAGTAAGAGGTGCGGCTTATAGAAGGGTCTCGCTTATATCCGGGGTTTATTTACAACACTTTATGGTGCTAGACAATTGAATACTTCTCTAGTCATTCAGAATATTGTCTCCTTTTCCATTCTGATATTATCTGGAAGAATATTAATAATGTGCATCAGTGTATAGGTACCTCAAAGTGCATAGCATTCATTCCAGTGTGATAATCTTTACTTCCGTCCTTGTGGGGAAATACTGTTGGCTTAGCCACCCACCCTTTCCGACATCCACCAGCATACAGGATGTACCGTGGGCCTCTGCCACTTGGTATCAGTACCTAGGACATAAAATGTATGGTACCATTAATCCCGGTTATAAATTTATAAGGGGGATGTAATGTTATGTGGTCTTTTATAAAGTATGTATGAAGAAGGGGACTGTGAGGGACCGTTTTCTAAGAATTCTGTGTTTGTAAAACCCTTTTTATTTTAAGACCTCTACCGAGAGATTTGTGAGGCTAGTAATCTTTATATAATCCCCCCTTGAACGATGTGTAGGTAGTGCTGCTTATTTTTGGCGTACACATGTACATGTTAGGGCCACCACAAATTTGCCTGAACCAATCTGCCACTTCATTGGCTGATTGGATTGGGCAATATCAGACATGTTTAACCGTCCCAACTCGATCCGAAAAAAAGCCTGCCGCACGCAGCGCTTTCCCCTGGTTAGTATCCAGTCAGTCTGTCTGCAAGAAGGTGAATGTGTAGCTATCCCTACAGAAGGGGGACGTACCTCTGAGCCCTTTTTGAGCCAACACATCCTTGCTTGATGTCTGTCATTTACATATGACTCATCCACGTAAATGATGGTTAAGCCTGCTTCTCTGGCTTGGGTGATCGCTCTGAGGTACTTCAAGCGTATCCCGCGCATCTCCTCTGTCTCTAGAGCAAGTAGGACATTTCCTGCTGAAGGTGCACGGTACGCATATCCCATTTTGTGAAGTAGTTTAATGAGCACAGTCTTGGATATCTGAAATTACCAAACTGAATTTCTTATGGAAAATAGATAACTATTGACGTTTATCTATCCACACACTAATGCACTCTGAACCTCAGCCAGCCAACCTTATCAACTTAACTCAATTGTGGCAGATCTACTAATACTACTATCACAAGTAATAGAGGGTGACAATATCAGTGCCACTGGGTATGGCACCATGGGTCGTGGTCTGGTTTTATATGTCTGTACTGGTTTCACATTACTGCACACAAACTTTCTACCTGTAGACTACGTATTAGAGGTGGAGGGTGGGCCTAGATCGCCTTCATAGTATAAGTTTATGTGTGATATTTCAATTAATTTTAAACAAGTCAGTATGACCCTAGCCATCTAAGCCTACCCCACCTCCTTTTAATCACACTATCTGGGGATGTTACTGACCTCATTGATCCCATGGTAGAAGTCGAGCGATTTCAGGATTTTTCTCGTGCTCGTCATTGTTCCAGTTTTATGCATCTTTTCGATTGTATCATTGATCTGTAACAAGACCATTCATTATGAGATTACCGTAAATTCTTGCATAAAAGCCTAACCTGTAACGAGTTGAGTTTGAGTTTAATTGTTTTATTATGCAAAAAATACTTCTCCCGGTATCGCCATGTACATCAAGTTATCGATGGACAATCACATCAAATATTTGGACAAACAATTATATATTATTAATCATAACTGTACATCAGATCAATGATATATGTGTGTGTGGGTTCAACTTAAAGATAGCAATATAAGCCGCACAGAGGTTCTAATTATGACGACTTAAGTACTTCAGTATAAATCTAAAAACTTCCTAAGCTGCACCTACACTGAGTGCCAATCCTATAAGCTGCACCGGCAATCTGACTTGTGATAATTTACGGTAGAATGACCCGCACTGTGCCACTCATCTTTTGCAAATATTGATGATTAAAATGTACCAGGTATTGAAGGCTACTTTTCACAGCAAAGAAGGTCACGTAGACCATTAAAATACATTTATTGACAAAGCTGTTACAAAATGTTACATGTTCGATTAAGAATTACCTTTACAAGGATATCCCTTTGGCATTCTGGTCGCTTGTGTTTTCCACGTTTACCTTTCCGCAGAGGTGTTACCTCCCCACCAACCAGGGCATTGTGGATTTCCCTGATCTTGTGCTTTCCTATGCCTGAGAGTGTACATGCGCTGCATGATAAAAACAGGAGATATTTTCATTGATACATGCTAGGGAGTTGTATGACCATTAATTTACGTAGTGCAATAAAATGCTGAATAAAATAAATATATTTGTATGTTTTAACTTCTGTATTTGTGTTGCTGATTAATTTTCATTCGAGAAATGTTTATACACCATACTAAATGAAGGAGAGACAAGATACCTTTTGATCACAGATCCTGAGAACTGGCCCTTAGCTTTCAAGGTGTACAGTCCATGGAGGATGCGCACTGCCATGTTTCTCTCATGCTGGCCAAAAAAAGAAAACGTTAGGTTAGGTACCGGTATGTTAGCATCAAAATTGGCAAATGTTCTATGGGGCCTATATCGAAACTAACTATGCTTATGTGCACATCTTAACAAAATTGCTTTAAAAAAAATTAGGGAGTGTCCATTTATTAGTTTCGGGGAAGGTGGTGGGTTTGGGGAAGGGGGGCATAAAAAATTTCCGACCCCTTCTGAGGGGGGAGGGGCGTAAACAATTCTGACCCCTCTTGAGGGGGGGGGGTGTAAAAAATTAAGCCCCTTTTTAGAAAAAAATCCTGCTCATTACTATAGTTAAAAGGGAAGGGGGCGAAAACATTTTGGCGCCTTCCGGCTATAGCGAAGCGAAACATTCCACCTGCTCATTGGTGGGGGGGGGCGTAACAGAAATTTAGCGTTTCCGCGCAAAATCTCACCACCCCCCCCCCATAATTAATAAATGAACACTCTCTCATGCCCCACACCCAGCAGGGGTCAATTTTTTTTATTATTATTTTTTTTTGGGGGGGGGGGGGGTTGCGGGGGGGGTTCCCACACCAACCTGAGGTGAAGGTTTATAGGCCAATTCCCTTTCCAACCCCCTCCTGTCAAAAGTGAGCACTCATTATGATCAGAAACCCTTTACAACTTTGTGTGTCACTGTGTGTGTGGGGGGGGGGGGCATTGAAAGTGGACAAACGAAAATGGGAGTGCAACCTACCTTAGTCAGTGCTTTACTCGAATCCCTCCTCAGAGAAAATCCTGCTGGAAGTCTTGGGATCTGACTTTTCTCCGGTTCCAAATCGTCATTTTTCGCTTTTTTGCATGTCGGGGCCTTGTGGCCCTTTTTGTGGCATTTACTGCACCTATCCCCATCATGAAATCTCTTATTATGCCCTTTCTGCCCGCATATTTTGCAATTCGTCATCCCTCAAACCATGGCGGGAACGCAGCGTCACCGCTGGTGCCCCCTGGGTTCTGAATGTAAACTAATCACACTGACTGAAGATCTCTTGCGACCTTGCAAAAGGATTGATTTCTCTAAAAATCCACTTCCACAAATTCTGAAAATTATACACATGATCAAGTACATGTCAAACTTGAAACATCGACTGCAAGAGCATGCAAGAGGCCATATTTAATAAGGAGGAAGGGATTTATTGACAGCGCAAATGTGGCTTCTCTGAAACCGGAAGCAAATTAGTAGGTCAGGGGGCGAGGTCAAGAACCTTGAACTTTGCCCCCAAGGTTCAAGGCCATATGCTGGCCAAAACATACGATTATGACGAGATTTAAAGTTTAGCAAGTCGGGGAATTCTTCCTCAAAACCCAGGTAAAACCTTATTTCAAATGAACGACAGTAACTGCAGATATCATGCTGTGGGTCCTTGGCGTTTGCTGCACGTGTCTACGTTGAGATTCATTGAAAATGGACGTCAGAAAGTTGTTATTTTGTTACTTTTGGAAAACACAAACAAACTTCGCTGGAAGCTAGCACAATCAACGCAGGGCTATAATTTTCAGATCAGCGGAATCCTTGTGAATACCACTTTCAGATTAAAAAGAAAAACTGGATATTCCCAGGAATATTTTCGATTTATTAGGCTGAAAACGTCATTAAAGAGAGGTTTTTCGTACTTTTTGGGTTTCTTTTCGTCTGGTTATACAGCTTAGTTCAAACAAACAGATACTCAAAAGAAAAAAAAAATTTAGGCAGGGTTTGGCTAATTATCTACCCTTTTTTTTGGGCCTATTTGCGAGGAGGTACACCCCACACAGCCTACACAATCAATATTTATATGATCACAGGTAGAGGAAACTAAGCTTTTGGGTCGCAACATGCCGCCACGGACTGTACATATTCATGTCATACATATTAAAGGATTGTTTAAAGCAGCATATCTGCAGTGCCATATTCTGGTTTTCTCATATTATTCAAAACCTCCGGGAGTGGTCTTCAATCATTTTCTTTTTCAAAATCACCTTCTTTTTTTTCAAAATCACTTTTCTTTGGCCCTCTTGCGCCACTGTATAGTACAGGTGGGGAAAACAACATTTCATCTGCGATCAGTGAAAAGACAATACATAGCCTGCATAATTATGAAAGGGCACACATGCAAACGATTTCTGTGGAGGGAGGGGGCTAAAATATATGATATATAAAGTGTATGATTTCTGCCTTTCTACATTCTGCCACACCTAGATTCACCAGAACAAGGGGAGGTGTGGTGAAGGAGGTGCGGTCAGGTGTGATGACCTGGATGGCTGGATGATTGAATGGCTGATCGTGTTTGGGGAGACTCGAAATGTATGTGTTTTTTTTGCGCTGTACATATTCTCATGAATTTCGCGGATTTTCAGATCTGCAAAAATATGTACAGTGCAAATATTAATCCGATTTATCACTATCATATTTCAGAATCCACGAATTTATATTCGCGCAGAATTTGTACTTTTTAGCAAACCCATGAAAATTCATACACGTGAAAATGTCTACGTTTACATGTAAAGGGTTTGAGGTGTCAGTATATACACCCTGCATTCCTAAAGGGCGGGGGACAATTTGTTGCTTCAAGGTCTAGTTAACGTTCCCTGCCGTTAAACCTAGTAGGTGAGTTCGGTAGCAAGTTTTTATTGACCGGATCTACCAGCCTGCCTACTCACCCAGACCACCCCTCGCAAGCACCCAGCTAAGTTTTACTGAAGCTTATTCTTTGCGCGAGGTTTTATGGTACTGGGTTTCTTGTCGGAGAGGGGGAGAGAGTGAGCTAATTTATATATTGACCCACACCTCTGACAAAGGTTAGCCTCATTTCTGGACATTACATTTTTGTTGAAAATGGTTCTGTATTAGGACGAGCTTGGTGAAAATGACTTTTATCCAAAGAGATGTGGATAATAACGTACTAATAGGCAGCTATGTAGGTATCTTGCTATCAGTGTATCTATGCTTCATATGTATCGCATAGACAGTGTAAGTTTGTGTCATGACTATGCAAAATTGTCCAGCTACCAGTCAGCACTGCTTTAGGCAACATGGCATAGGGCCAGAGGGCTAATAACGGGGTGCATGATAAAGTAGATGATAGCAGGTTAGCTGGTATACACCTCTAGTGTGAAAGAGGAGTAAAGAGGGGGTGGGATTTGTTCGCAACATAATACTTTAAAACCCCTTCCACGCGGTAAGCCAATATATTGCACAAAATTGCATTGAGTTACAATAAACCCAGTGGTGAAGGGGTTATATGGCGGATCCAGCAGGGTTTCCTCCAGTATAGCAAATATTTTATAGGTGTACCAAATTCCACCCTCTGCATATGCTACCCCCTTCCCAAACTACCTATACCAATCCTTCCCTATCCACCAAATCCCTCACCCCAATTTACCCGGGGAAGGAACTCCTTCTTAATTGCTGACCCAAATTATGCAGACAGTTTTAATTGGTTGTGTGTCATTAACATCAAGTACATACTACATTATGGTTTATCTCCAGGATCGTTTCGCTGTCTGATAATTCTATTGAGGTCACCAGTCTGCAGTAGTTATGGAAACCAAGGTCAACTTATATAGGTTAATGCAGTTTGATGGTGAACGCTTTAGAGAAGGCATGATCCCTTGATACTGATGATACACTCACGATACTCATGAATGGCCAGTGAACATATTGCTGGTGCTGCATTATACATTCTCACGCCAAACAATCTTGGAAATTATAAGCTGGAGTGGGGGACGAGAGTAAAAGGATTGGGGGCTCATATGATACTCATTATGTATTAAGCTATATACAGTGAGCCAATGTCACCACCTCCCTTGAAAGTAGAAGCTTATATAGGAAACCCAGGAAAAAGTTGAGGTTGTTTAAACGTTATTTGAACGTCATTTAAAGAATGGAAAAGTGTATTTTGCACCTTCTATTTCATGGACCCAAATCAACGTTGAATTAACGTTCAATAAGGGTTGATTAATCGCCCATTCCAGTTCAATAAGGTTCATTTACCATCATATTTTTATTCTATATTGTTTCTCCAAGTTTACAAACACCTTTTAGTAGAATCACTACTGACATACTAATCAATACAGACCCCTATATGGATTCTCAGTAGCCTATGTCTATCTCTCAGTGCTACAAAGCGGATGTGTACTATAACATACATCGTTATGCAGGCTTGATGTCATCATTTTAACACATCATTTAGCATAGGTATATTCATACATTGAATGTTGATGTAAAAGATGACATAGTTATTAGAAATTATCATTATAATAGCTTTTTCTAAACTAATATAAGAGGGAAGCATCGGATATAGTTCCAGCAGCTAAATTGTCATCTGGTGGGTTGGCTTGGAATCACAAAAAAAACTGTTAAATCAACGATTACCCAAATGGTTAAAGCAACGTTGTTTTGAGTTCATGTCCTGAACGTTGATTCAAAGTTATCTGGAAAATGGTCGTCCTATTACTGATTTATAACATTAGTTAACCATGACTGAACGTTAGGTAGCCCAGTAAACAAAAGGCTTAATGCAACATTTTATAACGTTAAGTAACGTTATATAACGTTTCTCTAAGGCTCCTTAAAATGGCATAACGTTATAATTATGAAGTTTTAAAAAAGGTATTTCGACGTAAAAATAACGTTATTTGTTAGCTGGGAAGGTTCAGTTAACGTATCTTGTTACCTGGGTATGGCCCTACCTATAGACAGTCTTCTAGAAGCCTCCATCTCTCATATACTCACCTAGGCAGTCTTCTAGAATCCTCCATTTCCCACTGACTCACCTATACAGTCTTCTAGAATCCTCCATTTCCCACTGACTCACCTATACAGTCTTCTAGAATCCTCCATTTCTCACTGAATCCTCCATTTCTCACTGACTCACCTAGACAGTCTTCTAGAATCCTCCATTTCTCATTATATACTCACCTATACAGTCTTCTAGAATCCTCCATTTCTCATATACTCACCTATACAGTCTTCTAGAATCCTCCATTTCTCATATACACACCTAGACAGTCTTCTAGGATCCTCCATTTCTCATAATTATACTCACCAATACAGTCTTCTAGAATCCTCCATTTCTCATATACTCACCTATACAGTCTTCTACAATCCTCCATTTCTCACACTCGTAGCCCATGGTCCTGGTGGCAGTGAGGTCAGGAAACAGGTATCCTTGGTTACATGTCACGTCCACACTGGGAGTTCCCTCCACATTGTAGATGTCGCCAACGACAGCATTGATAACCACTGGCGGGCTCGAGGGACAGGGTCCAAATTCTGGGTGGAAAATGTAAACAAAAGGTAGACAAAAATGTATGCCTACGTTTAACCAGTTATTGGTTGACTGATAATTTTCTTTTTGGTTTGGAGAAACGTGATAGATATTGATACATATTGGCATATTTGGTGTCAGATTGAAGCTTTTATTGTCTGTAGTACAGTTGTCTAGACATAACATAGATTCTCCCAATTGTCGAAGATCAACAAACTCTTAACTAGTAAAATGTGCCCACAAATTCATGAAAAGTTTCTATTTCACTATAATTATGTCTTGGCCCCTCAGTAAAAAGAAATTAAATTTAAAAAATGCCCTCATCTTATTTCCCGGTGCTCGTTGATGAGAAACCAGGTTTTATGAAAAGTTATTTTTCACAATGGCACAGTGTGTCATGTTGTGTTATATCGTGTTATTACATGACCATAAATCATCGGCCAGATAACATTGGGGAATTTTGGTGTTGCGAGTCTGACAGTATAGTGGTTGGCCATGTGGAGTGATTTGGGGGTTTCAGTCACAATGAATGGACTAGGGAAGGCCGGGATATGTGTCAACGGTAAAGTATAGTACACATATTTATGATTATACCAAAACTGTTATTATCCTATAAGCTAAAGTATGGCCATTCATTGCCACACTTGCCGGTTCCTCATACTGGTTGGTAGCGGATATCACCACGACACTGTGTTACAGGCAGGGTCTACCCAGTAAACACACTTACGTATTTTAACGTTCAAATAACGTTATCTGTGAGTGTGAATCACCTAGTTTCACTACGTAAAATAACGTTGAAATGTAAGGGTTATTTTAAGTTATTTGACGTAGATTTACGTAAATGAACGTACCTTAAACGTTATATAAACGTTCTTCTAGGTTTATTTAGGTAAATTACTTAAAATAACCTAACCTAAATTATTAACTTCAGAAGGTGATATAAACTTTATTTTAAAAAAAAAGGGGGAAAAAAGGTTTTACATGAACTTTTTATATACATATTTATTTCTCCACAAGCCCTGCAAGGGATTGAACTGGGGACCTGAGTATTACAGTGCTACGGTCCAACTGACTGAGCCATCGAGACAACTGAGTGAAGGGTCGCAGCCAGGCAGTCATATAATTGATAAGGGTCTCTCAATATCTGCAATAATTATAAAGATTATCATTGCAGCCAGCTTCTGAATGATCCTAGCTATACTTTACATGTACTTGTGGGTACATATGGTGACTGGGGTTTATCCTTATAAAAAAAGTGCCTTTAGTGAACACAGCGTAGCTCATATCTACCTATATCATTTACTATTATTTTGACAGAATACTATAGAAATTGTTGACAAAATTGTTATAGGTAGGTTTGTGTTTAAAAAAATATGTGCATTAATTCCCCACAAGCCTGGCCTGGCCTGGGCTTGAACTGGGGACCTGTGTATTACAGTGCTATGGTCCAACTGACTGAGCTATCGAGACAGCTGAGAGAAAGGCCGCAGCCAGGCAGTCATGTTACTGATAATTATTATTATAGTGAGACTCGAACCCACATCAACTAGCCAGGACAGTTGAACTATTGTTGTTTGGGATATAACATGGGTGGTCTGCACCAACAATGTCTATAGGACCCTACTAATCCTCAGCTCTTTGTAGAATTATTAAAATGGTGAAGAAGTTCTGATGAACAGTTGGGACCCGACATAGCTCATTCAGCGCAGACGTGCTTAAGGGATAGGCTATGTCTGCATATAAAGCGAAGGTCTCTGTACCCCTCCAGCGGCAGTCGGAGTGCAGTCGAGACAGGTACTCAGCCCTTTATATAGGGGCCCTGGGGCTTTAATGAGCTTTTACGTGGTTGCTAAAGGTCCCTAATCAAAGGGCAGTGAATAGGGAACTATGGCAAACCTGACGTATCTGAGGGTCATGTGGACGAGGTTATTCCACATGCCTGGCTAGCACAGTTGGTAGAGCGTTGCACTCCAGATGCTAGGGTAATAGGTTCAATTCCCAGTGATATATACAATATCTTCTAGTCTGAAGGAAGCAAGTTCAAGGCCCTATAAAGCCATGCATGCACGGAAATGCAAAGTATGCATCAACGTTTTATATATCCATTATGGTTCTCTATAACGTTTTGTACATTGATATTAGAAATCTTCTTTTAAGTCTTTTAAATCTAGACCCCAGGTTTGCCCCTGCTTAACATGAGTTTTTAAAGGAAAACCATCACAGTTTGTTAACAGAGTCTGTGCTTTTATAAAAAGAAATGAATAGCTGGTTTTAGGATTCGAACCCACATGATGCATCTAAATAACGTTCATCTAACGTTAAACTACGTTAAAAAGGTTACGTAAATTAACCTGCAAGTTACGTGATATAAACGTGTTTTAAACGTTGAATTACGTTGCTCTACGTCAAATAACCTAAATAAACCCTTACATTTCAGCGTTATATCACGTAGTGAAATTACGTTCAAATAACGTAGTTGTGTTTACTGGGATAGGCCTACCTAGAGTAGGGAGTTGCATCGAAAATTAATTGTTTACCCGAGAGAATATCTATTTAGTGGTGCCAAGAGAGAGGATGTGTACAAATGCACTGCAAAAATCAGAATAATGATACCTTTAGTAGCAAACGTTTTAGAGGGCTGAGAAGTTGAAAAAGTTCTGAAATTATTACCCCTGGGGTCTGTTACATAAGGTGTACCCGTTAGTATAGGATTATAAAAGAATGGGTACGTTTTTGCGGGCATGCTAACAGGCAAGAAATGATGGTGTTGCAGAAGGATTAAATATATTAAAGGGCAATACAATATCTTGTGCCCGTTAATATTGGTGCCCGTTAATTTGTGCCCGTTAATTATGCCCAGAATATGCCCAAAATGGGCAGGGTACATGGTAAAGTACACAAATTTGTGTAAAACGTCATCACTTCAGTACACACATATATCAACTAAAATAGGAAAGGTTACACCCAACAAAGAAAATATCATATTAGTAAATAATTAACGGGCACGAATTTGTCAATAAAAATAATATAGGGCCCCATATAACAACTATAATAAATTATCCACAATCACCAATTGTTTTCTATCATTTAATTAGTGAGCATGGCTGTACGGGTACCAATTTATATGACTTTTTTTTCTATAAATGCAATAGGTATGACACTTTTGACATACAGATCCTCTTAACCCCTTCACCACTGGATTTACTGTAACTCAATGCAATTTTGTGCAATATATTGGCTTACCGTGTGGAAGGGGTTAACTGTATTTTATATACTACCCCTCTAAAATTATTTGGAAGAAAGAAGGTTTATTTAAGATTTTAAATTAGTTATACGTCCACTGGAGGTATGTATAACTTTGCATTCTGCAACACCACATATTAAATATTAAAGGGTACAAATTTTTATTAAAGGGCACCTTCTTACGGACATGGTAACACTGCATACATTTGTATAGAAGACACATATCATACCCTTTAACCCTAAGGGGTACCATAAATTAACGGGTATATTCATTCACAGCCTTGCAACACTGAACTGCATTTATGCCATTTTTAGTACCCGTTCATTCCTTATGTAACAGACCCCTGCTGCTCTATATATAGCCTGTGTGGCAGATAGCACTCATACTTTGTGCATGGTGGGGCCCTCAGTGAAGTGAGTAATCACTCTGCATGCAGCAGAACACACAGAGACAGAAAGACCCATCGTAATAATCTTACTATATATCTGTAATTATACAGATTAGCCACAAAATTCCTTTACTATTAAAAAGTATAATCCAATACCTTTCCATGGATACACTTTCTATAACAATGTTGTAAGGTATTTATTACTTTATCATGACTTTTACTATGGTCACTTTCATGGGGGAGATGTGAATAATTATGTCAAATTTTAAAAATGCATGCTATTTATGAATATGGTTTCTTTTCAATTACAATATACCATTTTTGATACAATGCACTCTCTTAGTTATGCACCACTTAGAAGTTTGGTTTCCATCATATCTCTTGAACCATTAGACATATAAAAAATGGTATCAGCTAGAAATGTGCTCCAATATGTAAAGAATACCCCTATTGAAGCAAATTTTATGAGATAAGTATAATCTCCCCCGGAAATAACAATAACTGATTTGTGCAGGTAGCTCCATATACAGCACAGTAGGTGCCATGCTAGGCCTATTAACAAGTGTACACGCTGGGGACACGCAGGGGTGACTGCAGTAAACACCCTACTATAGCCTATAGTTTTATATACCATTACTATACACTGTGATATTACACTGTTATCATCGTTACAGAATATAGGTTACTGAATATTACAGAATGTACGCCGTTACAGGACACATGATACTTAAAGTTACAGAATATTTACCGTTACAGGACACGCGATGCTTGATATCTAAACATTACAGCTTTAGAAGTTTCATGCATGATACTGCATAAACAATTTCAACAATATATATCCGGTGAATAGAAAACTTACTCACTTTGAAAAATGAAGTTTGGAATCTGTGCCACACGGCCACAGTAGTTTTTCCTCAGGTCCGTCAGAGTAACTAGTCCTTTTAGGGAGAATCTGCATAATGAATGTGAAAACATGCAAGTCAGAACTAAAAGTCCTGTTAGAATCTTCATCATGTGCAAAGTAAGTGTAATTCTAAACCAGTGGCAGGGCAGGGTCCGTGCGCCCAACTGTATTGACAGCTCCTCTTATGGCAAGGTGCAACATGTGACGGAAATGGGAGGGAGTGGTCATTATCTTTAAAGATATATATATATAATAAAAGGGGTGGAGGGGGTGCAAAATATTCAACGCTTCCGAAGTGGGAGGGATTTGGGCATTTCTAAGTGTCCACTAACAAATGACTACACACAATTATTGTGCTTGTGGGAAATAAACACGGTGTCATGTAAGCCCCATTGTGCCACCATGGCAGTGTATACTACAATTATAAGATGCTCACTAGCAACAAATAGCAGCGTCTACTGGACGTTGCACATCTAGGATGCTTACCCCATGCCAGTGAAACAATCAGATTATATCTCAAAAAGGCCCCCGCATTTCTACCCAAAAAACAAAATAATATTATTCGGGGGGTGGGGGGGGGGGGGGGGTTAAGTGGACGTGGGGATTGTGGACGTATGACATCGTTTTGTACGTAGGATGCTTGGGGCCTATGCCATAGGCTTGGGGCCTATGGTCGGGGGGGGGGGGGCGCAAAAGACTGGGGCCTTAAATCCGGAGGGCCTAAGTAAGAGCATGGCGCCTGTAATCAGGGGGCCTCAAGGAAGGGTGGGTTAAAGACAAAACGTTTGCTGCCTCTGCAGTAATAGTCAGAGCTGAGCGAAGACTGGCACACTGCGCCTAAAGAGAGTGTTCAGATTTAAAATCCGAGGACCTATTTTTCCATAAACCCCCCCATTGGTATACAATGGCCTCCCCTGTACGTGTCATACTGTATCGTGTGCAGCCGACTGTAATTTATTGTATACGCAGCCAAAGGGCGTTTCAGGTTTGTAAGGCCAAGAAGAAGAAGGTTGGTTCTGGTAACATGGTCTCAGCGACAAATTAGACCTGTTGGTATTTTTCTGTTTTTAGTTTTTGCTTTGACCAGTTTTGACCCCCCGTTAAAATTTCAAAAATTTGCTCTAGAATCCTTATTAATTAAGTGATCCTTGACTTGTAAATAAAACTGCCACCATGTACACCTTACTTCAGTTGTTGTGGTTGTGTTGATTCATCTTGAGATATAGATTGAGAAAACATCCTTATTAATTATCCGATCCAAAAGAACCGTGAAAAAAATGGCAGGTATAGCAAGAAAAAGAAGAGGGGAGGCCGGCACTATTTTGCTAGATACGGGTGGAGGGGTGACTTGAAACACATCTAAGTGGGACTGTGGCCCACCATGCATGACCTGAGCTGCCCTAAGGTAGCCAAAACGATGTCACAGGCGCGGTTAATTTTGACAGGGACTTCTCCATAGTCCACCTCAATGCCAGGAGTGTGAGAAACAAACCAGCGGGCATAAAGGCTGAATTGGAAAAACTAGGCATAGATGTATTATTATTCTCTGAAACTTTCTTAAATGATGATGATGAAGATGATTTATATGTACTTGATGAGTATAACATGTATAGACACGATAGGAAAAGCACACATAGAGGAGGAGGGCTCGTGACCGACATCTCTGATGGGATTTCTTGTTCCGCCGGAATGTTTTCACATTTGAATAGAGGTAGTGCTGATATCACGATCCAGTGGATGTATGTGCAAAAAGGTAAAGGCAGAAAGACAATTGTAGGTAATGTGTATAGGCCTCCGAGTGGTAATCTAAACAATTTTTGTGATGTATTAAAAGCATTATTAGTGCAGATTGATGCATTAGATTCGTATGACGTGGTCCTAATAGGAGATTTTAATTTTAAACTTATAAACTCTGTTACCACTACAGCAGGCTATAATACATGTCTGGACCTTATTTTTACTAACTGTTCTAATATATTATCATACAGACCTTTGAATGTACATCTGTCTGACCACTTACCGGTCTATGTGATTAGGAAGCATGGATCTATCAAGAAAGGCTACAGGTTCTTTACTGGCAGGTCTTATAAAGACTTTAATAAGGAAAACTATTTAACTGCCTTTGAAGCATGTGATTGAACCTTGTTTGAAGAATTAGAAGATGCTGATATCTGTTGGAATCTATTTGAAAAAAAAAAGTATAATACTTTAAACATCTCTTGTCCCATACGAGAATTTAAAATAAGAATTGATAGTGATCCCTGGATGTCGGACACGTGACAAAAATGAATTGTTAGCCAAGGCTAGGCGCACTGGTACTATACTAGATTGGCATATGGCTCATAGATTAAGGAACTCGGTCAATCTTGAAAGAGAAAACGCCAGATTTAAGTATTTCAGACATGAATGTGATGATACACTCAAAGACAGCAAGAAATTTTGTTATTAACAACAGTGGTAATGACTTGGAGAGGATATATACATCCTCCCAAGTCATTACCACTGTTGTTAATGGACCCTTACATATAATATATATATATCCTCTCCAAGTCATTACCACTGTTGTTAATGGACCCTTATAACCATAACCATACAGGGTGCTATTCGGCATGCTGCTTACAATAAGGCAGATACGGTTCTCTTAAGAATGTCCAGGCACTACTGTGGACATTACTGCACTAGGGCAAATAACAGCAGGGAATACAATATGTCTGCCATAATAGTTCTAATTGTGACCATTGTCCTATAGTTAAGCCGGGTAGTACAGGGTTCACTAAGTCCTACAATCCTGAATTTATCATTGTGAACCAATTTTAATTGGTTTTCATGGTGATTTCTTAAAAATTCAAAATGGCCACCATACAGCTTATTCTTCATTAATCATTTGGAGTCCCTAGTCACAGGAGTATCTTTTCTGAATTTGATATTGTGTATTTATCTTGATTAGATACTGATAGACCCACTTTTGGCTCCGATTTCACCACTTTGGATTGATAATTTCATTAGAAATTCAAAATGGCTGCCACATAGCTTTTTGGAAATAGCTGGACGGGACTCCTTGCCCTCATTTGTTTGTTTGTGTAGTTTAACGTCCCACTGACAATGCAGGTGAGACTTACTCAAGTTTCAGTTTTTCACAAGTAAGAAGGTAGGCCGATGATCGTATCCAGGATGATCGAATCTATGAGATGAGCCAAAAGATAGAAATCCCGCTCCTACACATTTACCGAAGCAAGGGTTCTTTAACCTCCAACAACACATAGACATGGTGTGAGAGGGACAGGCCTTTGTTATGCTGTAAGTCTACCACAGCACGGGAAAGCGCAGCCATAGGTATAGTCAGGAAGTAATGAAAACTCCAAGCTAATACAACTGTGTGCCATCAGTCTGGAGTGATACATCCCGACTCGCCAAACTAGTCTCCCCCATTTTTTTTTCTTTTTGTATTTTTTTTTTTTTTTTGTATTTTTGTATTTTTTGTTATTTCTTTTTTGTTTTGTTTAATTTCTATTCATATTTTGTCCCATAGTTTGGTTTCCTTTAAGAATTTCAATACATTTTCATCATTAGTGGTGTTGAAAACACTGTACATAGATGTTGTGTCTGCAAGATGTTTTCTTCTACTCTCTGCAGTCCTTCTACAGTGGAGTAGAAGATGCTCCACTGTCAGACGGGTACTGCAGTCTTGACATCTTGGTTCATATTCCCCATTCAATCTATACTCGTGTGTCAGTTTAGTGTGGCTGATCCGTAGACAGTTTAATCTCACTTGTTCTGCTCGTTTTAGCTTTTTCCTCATTGTCACTCCTTTCAGTTTTGGTTGAACAGAGTACATTGTATTATGGCCCTTTTCTTTGTTCCATGCAGCTTGCCATTTTGCTTTCATGTGGCTATCTATGGATAGTAACCGGTCAGTGCATGGAATGGGAGTTCTCAGACTCAGAGCTCTCTTTGCAGCTTCATCTGCTTCCTCATTTCCTTCGATTCCAATGTGACTTGGTAGCCAGCAGAAAAGTGCTTCTTTTTTCTTCCTTTTCAGGTCAGAGGTTCTCTTTTGCATGTCGCGTATCAGTGGATTGACAGGCATATATTGGAGCATTGCCTCCAGACATGACTTGGAGTCAGAGAAGACAATAAATTTGTTCTCTTTGCAATCATCCATCCACTCTACTGCTTCAAGAAGTGCACTGGCCTCTGCAGTGAAAATGCTGGCTTTAGGCTGTAGGCGTCCACTTAGATTCCGGATGGCATGTGGACTCCGTAACCTACCCTTTCATTGTCTTTTGACCCATCTGTATAGATTGGCATGTGATCTTTATATTTTTCCTCAATAGTTCTCAGATTCTTTTGGAAAAGAGCAGGGTTTGTGTCTGCCTTTTTTGTTTTTTGTGAGGTCCAAGTTGACACTGGACTTCCCTACTAGCCATGGGGGAGTATCTGGTGGTCTGATTTTCCTAACATTCTTGAGTGGGAGTCCTACTTTCCCAACCAGGGTTTTTACCCGAACAAAAAAATAGGTTTGGTGATGTTTGCTTTTCCCAGGTATATGGTCTCACTGTTTGAATTGAAAATTGTGTCATGTGTTGGGTTTCTCCTATTTGCTTTGACTTTGGCTGCGTAGCAAAGGGAAAGATTTTCTCTCCTGAGATTGTAATTTTTAACCTTTTATTTGAGTCTCTAAGTTGATTAGAAGTAAAGATAAGACACTTTTCCAGTTTTCAGCAACATTCAGGCGGCCATCTTGGATTTCTCACCTTGCTCAAGGATGAGAGCTCTACATCCACCTGGAAATTTTCACCTAGACCCTATAGATGCATAATCAGCAGAGAAAAAAACTTGAGAACAGACGAAGCGAGGTTGGGTCCTGACAGTGTTGTCGGCTTCTAGACTATCAAATGAATGATGGAACTTGATTCACTCTCTACAATCAGGCATTGTAAGAAAAACAGGAAAATGGGCTCATGTAAACTTTTACATAGTTACGCTGATATCTCCGAAATTAGAATTCACGTTATAGTCATGGACCCAATCCCATGTATTTGTTACAATCATGACCGCGGTCGTCTTTCTCATTTAAATATAGATAGCCCATGTATGATTTAATATCTCCCTACAATGGTATTTGGCTGAATATGAAATATGGAATTTGAGAGGTTCAGACTATAATTGCCTAAATTCTTCTCAATTGTTGATTGAGGATGTATGACTGGTCCTCTATTTTCATTTAGTCCGCGGCTATATATATACCAATATAATGAATAACACAATTATAGTCAAGCAGCAATTAAATAGCCAATGAAGGTATGATGAGATTTCAGAGTTAATATTAGAATCCCCTGTTACCCCCCTCTCATCTTGCTTCATTAATTCTGCCACCAGCGCCCAGTTAATTATGACTCTCCAAGCAGAGTTTAATTGAGGTGGTGGTAACTTGTGATTGTCTACACTCTCCACCCATCCATCTCCCATCAGGAAGCCTCATGTATACAGGCAGCGGGATAAGGCCAACCCTTTAAGTATAGCATAATGCATCGAAGTGTCATGTAATGTGTCGCCATGCATAAATGCAGCACTGGCAAGTAACTCACTACCCAGATAACATTGGTCCGTGGGGCCCATTTGTGTTTTACTTGGGCCTGCTGGGTTTGCCCATATCTGGGTTTTCCTCATTTTTGTCCAGGGCTACCAGTAAGATTCCAGATGGGCCAAGCCCACCAACAATTTTTTCCTAAAATATGTTGTACATACTTTAAAACATACTCATTTTTGGTTCTTCTTAGAAATTATAAGTTAAAGTACCACTTTCATGGCTTGGATTACACCCTATATGACAGCCCCTCCCCCTCCCTCCCCCAAGAAAAAAAAACCCACATGGGCTTAGGGCGGGGCCTACGCTCAATTTAAATCTGGGCAAGCCCATCTTGGTCCCAGCAATTAGCCCAGGACAAAAATGTGGTGGGCCCCGTATGGACTAAGGGACGTGGGTCCCACCTAACGGCCCACCTTTAGACCCGTATGGGCCCCAGTAACCAATGCTGACTGGGTAGTGCTAGTAACTCGCTACTGCTTCATTAGTGTACCGCATCCCTCTTTCAGGACCACATAATACAACCACATACAATTAGCATGATGTATGGATGCAGCAATGTTAGGTTACTCTCCAGGGCTGCATCCATGTCTAATCCCAATGAGACGGCACATTGTATTGAAGCACTATGCTTCCACTAAAGTGTTAATGTGCCTTTTATGGGGAGGGCTGGGTCTTTTGGTCTGACTAACTAAAGATATTTTAAAAAGTGACAAAGGGGTGGGTGGGTCTGATTTAGCTGTATAAGAATATGCAATTGGACATTGGATAGTTTGCTATATCGTACATGCAGTGACGATGTCAACGAGATAACTCAGATCGCCAAGTGGTCCTAAACTCCATTTACATTTTGTAGAGAGAACATCCTGGTGCTTCTACTAAGGCCAAAAAAAGGTTTGTTTCAGGTCCCCGGACTTATGAAAACAGGGCCGACCCTACGTTTTTTATGCAATTTTGAAGAAATTTTCGCATCCCCCCCCCCTTTTCTGGTCAATTTTTGGGTATTCAAAAAGTTTGGCGAGAACATTCATGTAAATAAATAAAATTCCGACCTACCAACCCTACATTTTCCTCCCATGTTACCTGAAAGAAACCTTTTTTTGGCCGAATCTAATTGATTACCTATAGGAGAAGCCAAGAAAGGAATGCCTTATCCTAATATATCATTACCTCCTGTCTGCATCAGTAGAAGCCTCACAAGTATCAATGTTCTTATGCATCATATGTAAAGCTGAACACATGCAATCTCTTATCACTGGTGTCATTCAATTGTCTGAGCAGACCCCCAGACAGACTGCATTCAGGTTGAGGTATTACTCATCACCTTATTCCTTTATGTATAGCCTGTGCTATATGTACATGGATATCAAACCAAAGGGGAATTGTTACTGATCATGTCAAAATAAATCAAGTGTCTAAACCACTCGAAACGTATCATATAATTGCATGTTGCTGTTTATAGGCCCAATAGTTTAAACCGGCCCAATCATCATTTAGACTTTGTTGGGTCAATAATGTATTCTCATTGCTCCCGCGATAAACAACTTACATTCACCTGATGCTGACTAATGGCTATAGACACACTGTTAAATAAGTGTTTAGAATTTAAACACTTATTGTGGCCGTTATTTTAAACACTTTTAGCCTCTAAACAGTTTTCAGCTAAACACTTCAATAAGTGTTTAGGTTTTAAACACTTATTTGCAAAGTGTTTAGGTTTTAAACACTTATCTTAACACTATTTTGAAAAGTGTTTAGCATTTAAACACTTTTATCCTAAACACTTGAAAGTGTTTAGATAAAAAGTGTTTAGAACAAAAGTGTTTAGATAAGTGTTTAGATTCTAAAAAGTGTTTAGATAAGTGTTTAGAATCTAAACACTTTTCTATAAATCTAAACACTTTTCTATGAATCTAAACACCTAAACACTTATTGAAAGTGTTTAGCTAATAAGTGTTTAAAACCTAAACACTTTTTGATAAGCGTTTAGATTTTAAACACTTATCTAAACATGTTTGTTCTAAACACTTTTGAATAAGTGTTTAGGTCAAAAGTGTTTAGATAAGTGTTTAAAACCTAAACACTTTGCAAATAAGTGTTTAAAACCTAAACACTTATTGAAGTGTTTAGCTCATAAGTGTTTAGAATCTAAACACTTTTTACAAGTGTTTAAAATAACGGCCACAATAAGTGTTTAAATTCTAAACACTTTTTTTACAGTGCATGTCTATCATAGATTTATTACTTCCTACAGAACAAGAGCTAAAATCGGCACATTCAGATCACCAGTGCGGCTTATAGGATCGGCCCAAACTCGGGGTGCGGCTTATACGTGAGGTTTACGGTACATTAAATGATATTTTACATTCCACTTTTCTAGAAAAAATCACGGAAGTCCTTTTTTAACTCTCAGATTTCAAAGAACATTAATAAGCGAGATGTCAAGGCCCAGCACCTTTGGTTTTAATGTGTTTTTGTCTGCTGTCCGTGTAGAAATAACAAGGAATGAGAGGAAAATCGTTGACTTATTGGCCCCGGCTTATTGGGAAGATCTCTTTGTGTTGTACGGTTCCTATAATTGAGGAAACAGCCTCCCTCTCTGTCCCTTTGGACGGACACCTTAGCAGTATTCTTATTCATAAAGGAGGCAGGCTAAACTTTTAGTTTCTCCCTTTTAAACATTACCAAGCAATTCTAGACACTAACCAATCTCCGAAGGCAGGACTCTCCCTCCAGTCTGCAGTCAATTTGGTGACATGCTCCAATTAATTGCATAAATCAGAAAAGTATCATATTTGAACCTGCAGTAAATATTTTAATAGACAGATATCACATATATACACATCACACACTGCTCAATGCTAGGCACCTGCTACAATCTCTTTGGACTCTGCATTGAAAGAAAGGGGAAAAGAAAAAAATAAGTTCACATTGTTGGACCCTGACTTTCAGATTTATTTACTCAGGAGACATCTTGGCTTATTCACATCACATCCCACAAACCTCTATGAGAGGCCACCAACTCTAGATGTCTGAGTTGATATTCAGGTGGGTGGGACCTTAAACCCAGTGCATGGGCACTCCCCGACCCAGAAGTGGAAGTCGTCGGCGGTGATATCAAGGGTTACTGTCGGCGCTGATCTCCCCTAATCCAAGGGTGTTGTCACCTATACTCAAGGTCATGTCAAGGACGTGCAGATGACTTGTGGATCAGCTGGAAACCACCAGAGGGAGCCACTAGAGGCACTTCTGGCGGTCCCTGAACATGTATTGAAATCACACCAGGGCCTGTGTTTGGCCCCCTGGTGGGCAGTTGTCACAGGGGTATGGAGGTGAGAAATGTGGTGGTGTTTGATAAGGGGGAGCGTGTTTAGCACAAGTGACACTCCAACTGACCACTGAGAGTTAGATGAGATGGCAGAGTAGGACATAAATAGATACTCACTATGCAGCGGTTGACGTAGGCCTACATCCATATTTATTCCGCGTTGGCAGAATATCCACTTTATGGCACCATTGTCACTGGTCAGAGTATGCATATCCTCTACCACCCAATAGCTCTAGCTTAAGAAATTCCTGTGGATGAGATTAGGGTGCTAAAACTCTTTTGTTACTTGTCCAGCATTGGGTAGTGGTTAGCACACAGGACCCATGATCAACAGTAGCTAAGTCCAAATCCCTCCCAGCCCCCCCCCCCCCTCAGAGTCCTGACGATACCATGTATACAAGTAAATCTCTTTTATCTATGTTTGATTGATTTGTTGTTGCAAAGTCCCAATGCATCACTGCATACTGACCCCTCAGGAGTGTATCCATAGATGTTGAAAGCATGATGCATAATTGATGCCCAGTTTGCTGGTTCTAACCTTTTGGCAGATTAATCCTTTTAAGCCTTGAAAGACAGTATAGTGATAGAATATACTTATACTTCACCATGAATGATGGATGATGCAGCCCTGGTGAGTGACTCATCAGTGCGGCATTCATACATCATGCAGACCTTATGGAGGTTGATGCACTACAGAACAATCATCATGAAAACAGAAGGACATGAATGATTGCCACATCATGCAGTTTTTAAATTGTTCAAATCAAAAATTGAGAATGTAGGAACAGAAAATACTTGCCGGCAGAGCCCAAGAAGAGCATTCTTCAATGCACCTGCTTAGTATTGAATTCACAAAATTAATATCTAAACCTTTTATCCACAGCATCCTGCTTTTATTCTTTGAAGCATTTTGTCATTGTCAATGCATTCCCAGTGTTGAAATACACCTAATGGTACTTCATGATGCACTGATGCAGCACTGGTGAGCTACTCAGTGCTACATCAGTGCATCATGAAGACCAATGAACCTGAACTCTCGAGGGTAAATGCAGTCCTTAAAGGATTAGCTTAATAACAAAATGTCTTATGTTACGAACAATGTCTAAAGGTCTTTAATAATGCCAAAAGAAAACTCAAATTATTCACATTTGTAATCTGCTTTAAGGGCTACCTTTATAACAAAATGTCTTAAGCTACCAACAATTTTTCATATTCTTTAATAATGTTAAAAAGAAAACTGAAATTATTCACATTTGTCATCTGCTATGAGTTTCATACTTGAAGTTGTTGATTTGAAAGAAAATTATTCATGAATTTATTTAATCTGTTTGATTAAATACTGATTAATTACTTACACTGGGGTGTAACTTGGTTTGGCAGGTGGGGAATGGTTCGTTAGTTATAATGATTCTTACAAAAGCAGGTTAAACACCAATCAGTTCTTTTTTTATATTCACTTAGGCCAAAAGAAGATGTGTGTTTCAGGTCACATGACCCTAGTTAAGGTAGATTTTCAGACCATGTTACTGGAAATACACCTTATTCCTTTTGGCCTTATTGCAATCCAGAAGGTTCTGTTTGAATAAGTTGAAGTTTATACATTTTTTATTGGCTAGGCAATCAGAGCAAGGATGCTCTTCATAATAGTGTTAAGACGTTGAACCATAAAAGCAAGTCACCCTTCTGCGAATCCTGGTGAGTCGTCTGATTATATACAACCGTCTTCAACTTTCGATTTGTGTCCCCTTCCAAAAAGAGCACACAAAAACACACTAGATCCCTTATAAATCACCTAGACCAACGCACGCCATATTGCCTTAGCCCTCTGATTTTACAACAGCATTACTGGTGCCATTTAAAAATTCGAATAGATCTATTGTAGTAATTTATGAAATGATCTGAATTTAACTTGTTTCTGTCCACCGTTAAGGAGCCTTTGATTGATTGATTGATTTTTATTGGCATAGACGATGATTATAATGGTAACGCAGGATCTTTTTCATTTCAATGCCAAAGTCGCCTCACATAAAGGAGAGGGTCGTGATAGAGTTTGTATGCCTAGGCTTATTTATAGATGCAATGTACAGTCAGTTATGCCAGTTAGAGTCTGATGTCCTTCATGAGTAACCTACCATGGTTCAGTTTAGAGTTACATGCTCTTTTCCATGTTGACTGTCATGTAATTTGCTAGACACCATTGATGTAGACTGGTGATATCTTCCTGCAGTAGGCGTTTAGCTCATGCGCTGTCTTTGAGAGTCCACCACTACATCGTCAGCGTACATGACTGATTTGGCCACCTGAGTTGCACAAATCATTGATAAATAGGACAAATAATGAGGGTACTGCGTACTATTTAAGAGCCACAGGGTACTATGTGTGGCCATGCTTAATGAATGCAGCCCTGACAGGTATCTCACCAGCATTGCAGTCAACACCAAACCCACCTATAATTATGCAGATCATACATTTCTGCGGGTCGGTTTGATACATGCATGCAACCCTCTGTAAGATGCAGGATGATGTATACATACTTTACTCCTCGTGAAAAGACTCACTACACAGAGATTCAGTTATGCATCATACCGACAAAGTACATTGCACATTAAATCAATATGCTGCCCTTAAATGGTTAAAGTGTCACGTGTACACACAGGGGACCTCCCCTTTGATGAGGGAGGATCTATACCCTGTGTGTAGGCCCTTACAGCACGGCTAACCTTGGTGTCACAGAGACACATTGATCCAGGTAGCTACATCCCTCAGTGGGGGCTTAATCAAAGTCAAGAAGACCTTGGGGTCAATCGGCTACTTAGTAAGGGTTTACAATGGTTCAACCCTTTAAGGACAGAATGTCGCTAAAAGATGAAATTTGTCCCCATCAATGCATCCCCAGCGAGTAACTTGTCGGTATTGCATTGGTGCATCATGACAACCCTTCGGATTATGTGTCAACCCTGTAAGGTCGGCATGATGCTTGAGAGCAGCACTGGCGAGTTAGTCGCCAGGGCTGCATTCATGCATAGTAACGACCAAGGGCATGATGTATTAAGGCATGATGCCCTCCTTAAAGGTTTAACAAACTGAGGGTATAAAGGTATAGTCAATAGAGCCAACGAAATAATATGTCATGTTTCAGGTTCTCGGTGTACCATTCTTCCTCTTCGACCTTGATTATGCAGTGGAGGTAATACTGACATGACTCCTTATATCTAAGACATTGAGTCCAGGCTGGTCTGGGGTAAGGCCATTCATTCTTATGTAATGGTAGGAAGAGATGGAGAGGAATGAAATTCTGATCATGTTAATAACATAAACGCACTTTTTACTTTTGCTTGACCTGTGCTTAAATCTTATAGAATGCACCCGAAGGGAAATAGCATTGATGGCGGTTGAGTTAAAAGAGGTTCAACACAAGTGAGAAATGAGTGCACTACATTACTAGTCAAACAAATGGGACTACTTTCTGTGTTACCCATTTACATGTGTCACGTGTATAACCAGTAACTCTACTGTGCTACTCTATAACTGTGCTACCCTCTTAAGCCAAATTTTTAAAAAAAGGCTTGTTTCAAGTCACCCGACCGACCCTATCAAAATGGGGCCGACCCTACGTTTTTTTTATGCAATTTTGAAGAATCTTGAAGAATTTTTACATTCTTTGGTCAATGTTAGGATTCACATAGAGCAGACAACTTTTCATACTGAGAAAATAATGTGAAATAGAAAGGTGGCATGGTACATGAAGATGTATGCAATTTTGAAGAAATTTCTACACTTTTATGCTTTTTTGGGTCAATTTTAGGGTTTGTAGAGTGGCAGGCACCTTCATGTAAAATAAAATCCGACCTACCGACCCTAGACTTTCATCCCATGTTACCTGAAACAAATCTTTAAAAAAAAAAATGGCCTCATGGGACGAATAATTTATTTCATAGCAATGCCGATTGACGTGAATGTACATTGTGTGTGAATCATATAGCCAGACAAGGTTATCAAAAGTGAATGGACAGAACTAGGACGCATATCAAAGAGCAAAGAATACTAGCAACTCTCTTGGAGACATGAAGAAGAACTAAGAGATTTGAGGCACAGGATGAATGGTTTGAAGCCTCATTCTTCAAGGCGGCAAGATGAATTGTAGTCTGCGCGTTTGACATCCAGTATGGGCGGTGTATGGGGACTAGCTTCCCTCCACTCTCCGCATCATGTATACACGGTAGATGTTTAATGACACCTTGAACCTCTGCGCAAACCTGCCTGGGTCCTGTTTCTCCACAAATTTGTGGACGTCCGCAAATATACTCATGGAGCTCTGCAAATATATACGGATGTCCGCAAATATAATATATGGAGGTCTGTATTTGTATGCTTAAGTACCAAAAATACACAATTATATAGGCCTATATTTGCGGAGCTCCATAAATAGGGGGTCTGGATGGGGGGGTCCCAATTTTCCCTGTCGATTTTAAGAAATGCCCATGTCGCCCTGTCGATTTTAAGAAACGCCCATGTCACCATGTCGATTTTAAGAAAATGCCATGTCCAATGTCGTTATCTCTTATATTCCTCATGTCGCATGTCACTAGGCCAAAAAAGGCCCATGTCGCCGTGTCGATTTTAGTGGTCCACACCCATTAAATATATTTGCGGACGTCCGCAAATTTGATTTACGGACGTCCACAAATTTGGGGAGAAACATCATCCCATGTATTTGAAAAGGGGGTAGGGGTTCACCAGACTTCCACTTTCCCAGAGTATTATAGCAATGCTGGACTTTAGGGAGTCTCTCTTTCATCATCCAAGAGTCAATTTATACATATATGTGGGGTCCTTGTGATGATAAGGAAACTCGCAATACAGGGAGAGGGGGGGGCCTGTGTGTCTATATCCTCTCCCCCTTTTGAAAAAAAAATCCTAATGATATTTTGATACGCCGCAAGAAGCGATACTATGGGAAGGGGACCCAGCATTGCCATAATTTTGAGCCACTTTGGGTGAGCCCAAGCTCTAAATGACGGTCCAGCATAGCCTTACCTTAACCAAGTGTTTGACTTTGGTATGTCAGTGCTTTTGGTGACAAGCCAGCATCAGGCTGACGTTCATATTTTTCTGGGTGCACTCAGAAAGGGGTTGCTCAGGGTTCCCAGAAAAATTTCAGATTAAAATTCCATGACATTTCCATGACATTCCATGACAAAAATCTCAATTTTCCATGACATTTATTACATTCTTGTGGGGGGTTAGGAAGCTTGGTCCCTGAGAAAATGTCTAAAATCTAGAAAGCAAATGGTACATTCTCAGAGGTTTTGTAATATTAATTCTATTATTTTCATTTTCCATGACACACAGCAACTTTTAACAAAGTTTCATGACAGCTTTCAAATTCCATGACTTTCCATGCCACGTGGGAACCCTGGTTACTAACTCAGGCACAACAAATGCGGGTTGGGGCAGAGAGGAGACACGAGTCTACGTGGGACTGGGAAATTGATCTATCTTCCTCCTGTGGGAAATCTGCAAACTCAAGTCCACTTATATTTATGGCTGTCCGTCAGAAACATACTTGAGATTTTCGCTCAGAGAACTGCAAAGCCCATGTATGCAGGGAGCTTAGCCGATGTTTGTTATGGTAAGAGAGTATTACTAATTTATCTGTTAATGGGGATGGCAGACGTAACCCAATATAACTTATAGACATAACCCCCTCCCAATCAGGGGGCATATTGGAAGCTAATTTTTTTTTTTCTAAACCCTCTTTAGGGCAAGACAAAAATTTAAGATTGACCGTGTGATTGAGATACACTAGACTCAGGGTCAGGTAGAGGTGGGAAGGGAAATGTATCATTTATCATAGTAAGAAAGAGAAAGGGTGCACTCTTGTATTAATGGGATTCTTAAAGATGTGACCTTTGACCTTGATTTTGACCTTTTTCCGACCTGATATCATTCTACACATAACAGAAATGGATTCAGCACCTTTGGTTTACACTAGTCCAATATCCATATCATCCATTGCTCCCCCTATTATATCCTGGCTGGACCGTTTCGGATAGCATACCCAAATTGTGCGTCACAAGTATAGCATATCAGGAACTGACAACTACCTATAGGCCTGCACCACACAACCTATAGGTGGCATGATGCAGGTGCCCTAAGAAAGTCACACCGAGTGAGGCAAGTCACACAAAAAAAGGGTATACTCTGTAAAAATTTGTACATTGACTTTTTTTTTGGGGGGGGGGTACTTGAGCCCAAATTCAATTTTCATGTCCCCCGATATGGCAAGTAACCTCCCCTGTAAATTACCTCTAGTACTTAAGTGTTTGTCAGATGTCTGAAAAAAAGCGTCTCACCTACCCCTCCCATAGAGATAGCATTGGTTGTCACGAAATATCCAAATTTGGGGTTGTCGGTTGTCTTTGCGCTCCCATAGAGCTCTATGCTGAAGCAAATTACCACCAATTACAGCTTAATATTATTTTTCGTTTTTTAGGGGGTTATAGTAGGAATTTGTGAAAAACAAACACACCATTAGATAGATATTGTGGAAAGTGATTTATTGAGACCATGCAAGATGCAAAGAGTGAAATATTGAGCAAATGGGAGCAATATTCATTTTTCAGGGAAAAGAGGTGTCCAGAATCGTCTCACTTGACTCAGGGGAGACCCCGAGTCAACAAAACATGGAAGCTAATTATTATTGCAGGCGGCAGCATAAGCTTATATGCGCTCCAGAACATTTATAAAGAAAGTAGCGATGAAAATTTAGATAAGTGCCACAACCATTTATTTCTAATGGGTGTGGGGATTTCAGGAAATATAAGGGGCAGTGTTCAATTTTGAGAAAATTACCCAATATAGTCTCCCTCATCATGAATAGGGTTACCATTGACATTCTCTTTTCTTTCTTTTTAAATAGATCCAGCAATTGTCTTTAGTAAATCTACATATTACACAGGGAAAATACGACTGGAGGACACCCCCTCCCCCCCCCCCCCACCACGCATGCTGTGCCAAAACAAATTAGCTCCTCAATTTACATGTTTTATTTTTTCTAAATAAGATTATCTAACAAAGAAAATTCAGCAAAATGATTGTTGTTTTTGGTAGTGTCTTTATTTCATATGCAGTTCATCTCATCTTAACAATCATTCAAAAACCATGCACCACCAGGGTAGTTATAAGTAGTCGCGAACAAACCTTGCATTCACTTATACAATTACCTCATTTAAGTAATGAGGAAACTACTTTAGCATTTAACAGTTGTTTAAGGATGATGTGCTTCTCAAAGTGCCAGGCTCCCTCGTCAGCATGATGTATAAACACCACGGCAATGTATGGGTGGCAAGCAACACCAACTACGCTGACGACCGTCCTAACTTCTTTATGTCAAGTAATATTTACTACCTCGCTCATCTTGAACAAATCGTTATGTTACCGCTACTCTATATGGAATGTAATAATTATTGGCGAGATACTCGCCATAGCTACATTCATGTATCAAAACGACAAAACGACGCAGAGCATTGATTAATAACACTTTGCACACCGTCCCTAGTGTTTAGAGTTGTTTATCTATGTGGAATGTTACGCAGACTGAAACCAAATACAGACATTTGCCTGGAACAAAACAATCATGTTCTTGGATAACTTGGAGAGGAACATTTCCCCCTTGTCTACCAGAAGGTTTACATAAATATCCAATGTGGCAATTCATAGGCATCACATTAGCTAACATAGTTGATACATGGGCCCTTTTGAGGCCTGTGTCCACTAGGATACATCGGACTGTTCTGGCGCCGGCAAACACGTTTTAGCACTGACAAAACCGTTTTGTGGGCAGCGCCAAAACGTGTTCTTCGGCGACAAGACAGTCTGATGCATCCTATTGGACACAGGCCCATTAGCAAAACTGCAATCTCGAAACAGTGTATGAAATATGTCATCGGTGGCATTTCTTTATTTTACAAGGAATGTTCAACATATGTTAATGCTTACTACCTATGTGGGTTGATCACTCGCACACTTAAATCTTGTGTTGGTGCATCCAGCAGACAAACAATTATTAAACGAGCAGCACTGAATCACTTTAACGCGGGTGGTCTCCCAGTGGCATATGTTTGACAATTATAATCCATGCAAGATATTGACAATTATACAGCAACACGTCCATGGGCCACATTTTACACACAATGAGGTATCAGACCCTGAACTAAGTAGAAAGGTGAATTGTGTAGACATTAAATGTCCTGTTTATTAGATATAGTTCCTCATTCATTTAGGACGATGGCCATAATACAATCATACTTACCTATACAACACATATTTCTTCTGAAATCTAAATCATTGTAATGAAAATAGCAAAAGCCTGACAGAAAACCCAGAGATATTAGGTAATATTATAAGTGTAGATTAAATACAACAGCGAATGCTATTCCCACAAGAGATATGCTGACTCGACACAAGACAGTGTTATAACTTATCTGCTGGAGCAGCTCACAACTCATGCTACAGCTACTGCTGTCACCACTCATGGGGTAAATAACCTACGTCTTGGAACGCTCAGGTCATATCATGATAAGCACTGTAGAGTTTCAACTACCCGGTGGTGCCACAATGACTCTGAGTAACGAATCTTACAATTCTGGTAAATTCATATAATTTCATACATATAATTATATATGGATAGTTTTATATCCGGAAAATTTTTTTTCCTAGGCAAAATATATGAAGAGTGGGATCTCTCATTTATAGTGGTTGGTAATGGAGGGTTGTGAAAAAGGTTCCCCGGGGACATCATTTTTTGCACCGTTAACCCTGACGCAAATAACCCGAAAATAAATCATATAACCCGCACTTGGGGTCTGAAAATGTTTGATTTAACAGCTAACAGTGACACTCGCAGCATTTTACACATTAATCGTTTAGTCCAAATAAGCATATTCGTGGTGAGAATGCATGTTAAAATTTGGTTGGTGGAATATTTAATTCAGTGGCAATCTTCCTTTAGATACTCAGTGCTGACTGACATCCACCTGCTTCTCAATCATGGCTTTGATAATTACCACTTGGTCCACACTTTTTGTACACCTGCTATGGGTTCAACCCAAATGTCACAGGCGCACATGTTCATTACACATTTAATACCTTAGCACATGGGGGCCATTTATTTTGTTTCACACATGGCAAATCTATCACTACCAGGGGACTATTATTTAAGGAAATGCATATGATTTTATTATGATAGTACCTGGCAGTACTTCCCTGAAAACATCATGCAATTATAGATCCATGCTTAAGAAAATGAGATATCAAATACGGTAGATGGAATGTTATGAAGGGGTGATTCATGATCATGCAGTCGATCTAAGTGACTAAATTGACTTAAAATTCCAATACGGTGAGAGTTTTTATAGACCTCAAACGGCACTGGACACACCGCTAAAGCCATCTAGCAGTAAATCAAGTACAAGCTAATCATGCTTCAAAACCTATAAATATTTTGTAGATAAATCAAGGATGAAAGTGATCAATCTAAGAAAAAGCTTGAAATGTTCAAATGGAGGCCCCTGAATAGAGCTCCCCTATATAAGTAACTACAGGACTTTATAATGTAAAAAAAGAAACTTGAAACCAATGAAAAACTTGAAGACTTTCATGCCTGTAAATCCATCAATAAATTTCTCCAATAATGATCACATTCTTTTATCCAAATTATAATTATGTACATACTTTTTCATGATGTATACTCATTTATCAGACCTGATGTAAAGCTTGTTGATCGACATAAAAGGTGAGATTCCCACTGAGGGGCTGAACCCCCAATATGGGGAACTCCTCTACATTATCTGGGTTAGCCTCCTGCAGGGTCTTCATAATGGTCTTCTTACCGGCCCCGGTGACCAACACCCCAACCTGCCGGGCTTTGTTAATCGCCGGGAAGCTCAAACTAACGCGCTGTGGAACCGGCCCATCAGGAACGAACACCGCCATCTTGTTGTCATCAGCGACTTCAAGAGACGCTGTGTTTGGGAAGAGCGATGCAGTGTGTCCATCGTTACCCAGTCCAAGCACGACAAAGTCAAACTCCGTAGTTGGGATTACTCGTTTGATGGCGGTCTGGTAGAACTCGGCCACTTCCTCGCCCTGCTGACAGGGCTCCTGCCTGAGGTGTACCGGGATGGGGTGGACGTGGTGGTAGTGGACCGGCACGTGCTGGAGGAGGTATGAGTTAAGGGCTGCAAAGTTGGACTGAGTACTATCAGGAGACACGCAGCGCTCGTCCACCTGCCATACATGAGTCTGCCTCCAGGGGACCGTCTCCTCACCTCCATCAAGCTCCGTCAAGTACCGGAACAGGCCGATCGGGCTGCTGCCACCCGACAAGGCCAAGTGGAAAACGCCCCGTTCATCGACAGCATGCTTTGCTGCGGTGATAATGTCATTGGCAAGTTTGGTGATTATGTCGTCAACATTTCCCGTTATCACTGGTTGGTTCAGGAATCTTTGCGGTGCACTTGCTGAGTCGCCCTTAGCCCTACCATCAGCGGAAGGGGTTGGTGTTACAAACTGAAGCTTACGGCCTTTGATCTTGAAATTCATATTATCGAGGGAATTCTTTACATCGTAAATCCTGACGTCTTGATGACTCAGCGTTTTCTGCACGATGGGCGTCCAGACGTCCCAGGAGGCCATGAGGATGTTGGCGGTGGTGAAGAGGTGGCGCTGCCCGTTAAAGACCCCGGTCAGTAACGCAGCATAGGCGTCCTCCACACTCACCGGCATCAGTTTGTTCATCTCCGCCATCGACTCCCCAAACACATCCGCATCCATCTTCAACCCGTCCTCGTGTTCCCAGATCTGTGCCTCCAGGGGGCGTGGTAGACTGGGAGACGTCAGAACCAGCGCGGGTCTCTGGGGCGTGCCGCTCGCAACGTGAAACACCACCTGCTTCTTCTTAGTGCACTCATTACTCTTTGCTCCCACACAGAACCCATCCTCCTTAAACACAACCCGGATGTAACTCGACTTCTCATCCAGCTGTTTCCCACTCAGCAGCACAAACGGCACTCTCGCCCACCGAGCGTTATCAATATTAAGAACGGCCGCTGCGAACGTTGGCGTCACGCTCTCGTAATCCGGCTTCTCCAGTTCCTCGATGACCCCAGCCTTGTAGTCGGCGTACTGCCCGTAGAGAACCCCCTCCGGGTGCACCGGCCTCACCTGCCTCATCACCGCCTGCTTCTTGTCCAGGATCTCGGTGATGTTACCCGAGTTACGCGGCATCTCCATGGCAACCAGTAGCAGCAGCTCCGTCAGGTGGTTCTGCATGACGTCACGCACCACACCGACGTCGTCGTAGAACAGGTGACGTCCTGAAAAAACAGAGAAGGGTAACTTTTAATCAAGGTTTAAAATGTAATGTGTAAAATGGTACTTAAATTTCAGTAAAGGTTTATAATGCTTTTAGTATTTCAGTAAGGTTTGAAATGTTCTATGACACTGCCTATATATATTCGAGTAAGTGTTGATACTCTAGCCATGTCGTTTAATTGGGAGACATGATACTACTACACTAACATATCGTAACGTCTGGAAGGCACTGTGTCGGCCTGATGCATTAATGCAGCACTGGTGAGTCTGCTTGCTAGTGCTGCATTCAAGCATCATATCCACCACACTACTTGTGGGTCGTGATAATGCATTAATGCAGTTCTGGCGAGCATTCACCAGGGCTGCAGGAATGTATCATGTATAATTTTGTGAATACATAATTGCTGTTTTGTTTGTTTGTGTAGTTAAACGTCCCATTGACTAATGCAGAGGAGACTTTCTCAAGCTTTAGTTGATAAACAGCCAATGTTAAGGGGCGTTCATGAATAGGGGCGAGTTAAGCGTAATAGGCCCGCATAAGGGTTCTAAACTGATATATCCCTTTTCATCATGATGCGGCCTAACTCGCCAGGGCTAAATCCATACATCAAGAGGAAGGACTGAGAGTAGAAACACCCCGTAGGTTTGGCAGGATGCAGCACTTGTTAGTTACTCGCTAGGCTGCATCATGACAAGGGCATGATGCATCAGTGCACTAGTCGACCCTGACAGGGTTACCTGCAGCCAGCTGCAGAGGCCATGCTACTGCCAGTTATCGTAACACAAAAACTGCCACTTTCTGGAAGGCCTCAAGGAAATGTGAGCTTTTTTGGTTCACCCTGGTGTAACCCGATCGTGCAGTCAAGACACCTGACTCCACAAAAACGTGGGTAAACAACACCATGTCTTCAACAGTCTGTGTAAGAATTTGGGTTTTTTAAATCGTCTACAATCAAAATACTGGTGTCCTTTAGAAGTAATTCATGGTGACTGGTTTTAATAACCCTTATAGACAGTATGTTGTCTTATTGTGCCTCTACATAGGTAAAAATCGACACGTGCGACACGGGGGTTTTAAAATCTGACACGTGCGACATGGCCCTTTTAAATTAAAAATCGACGGACATGGAAGAATACAGTAGAATGTATAGGAATGTATGGAATAAAAATCGACACGACGACACAGTGCATTTATGCTAACAATCGACACGGTGACACGGTAAAAAATCCGGGTACCCATGTAGAGACACCTTATTGTCATAGTGAACCAATGTAGCCTCGCCAGCACTGCATTGGTACATTTTACAGGAGTTAATAAGCAAGTTTTTAAGTTTTCCGTTTATTATCCTGAGTAGAGTACAGAAGCCGCGGGCCCGTATTATGTATCACCCAGTACAATTTAGTTTTTCTACCGTGCAGTTCTTTCTTGGGAACTATGTTGGCAAAATACTCTCCTTTTCAATAATTACATCAACTCTGAAAGGACCGATTGGTGCCTCATTGCTGGTTTGTTGGCATGATACAACAAATTCAATGTACTCGCCGTAGCTGCATTCATACATCATGCACAGCACATTAAGGCACTATGCGGCCCTTAAAGAGCTAACAATTATTGCTCGCACACAAGGTCTATTGTTGAAGTGTAATCATTCATTCAACCCACTCAATCAAATTGTTGATCAATCAGTCAAAGGTTAATCACCCTTCAGTCCATTTAAGCTAATTATGATTTTAGTGCCTGGCATATTAATCTAAGCCTCCAAGGGCCGTTTAGTGCTTCATTGCCTTCTGCATTTTCTAGCCATGATGCCTGAAAGCAGCCATGGCGAGTAACTCGCCAGTGCTGCAATCAAGCACAATCCCGACACTACGGGGTATACACCCACGTAGGGTCGGCATGATGCAACTTTGGTGAGTAGACTTGCCAGGTCTTCATTCATACATCATGACGACAAATAGCATCGCGCATTAAAGCACTATGGCACTTGGCAGCTTTAAATGCATTTTCCGATTAAATCTTATTTACTCTCTTTATTTGCCAAATAATCTCATTCAAATGGGGGTGGGGTAGGGGACAATGAGTCTCTTAGAAACGCGATAAGCGTATTTGATCTGTGGTTGGGTCCACATGAGATGAAGCATGTAAAGTACATGTCACATTAAAGCTGCTGTACCACCTCTGATAGTTCCTGCATAGTTGTTAAGAGTCTCCTTGTTGGAGTGAACTGGTAGCATCCCAACACATTTTGTGTCTTTTTACCATGCTAAACTTGAGGAAATAGATGAGGAAAAATAAAATGCTTCCAGCATCCTATTCAGCACCTAATTACATCAACAAGGTAGTGCCATCTACAGGGATACACCAGGTACTAGTGGACTGTATTTGTGAGTTGAGCAATGGAAAACCTCTAGGCTCCTCTCCACTCAGTACTGCCACCTGATTTGATGGCTTTTGTAAATACTAAATAACCAAACCCCTCCAGAATATATTAAGTCTTTCGTGTCAGAAGAAATAACAGATTATAAGAGGGAAAGGATTATACAATCATATGCCTCCTGGTCATCCTCGATCCGCAAATCGGAGATAACTGGGTGACAGTTATTTCTACTCTTCAAGGACGGCATGTCGCTAAAAGATGATATTTGTCCTCATGATACACCAATGCGAGTAACTCACCTGTGCTGCACTGATCATGCCGACCCTTTGGGAGTGTCTCAACCCTGTAAGGTCGGCATGATGCTTGAATACAGGCCTGGTGAATTACTCATCAAAACTGCATTCATGCTTCAAAGGGTATGAGGCATTAAGGCACTATGCCGTCCTCAAAGGGATATTATGAGCTACTCAGAGGTGGATCACTCAACATGATTACCTTACCCTTTTAAGGAACGAAGAGTCTTTAATGCACTACAATATTTGTCGTCATTGTGCTTTAATGCAACAATGCAAAGTCTGAGTCTTCACACCATGGCTGCATCATGCCTTATCAGCATGCCGACCATATTGGGTTGATACACTCCGAAGGCTCGGCATTGTGCACTATAATGCAGTGCAAACGAGTCGTTCGCTTGTCGGCACTACGTTGGTGCATCACAACGACTGGTGCTGATTTAAGGCATGATGCCTTCCTCAAAGGGTTAATACTCCATCAGAGGTGGGTCCAGGAGTGAATGGGTGTGGTGGGGGGGGGGGGGGGCATGAAAGGTGTGAGGTGCCCCCCCCCCCCCCTATGCTGTTCACACACACACACGTGGTGTACACTCCTGGTGTCGGCCATCTTGTAGTAGTCACGTGACACAAAGAGTCACTCACACCGAGGTCACGTGACAAACATAGCTGGTCCCTGGTCCCATATCCTAATTGGTAGCCTGTTTGATGTACTCACACCCCTATAAACCCACAATGGACCCGCCCCCATGTGCAGGAAGACTGGGCTATTGGACTGGGTGAGGGGTGGGTGGCAGGGTGGGGTGCCTGGGAGATGGGGCAGAGATCAGGGAATGGGGCATGGGCCTGGTTTAATGTGCATACACTGCTATGTGAATACGTATACACCAGGGTCAGAGTCAGGTAGGTATTGAGCAGGCACTAGGATGATGTCAGGGGCAGCGGCTGAATATGTCTGTTTGGCTGCATTTGTTACTACCCTGCATTACTACTCGTATTGCAGTCTATTCTGAATTCCTACATGTCCCTACCATCCCATGTTTGAGATGTCATTTCTCAGCAACTATTTCAAATATTTTGATGCTTGAAGTATCAAATTGTAGCTGAAGGCATAACAAGGTGGCTGGACCCTATTGTAAACACGTTAGGTGCCGTCCATAAAGTATGTCAAGCCCGAGGGGGTGGGGGGGTCTTTTTTTTGTGTGACGAAGTGTGACATGGGGGTGGGGGTGGGGGTGTCTATGGACTTGTGTGACGTCACACTTTTTGAATTTTGTAAACAATATAAATGCTGTATAAATTAGTGACATCTGCAGGTTAAATACATTTGTGGTTGTAGTAGATCTACAAGTCCTAGCACCTTCCAAATTCACATAATTCAAGACCCCAGGTATGAGAAAACTATAACTGTGATTGATCAGTTTATTAATGCAAACTTGGATGCATATTTGAAGGTCATTAATGCCAAGTTCATTTAACACGGTTGAACTGAGGATAACTTCTCAAGGAAGGACCATGTATCAAGAGCTGGAAAAGAAAAACTTTGCACATACTGCAGAGGTTTGGCGTAAGTTTTATCACAAACCATGATAGATAAAGACCAAGTCAAACAGCCAAAGATGGCCTTTCAGTGAAACTAGATGGGTCAGGGGACTACCTCTCAGTATTTGTTAGCCTTGCACCCAGAAACAACATCCCCCCAAGATCTGCAGACAATTATCCAAAGGGTCTACTCCGTGACTTTGCACATTCTAGTGTAGGGGCACGAATAATACGTGTACATATAGGTCCGTGGAGTCAGCGCGGGAAGTGCCTCCATCGGACACTAGGTGGCAACACCTACGCTATGTCCTTTCGGTTATCCGGTAGCGGAGCCAGGCAGGGCACTCCAGACGGCGCTACGGAGGAGTGCCACGTCGACACTGCTTGGTCCGCGCTCAGGGTATATAAGAGGCCGAGGTTGGCTACCTCAGGGAGTTCGTCCCAGGACGAGCTCTGACCCACACCTTTCGATACCTTCGTTACCTTTTCGATCGGGGCACCTACACCCCTCCCACACTCTGGCTCCTGCACCAGTCATGCTGGCTCAGGACCAGATCATCCAGCGTTGCTGACTTCGAACTATCGATAGAACACTGTACATCTTCGAATGGTTAAACCAAGTGAACCGAGCAAAACCTTCGTGTTACTTTAAGGCTGTGATCGAATAAACCTGTTGCATTCAAACCGAATTTGGAACCTGTGTTCGCGTGATACTTATACAACCCCTACACTAGTGTACAGAATAAGGCATCCAAATGAATCTGCAAGGAATGTGAATTATACCTCAAATCAATTAGGTCAAAGGAAGAAATCAAAACAAGGTTCTTCCAGTATGACCTACTGTCTGATTCTAGTACGTGTCACACAGGCGTGGTAACCAAAGGGGACGGGGGGCCATGTCCCCTCCCCCCACTTTTGACCAACTCCAAAAAAGTTCAATCCAAAAAGGTCTAAAAAAGGTCCAAAAAGGGGTAAAAAATGTCTATATACCCCTCAGTCCCCCCTACTTCGAAACTACTTGCCATGCCCCAAATCATTCCAGTATGTATTGCCCCTAAGCAATAATGTGAACTCATGTATGCTATCCAGAAGATGCACCATGAAGACCTTATGTGGATATAGCAAGTATTTGGATACCACACAAGGATGGATCCAGGTGGGGGACACGGGAGGGGCAGGTGGGGGGGGGGGGGGGCATCCCACCCCTTATTGCTATGGATTTTTAATGGAATTGGGTCTAATACCATCAGTACATTGCCTATATCAAGCCCCCCCCCCCCTCTTTCTCAAGTTCCTGGATCCACCCCTGCCACAGATTTGCCAACACAAGATAAGTGACAAGATGGCAGTGGCACAACTGCTATTCCTGTAAACACTGTCAAGAATCTATGTATCAAGGATACCTCAGCCGCAGAGATCTAGTGCCATGACTATTGGTGTGAACATGATACTGCCACTTTGAAAGATTGAACGTGTGATTGAGATCACACTAGACTCAGGGTCAGGTAGAGGTGTGAAGGGAAATGTATCATTTATCATAGTAAGAAAGAGAAAGGGTGCACTCTTGTATTAATGGGATTCTTAAAGATGTGACCTTTGACCTTGATTTTGACCTTTTTCTGACCTAGATATCATCCTACACATAACAGAAATGGATTCAGCACCTTTGGTTTACCCTAGTCCACTATCCATATCCATCCATTGCTCCCCCTATTATATCCTGGCTGGACCGTTACGGATAGCATACCCAAATTGTGCGTCACAAGTCAGGAACTGACAACTACCTATAGGCCTGCACCACACAACCTATAGGTCGCATGACGCAGGTGCCCTAAGAAAGTCACACCGAGTGAGGCAAGCCGCGCAAAAAAAGGGTATACTCGAAAAAAATGTGTACATTGACTTTTTTTTGGGGGGGTACTTGAGCCCAAATTCTAATTTTCATGTCCCCCGATATTGGCTATCTATGTCTTTTGTCCTCTCACGTCTATGTCCGACACACACTGAATAAAAAGCTCCCATGTCCATATTGTAAATAATTACCCCGGTAGAGAGAGGGGGAGGGGGGTACTCACATTTCCATATAGTCTTTGTTGCGATACGTGCATTGTCAGTGCAAAGTGAATCAGGGTTATCACAACACTGATCTGTTACACAAATAATATCAAGTAACCTCCCCTGTAAATTACCTCTAGTACTTAAGTGTTTGATAGATGTCTGAAAAAAAGCGTCTCACCTACCCCTCCCATAGAGGTAGCATTGGTTGTCACGAACTATCCAAATTTGGGGTTATCGGTTATCTACACACTCCCATAGAGCTCTATGCTGAAGCAAATTACCAGCAATTACTGCCTAATATTATTTTTCGTTTTTTAGGGGGTTACAGTTGGAATTTGTAAAAAACAAATACACCATTAGATAGATATTGGGGAAAGTGATCTAATGACACCATGCAAGATGCAAAGAGTGAAATATTGACCAAATGGGAGCAATTTCATTTTTTCAAGGAAAAGAGGTGTCCAGAATCGTCTCACTAGACTCAGGGGAGACCCTGAGTCAACAATTGGAATCAAAAGGGGTCTTTTCAATAAAATCCATTACTGTAAAACCTTGTGTATAAGCCGCGGCTAGTACTCGAGTCAAATCAGTGGTGCGGCTTATAGCATCAGCCGATGGTCAGGGTGTGGCTGATACACAAGTTTTTGCTACTATGGTACAGTATTAAAAGTCATCGTAATCAGATCGTCAGTGCAGCTTGTTGCATCAGCACAAACTCTAGGTGCGGCTAATACACGAGTAAGGCTTATACGAGAGATTTTACGGTAACATTGGGTCTAAAGGTATTCCAGAGACTGATGTCATACTTGAACACATTTTAGTAACAATCTTATTGCAATAAGCCTTTAAACAATTACTGGGTTAAGATGTATGTATGTTTTTTTAACAAATTATGGGACTAGATTGATACGGTACCTAATTATATGCAAAGGGGGGGGGGCATACTTTTCTAGGGGGTGTCGGAAAAAGTGTGACAAAGTGTGACATGGGGGTGGGGTGGGTGTTCAAAATGGCCCAAAAAAGCGTGACATACTTTATGGACGGCCCCTCAATTGCGCAGGTCATTGCGCATATGCACATGTAGTTGTCTCAGAACACACAATGGGGTGCATTTGGTCATGTTTTTGTACATTAGATATATATTTTCATGTGTTGTCAAAATTACCCTGCAAGACCTGACCGAGGCTTGAACCCAGGGTCTCCTGCATGTGAGTCCAACGCTTTACCCCTACACTACTGGGGCTCTGGTAGTCGGTATGCTGAAAGCTACACCTGTACCACATCAAGACTGTGTGCTCCATTTATATATTTTTTATTTCAAACACCAAAAACCTTTAGAATATGCAGGGGACCATATGTTCAAAATAGTCTTTCTGGGTGTAAAAGATTATAAACTATATCCTGAGAGAACTATAGGGAAATTAATTACTTTAAGATGCTATTCCATGCACATAATTATGTACTATCACAATATGATCCTATTGCAGATCACTCCAAACTCAAAGCCAGACATCTCAGAAACTAGCTCGGGACCCCCCTATTTTCTTTACACCATTTGAGACTACTTATAACAGATACCAATGTGGTACATGCAAATTTTAAGTTCCCATTGCTAGTCCATAGAAGAAAAGTACATCTGGAAAATGTTATGTATAAGAGAGCGCAAAACCCTGAATATAAGGTAAATAGGAATCTTCCCACTCGTGCACATGTGGGACCTATTCTATTCAGGCATACACCCCATACTGATGTATACTATAGGTCAGTTGATCACTATGGAACCATGTTATGGAATGCACTACCAGCACCTGTATGCCTTCTACCAACCCACACTAGTTTTAAAAATGACAGAAAATTATGGTTGGAGGGAGAGGTACCTATCATTGTTCATTAAAGTCCTTGGTTATAATTTGTTTGTACACATGTGATTGACTAAGACGTTAAACATCAACTTAGGTTTAAGAATGGCTTGGTCTAAACAGGACCAAGATCTACTTTATAAATGTTATTGTTTTTCCTGTGAAGGAAAGGGTTCCCCGAGAAGATCCTCCACACACCTAATTTGCGTGGGAGGAGGGGAACCTTTCTATTCTGAGTTTCTGGAATTTTTTTAATACATACTTGATACTGGGATATAATTATACAGGAGTGCACCTACAGCACAAATGCGATTAATATCTTGATGTACTGGAACCATATAAACTCAGAAATAAAGATAAATGTTTGTAAAAAAAATAAATATGGGCCTCATGGCGAGAATCCTGACGAAATCTAATTACTTCTACACTATGGGGACTACCCACCTTAAATAAAGGTGTTTTCCCCTAATGGCACGTTTCCCCACGTTTTGTCACATTTGGGCGGATTTAGTAAGACTTTAAGACGGAATCTCCTACCCCTCCCAAAAGGTCAGGGAGCAGGGCTTTAGAACATTTAAATAAAGATGAAGTGGTATTTTTTCCCTAAAGGGTATCTTTTCTCCAAAACTTGGGGACTGGTCTCCAAAAACTGGTAGGCCTACGTAAACGATGGCATTATTCAGCTATGCACATGATCACGGGTATGCCAAGTCTTGCTAGTTTCTCTATCAAGATATATTTTACTACGGTTAAGATGTTCTTGGATCTTTGGTTTAATTGGTTATTGAAGAAAATGCTACTGTGACATCAACTGAAAGAGTAATATACAGAGGCCCCACATTAGCACCATCTACCACCACTGTGTGACAGTCAATCTATCACTAAACATGTTGGGGGAAAACCTTTTTTTTTCTCTTGTCAACATAATAATATCACATCAAATTACAATTTCTCCAAGACGATGAGGAATGTGAGCACGAACCAAACACGACAGCTTTTACTTGACTTGGCACTGCATTAACCCTACAGCAATGCATTAATGAATCATGCCCTTGGTCGTCATGATGCATGAATGCAGCCCTGGGGAGTAACTCACCAGTGCTGCATTCAAGCATCATGCGGACCCTATGGCGTTGAGACACTCCTGAAGAGAGTTGCTCGCTGTGGCTGCATTGGTACATCAGCTTTTAGTGACATGCCGCCCTTGAAGGGTTAACAGAGCATAAAGTATGTTGACTGTTGATGCAGTAGGAATCGGGAGATAATTAAAGTGTAGAAACCCAATATCACCCTTACTCTAATGAACATGGACGTGGTAACAAGGAAAAAGGTAATTCAATTTCCAGATATACAATGGGAATGTTTTCAAACACATTAGAACAGCAGTGAAAAGTCCTTTAATTAACCCTTTAAGGGCAGTATCGTGCTTCATTTTCTAGTCACAATGGATAGGGATGGGGAGTAGCTTGCCAGTGGGCGAGTTAATAGCTTACCAGTGCAGTATTCATGCATTTTGTTGACCATACTGCGTAGATATATACCGGTACTCACAAAGAATCTGCACGATCCTCTAATACACCGTAGGTGCTGTGTCGATGCATCATGGCACCCTAAAATATCATGCTGTCCTTAAAGGGTTAATATCTAGCACATCAAACAACCTAACCTAATCACCTCCATGTGTCTTTAACAACGCCCTCCACATCACACTATGTTATATCAGACGTTAAAACAGGTCCTTCTCTTAATGCACTGTGTATAATAACTACATTCTGAGATATTATCAAGTCCTACGTTCTACAAATAGTCCTAATGTCTGCGACTAATGTTACAGCAGTGGGTAGGAGTATTGGGGACGGAATCTGAGACACCTCTGTCCCACGTCCGGTGTGCGCACGCAGCTTCCTACCACGTGCTGGGGGCTTTGCTGCTTAAGCATTTAAGGACGGCATGTCGGTAAGAGATGACATTTGTTGTCATGATGCACTAATGCAGCCCCCGCTAGCAACTCGCATTGGTCATGCCAAACCTTTATTAGTGTCTCAACCCCGTGGGGTTGGCACAATGCATAAATGTATCATGACGATGAAGGGCCTGATGCATCAATGCATTATGTCGTCCTTAAAGGGTGAACCATTTAAGGGTGGCATGATGCTACAATGCGTCATGTCATCATAATGAACTGATGCAGCACGGCAGAGTAACTCAACTGCATATAACTAGACAACGCTTCATTGATGCATCATGCCGAGTGAGTGCATAGCCAGCCCCATGGCATTGAGCAGCATGCTGCATGAAATAGAGATGCCACTGGTCAGAAAATGCAGGAAATCTAAGACATTAGTCAATTTTTTAGGAAATGAAAATATGTACTCCATGTACTGAAATTCCAGCGAAAAAGGCAGGCATTCCTACAAAGACATAGGAGTAGGGCATCTAAGTAGGTGAATGCAGCTTAATCCCGATAAAGCTACATTATGCATTACAACATTATGCTGTCCTTAAAGGGTTAATGTGTCGGCTATAATTAGGCACTGTACCGGTAGGGGGGCTGTGACAGCTCTGTCTGAGGACATTAGTCTGTCCGCCAGGGTCCCCCCCCCCCCCCCACCCTTAATTTTTTTTTTTTAAGAAATATTTATTCAGGAGGGAACAGGTTACGCTCTTTAATAAAAATTGGGCGGTGCCTATATTCTCCCGGCTCCTGATGGCCTCATTATAAAAATTGAACGTGTGATTAACATCACAGATGACTCAGGGTCAGGGTGATAAAGTGATTGAAATGATGGACTAAACAACTGAATCTGTAAATATTATTTCAGGAACAATGAATTATTTGTCAATTCTGAGAGCAGGAATGTATTCCTGGGTCAAAACTACCCTCAAAGCATGTGTCACACTAGTATGTGATCATATTTCAGCTGAGCAGGTGTGTGTGGGCGAGCTGGTGGGTGTGGGTGAGACGGTGGGTGTGGGCGAGCCGGTGTGTGTGGGCGAGCAAGTGCGTCTGGGCAAGCAGGTGGCTGTCGGTATCAGCGCCTGGTGGCGTGTAACCGCCGTTTTACGTCTCGGCCGAAAAGCGAGTCCATCGGAGCGTCAGCAGCGACACCATCTTCGGTTCTGTTTCGCCGTGTCGGCCGGCCGCGGGGCGGCGTGTGTAACAGATGATTAACTCCCCCCAGTCAATTACCACTGCCGACATATCTAGCAGAGGGGGGGGGGGGGGGTTACTCACATTTCCATATAGTCTTTGTAACGATACGTGCATTGTCAATGCAAAGTGAATCAGGGTTATCACAACACTGATCTGTTACACAAATAATATCAAGTAACCTCCCCTGTAAATTACCTCTAGTACTTAAGTGTTTGATAGATGTCTGAAAAAAAGCGTCTCACCTACCCCTCCCATAGAGATAGCATTGGTTGTCACGAACTATCCAAATTTGGGGTTATCGGTTATCTACACGCTCCCATAGAGCTCTATGCTGAAGCAAATTACCAGCAATTACTGCCTAATATTATTTTTCGTTTTTTAGGGGGTTACAGTTGGAATTTGTAAAAAACAAATACACCATTAGATAGATATTGTGGAAAGTGATCTAATGACACCATGCAAGATGCAAAGAGTGAAATATTGACCAAATGGGAGCAATTTCATTTTTTCAAGGAAAAGAGGTGTCCAGAATCGTCTCACTAGACTCAGGGCAGACCCTGAGTCAACAATCATTTACAGACAAGTGGCGTGTACCAGGCAATCACAGAACTGATTATAAACACAATAATATGATATAAGAGGAGTAAGTTGGTCTTTTAGGAAAAGACATGAAAAATTGTAGAGAGCTGTAGTATTTTAGGGTAAAGCAGTAAAGATATTACTTTCTCAGAGAGGCAAGTATATTTTTCCTTTTCTTCTTATAAGCTTCCAGAGTGGGGATACACCTTTCTTCAACCCCTAGGTTATTCCAAAAATTAGAACATTTATAACTTACACTGCGTTTAAAGGCTTGGAGTCTTCTATCATAAGTCTTAAGGACAGGACCATCATGCAGTCTGGTCTCTCTGGGTACCACCAGATTTTCATTATTTTTGGTCATGGTATATGCATGAATGGCATTAATGAACGTCATAAATACACCCACCGTACTGTGTATATTGTCAATTTAAGGTAAAACATGCACGTGTCTAGTTTAGACATTACCTACAAGTCATCAGAGGTCTCAAAAAGAGGGCCAAGTCTGAATCGCAAGAGTGTCGGCTTTTGGCCATAAAATACAGCGACAGAAGTGATTTGTCTCAAAAATATTGAACCACATTGTATTCAATGGGGAGCATTGAATACGGCCTTCAAGTGCTTAAGCATAGGAGATCTTGTATTTCCAAAAAATAAAATGAAATGTTCAAATGCAGGCATGCGGATAGAGGTCTTGGCAGAATAAAATACCCTTTACAATTTCAGCCCTGACTTCCAGGTCCTAAAGAGATTATAAAACATTATACTGCAACATACAGACAGTAAGGGGCGTGGGTCGGCGGGACTATCTCCCCAACGGACAAGAGCTGGTGTGTAAGGCAATACACAATCATATCATCATATATTATATTTTATGTCTTTTGTAAAAAGTGCCCTAATCCCTTCCAAAGCTAAACTATGAACACTAAAACTGAGTCTTTTACTTTTGAATGCCTTTAAGAATGGAATGATGCACTGTGGTACCATGTGCATTTGTCGTCATGATCACCAAAGCAATGCGGCATGATTAACAAATCATGACGACCCTTCAACAGTCGATTAACTTTTTTTACAGCCCCTCTACGATACCCTTAAATTGAAAAAAGATGTAAAAATGGAAAGATTTTTTCAAACATTTTGTAAACCTAAAATTGACCCCAAAAGTGAAAAAATATAAAAAATTATTTAAATTGCATAAAAAAGTAGAGTCGGCCCTGTTTTGACAGGGTCGGTCGGGTGACCTGAAACGAACCTTTTTGTTGGCCTTAGCATGGAGCTTCCCTGAAATATGGACCTGCCTTTAACCTGTCACCATGCCCCAAACTCCCCTCATCCCATCTTACATCTCTGTCACATCATAACCTTTTCAAATCGAGGTAATCAGACTGTCAAAGCATCAGGGCCATCGCTTACTCCAAACCAGACTCCGGACATTGAAACCAACAAAACAAATTAAAAGAGAGCTTTAATATGACAAAAATAACAATGAAATCTCAAACTTTACCCGTCATAATTACCCCTGTTATCAAAGATTGCCCACTCCCCCGTGTAATACAAAGCTGTACATAATTAATTGGAGTCAGAAATCCCTTCTTAATTTGGCTAAATTTGATTCTGATTTTGACCAATAATCATTCACAACCCCATCAATCTCATTTTGATCAGTTTCAATGAGCATTTTCAATTATTTGACTGAGGATCCCCAGTTGCAGTACATCAGGCTGGCAGGTGAGACGGGTGTACAATAGCAGGCTGACATGTGGGTGCGGCGTGCACGTAGAGTCACCCTGTGGGGGGATTGTGTTGGATCACGACATGTTGCTATCCCCATCACTCAGCTGCATGTTACACTGGGAGCTATAGACAATGGCTGCAGCAAAAACTGGCCACTGCGCACCCCAATACTGACAGCTCTCAGTGGGGCTTAACCCTTTAAGGGCAGCATAGTGTCTTAATCATCAGAGATGCCACTCAGTCGTCGACAAAAAGTAGGAAATCGTACAATTTTCGTCAAATTTCTATAGGAAATTAACATTATTTAATACAGAAATTCCAACCAAAAAGTGGTACTTCCTACAAAAGTAGGAAAAGTGGCATCTCTGAATGATGCACCCATGCAGTGCCGGCAATTGTTCTCCCACCTGCGCTGTCACTTAACCCTTTAATGCACTATGGCCTTTGGTTATCATGATGTCCCTAGTAAGTAAGGCGAGTAACTCATCAGTGCTGTATCCATGCGGACACTGAAGGCCTGATACACTTTTGTTTTGTTTGTGTAGTTTAACGTCGCATTGACCTTGCAGAGGAGACTTACTCAGGTTTCAGTTTTTCAGGTTAAGAAGGTATTTTAACTGCTACACTTGCCAAGGGTCGGCATGATGCACCAATGCAGTGCTGGCGAGTTACCCACCTGTGCCCGTGAATCACATGAACCTTTATGCATCATGCGGTCCTTGAAGGGTTAACCTCTTGTTACCCACCCCTATCAGATGTGACACATGATGTCTAGAAGATAAGCACCCACAACGCTATAAAGTACAGACACAAGGTGTCAGGTAAGTCATCAGTCCCATCTTTACTGCCTTCTTAATGGATCGGATAAAACTGACGACAAATCTCCTACGGTAGTAATGCCCATGTACACTTACACTTAGCGTCTTAGCAGTCAATCCGGGGGATCTGATAGCTAGTGCGATTAGGGAGTGACATGCGAGAGTGACTTAATGCACAATGAATGAAACAATGGGGGTTGCCATAGTAACTGAGAGACTCTTTTTTGGGGCGGGGCACTCGTCCACAAAGACAACAAGGTTGCATCGCGGCTACAGTAGACGTTTCGGCGCTCGGCCTCAAAGAAACTAGTAACTGCGAGACATGCGCGTATGGGGGCGACTAGCAATGCGACAGATTACTGTCGCATTAATACATGTTAAGTCTCCACGGTAGATCAGGGCAGAGACAGTTGCCTGGTACTTCTGAAAGATCGTTAATTTCTCTAATGTGTTGACACAGCTTTTCCTTCACTATTCAAATCGCACCACCAGGTCGGCATGACTTGACTATCAACATGATGAGCCCCTCCTTGCCATGCATATCCCTTTGTATTTCAGGCCTGTGCGGTGGGGCGGTTGATTTCTCATTCAACAATGCGTTAAACCCTTGAAGGGCAGCACACGGAATTGATGTTTTTCGTTGTCATGATGACTGAAATTAAATGCAGCCCTGGCCAGTCTTTCACCAAATTATGCAGCATTGATGCTATATCGTACGGACCTAATCACCACCAGGATTATCATGATGCACCAAGCAGGGCAAGTCATTTGCCTGATAGATGGTCCACCAGCTTGACCCCTGTATATACCTTGAGTCTGCCCTCCCCCACCTCCTTGTATAAGGACCATGCTATTGTACTCCCCAATTATAATGATGGACGGTCTGCTTTTACGCCTAACAATGGGAGAGGCACAGTGTGCGTCTGCGAGTACCGTATTAACACCCCCTCCGGCGATTTATTACAGTAATGTAAAAAGGGACATAGATTTATAATGTACTTGGTTTGTATCTAAATTTGTGCAGCCATGCTGCCGCTGGTCATATACACCATACATTGGCTGTGCCTCTACATGGGTACGCAACTATTTGGCCGTGTCGCCCTTTTTTTAGGCGATTTTTAAAAGGGCTGTGTCTCACATGTCGATTTTGAAAAGGGCCGTGTCGATTTTAACCCCATGTAGAGGCACTTGGCTGGCAATGAGGGGTGAGGGAGAATGATTGATTGATAATTTGCTTTAACGTCCCAACATACATCAATTAACTTATTGGACTGTCTCAAGTTAGCAAGGTAGCCATCCGCAAATAGTGGTAGCCTGCCACGCAGTAGGACAGATATTCAAATGATGCTTGCCCAATACAGCAGTGACCGCGTCTGTGGACGATCTGATCGATCAGCTGAGTGATCGAAACTATGGGAAGTGGGGGTAAAGGAGAAGCTGCTACCTGAAGGTTGGTTGGTTGATTGGTTGATTGGATTGTTTTAAGTCCAAGTGTGCTATGACGCCTGGGACTTACTCAAGAGTTAATCGGACTCTTGATCCGCTCTTTTCTCATCTTATGATCTAGGTTGCGCATTTAAGTGTGTGAGTGCGTGTGCGCGTGCATGTGTTTATGAGAAGGATCAGCTGTTATTCTCAAAGGATACAGCCTGAGTCAGCCCCCTCTTGACCGATGACTAAGTATATGAAGGAGCCACATGCAATTATAATGATAGAGGGGCTTTTGATGTTTAGTCCTTATTAGGTCAAATAGAACAGACTAAACGAAATGGCTGTACACCATGCGAAAAAAAATCCTTGTATTGTACAGCTCCGTTCTTCATCAGCTATATCATGCTATTGACGTCGTTTGGGTCTGTAGGGAGACTGCAGAAACAAGGAGAACAAAGCTTTTCACACCTCTTGTATACTGCATACAGCTTGTGGTATAAAGTAGTTATATCCCTTGTACCTTTGAGGCTCCCTTCACTGTATCTTGCGTACAGCTTGGTACTACTACATACTTCTTATCTTGCTAGCACCGATTTTGTTTACGCAAATAGAGGATCCAATCAAAGATACAAGTACCTAAGTCCTCTTCTGTCCTCTACAAGTGCCGCTCTCTGATGTCCAACTGAACAATCCCATATCAAAGCCAAAGACCACAACCTTGTCGATACCACTTGGACCTCTACTTGGTGGGCTGTGGCATTAGAGTTAACCGATGAATCGGCTTCTTTCTTCCTTTTATGTACCCTGTTGGTGTTTAGTGTTTACCCTAATGTCCTGACACCATAGGGAGGCTCATTGCCCCCTCTAGTGGCATCAAACAGAACTACACACATCACACGTCACCTGGAAGATGGAGGGCCGAGGGCACAGGTGTCTCTGGCTGAAAGCTCAGGTATGCCCTTAGGCCACACCAAAAAAAAAGTTGGTCAATGGATTTCGCGCACCTTATTTTCGGAAATGGAAATTTTTTTATTTTATTATTTTAAATTTGTCAATGGATTTCGCTCACCTCATTTTTTTCAAAATTGAGAATTTTTTTTTCTTTCAAATTTTCTTCTAGTAATTCCCCCAGATCAACCAATAAATTTTTATGTTAGGGGTCCACTAAGAACTTTTGTCGGAGGTTGGTTAAAAAATAAAATAAAAAGTTGCTCGCTCCAGTTTTCCACCGACAAAATCCATTGACAAAAAAGCTCGCACCATTTTTTGAAAAGTGAAATCCATTGATCAACTTTTTTTTTTTGTGTGGCTTTATCGTCATGATGCTTGAATGCAGCCTGGCGAGTTACTCACCAGTACTGCAAGCATGCATCATGACAACCCCATGGGGTGGTGCTTCCTCAGGTTTGGGCTTGAGCATGTCTGCTCCTATGTGACTATACATGGGTAAAAATCGACACAGGCGACACAGCGACATGGGGGGGTTGTTAAAATCGACACGGGCGACACGGCACTTTTAAAATTCGACGGACACAGTCAAAGAGAGCATAATGCACTAGATAAAAATCGACACAGCGACACGGTCAATTATTTGGGGACCCATGTATAGTCCCTCCTATATCATAGGCTATGGCCCCCAGTCTGCCCTCGTTTTAGTCTGGTGGGGTGGTGGATCTACTTCTCTTATCAATGTTCTTTCTGTCTTCACTGAGGACCTCTCAGCTTCAACCCTAAAGGCTCGCTCCCTGTGTAGTAACCAACCGTAGTCTGGTTATCAACTTACCACCTAGTCATGCTATGTCAGAGACAGTAGTCTTAGCCGCAGTCTAACCCGTTATGGGCAGCAGCATGGTGTCTTAAAGTAATATCCGTTTGTTGTCATGATTTAGAAATCCAGCTCCTGGAAGTAAATCACATGTACCGTATTGATGCATTATACCCACCCTCCTGAAAGGTGGGCATCGACGTAGCCCCGGCGAGTAAGCCAGAGATCTGCTCGCGGAATTGAATTGGTCATGACTACAAAGGAATGTGAAGCTTTGGTTAAAGGGTTAATCCAACACAGTAAGGTAGAAGCAGTAAGACAAACACTCTCTGGTGTCTCAGATTGTTTCTGTCAGGTATACAGAGATGGGTCTCTGACTGTGAGCACCATGCGATAATCCCGGGGGTCTAGGTGTAGGGTCACGTCATTTAATGTAAAATGCAGAGGGGTGGATATGAGTGTTGTTATTAAGCTCCCCCCCCCCTACCGATAATAATTGGGACACAAAAATATAGTTTTCCGGTCTTTAGTAGACTTCAACATGTTCAGATATTTGCTCATCAAGCAGATTGTTGAAGTCCACAGCCGTGTGCGTTTTGCTTAAATCACAAGTAGTCTCAACTAATTAATTTTTCTTAATCCTTCAGGTTAAAATGGCGGCCCCTGCTTCATTGTTGTGCCCTTTGTCCGTACGGAGACCAGGACATAGGGTGGGTGCCAACATTCTCTCTGCCTCAAAGGTGCAAAAACTAATTTGCCCCTTCTGTAACTAATTTACAGAAACGCGCCAGCCTTTTTCCTGAAAAAGTGAAATGTGCCAAAATATTTGTGCTTCCATCTGCAGACGGGTTTATCTTTACACCCACCTCACCACAGGTTAACATTTGTTCCGTTCCGGGAAACCTGCAAGCCACTAATATACAAAGTACGATACATTTACCTTGTAACTCCCACACCCTATGACAAGGAGTTGAAGCAGGATCTGCTGTGCAATGTAACAAAAATCTTGGCGGTACAACGAGTAGCGCCAAAAGGGCAGGTTAACAGAAAAAATCTAACGTGTAATCCTAATCACAAAAGACTCAGGTATTAGCATAAACGAAGGCGGAAAAATCAAAATATATATATATAGGCCTACTGGACAGGACAGCGCTGGAAATGATGGAATCGACGCGAGCTTACTGCAGTTTACTGCCACTCCGAATCTCGCGCCCTCTCGCGGCCGACGAGACTTGAAATCCAACATGGCGGGCGTCAACTCGCATCGATTCGAATCGATAAAAATGCTCAAAATCACCTAAAAAAAGCATCTTTTCCACCCCCCCCCTGCATGTTTTCAGCGTAGAATTCGAAAATAAAGAGAATGGGACAGGTTTGAGCCTTCAAAACGGAGTATTTAGCGAGCTATTGACTCATCGGCACGCCGAAAATTGTCAAAACAACAACAATTTCCGAATCTCGCACCCTCTCGCGAACGGCGAGAGAAGACGAGACTTGAACGAAATCCAACATGGCCATAACTAGCATCGATTCGAATCGATAAAAATGCTCAAAATGACCTAAAAAAGCATCTTTTCCACCTCTCCAGTACATGTTTTCGGCTAAGAATTCGAAAATAAAGAGAATGGGACAGGTTTGAGCCTTCAAAACGGACTAGTTCGCGAGATATCCACTCGTCGGCGCGCCGCCAGACTTGAAAAGTGGCAGTAAACTCGCGTCGATTCCATCATTTCCAGCGCTGTCCTGTCCAGTTTTTGGTCTTAAAAAAAGCGTCTCAGCGGAGCATCAGATTGGATTAACTACTACTGCCATTGACGATCCCGAGGCGATTACAGGTCTTAGATGTTTGCCAAAATGGCAGAAAGACCAAGACGATTTTTGGAATGCTTTCTTGTAATCCTTTTTTTTCATATAATGCTTCACTTTACAAGGGTAATTCTAGCGACATAAGTTAGGGGAAATGTTGTATTTCATGTGACATTTTGAATTTTTGATGGGAAATTCGTCTTTCTGGTTAAAAAAAGGAGTTGAAATTTTTTTTTGCCCCTCAAAAAGAAGCGTCTCACGAGGCGTCGCATAAGATTCAGGTAGACCTACCTGAGTCAATTAGAAGATGGCCAGGTGAGATGGTGCCGTGCACACCACGGGTGTACATTACAAGCACCACCACACTGAAAATGGAATTTCATCTCGCCACCCACCGGTTTCTGTTTTCATACTGTGTGTTGTATTGTTTACCATTTACCGCCATGCTGCACTAATTCAGTGCCGGCGAGCACTGCCGTGGTGTATCGTGCAGATTCTTTTGGGGTGTTTCAACCTGATAGGTCTCGGCATAATCATTGAATGCAGCAACTCACCAAGGCTGCGTTCATATTTTAAAAGTGTTTTATCAAGTCTGATCAGTCTCACGACCGAACGCGAAGGCGCTTTGCCTTTCTGCCACCGGTAACCCTATTAATTACAAATCCTACCATTAAATGGCTAAGGGCATTGTATACATGGTTGTTTGCAAAGTTTAAAGCAATAAGATATCTTAACGTATGGGATCACCCAGAATGGGTTACTGTACGCGGAACATGAATATGGTACTGCTGGCCCTACTGGATGACCTAGGGGAGAGCTATCCCAGTATCAGCACCAAAGGCACTCATGATAGGGTGTATGAACGGCCCCTGATGGCTTATTGAATTCGCCCTAAGCTGCAAAGAAATAGCCAATTAAAATATTTAAACGCATTAGATTTATTCAAGAGATCATTCTTTTTGTCATTTGACAAGGACAGTTTGGTTAAATTTGATATTGCTAATTGACGAGATGACTTATAACGACTGCTCGGGCGATATAAGCTAGATCCCTCTCCCTCATAAAATACTAGCTGTGTAGTTCGAAGTGTTCAAACATGGTATAACTATATCCCTACTACGTGGCTATAAACAAAATGAGACTTGTGGGGTAACAATGTTAGGTTCTGACTCAGGGAGGCTGCATCAGTTTATGTAGGGAGAGCTATTGTGTTGTCCAGACCATGGATCTTTCATTGAGACGAGAAACATTATTTTTGTCATTCCCCCTACGGTCCGTCCCACCTCGTAGTAGACTGCCTGGATTCGCAACGTGTTCTGGGAAATTTGTCAAAGTCATCACATTGAGTGTTTTAGCGCTAAGAAATGCAGCATCCAGGTATGTCACGTTTAAACGTTGATTGGTTGATTGAGTTCAGTAAGTAACTTTTGGGACTGTCTTAAGGTAGCAAGGAAACCTTGCACAAATAGTGGAAGTTATACCTCGCAGTAGGACAGATATACAGCTGCTCTCCCATTACACCAGTAACCACGTCACTTGAATACTGAATACCACGACGTGACCCCCCCCCCCCCCCAAGTCTTGTCGCCCTTTAAAAATTCGGTATGCCCCCATCGTGAAGGTCCCCACTCATTCAGAGAGAACGTTTAAGCGTCACTAAATCTGCTGGTAGAAGGACCGTTTTGTCAACTTATATATTTAATAATAATGGTGCTTCTGGGGATATTGGCACTTTCTGCAGGAAAGCTTTGGTCAATCAACCCTCTTGGGGAAATTGAGATCATTTCAAAGAATTCCTACGGAAAAGATTCCTGCTAGAAAACAAGGAGAAAAGTGTGGTGTAAGAGGACCCCATACAGGATGGTGGCAGTGTGGCCCCAGGACTGCTCCGTATACAGGAGCTATAGGGGTCAAGCTGGACGTCCTGTGAGCGCATCCATTACTTAAGCCTGTAACTGGCGAGATAAGCACTGATACCAGCGGTCGCATGGGTACAAGCTGTTATATAATGCACCCTAAGAATTCCGCAGTGAAGGCCAGGGAGTAATCTCATTGGTTGATAATGCATCCAGCTACATGCCTATTGTTGTAGATCGGCCCCCATTACCAGGGTCCCAACACGGGCCACGTGTTATACCACATCAAAGACATTCATTATACACCGCGTAATAACTGCATGATGGGGGATTACTCCACCTAATGAAGGAGCCGTATGGTTTTGCGGAGTCTTCTTGAACATTTCAGTTTTGCGGACAGTGATTAATAGATTAAACGTCCAATTTCAGAGCTTCATCCAATAGATATTTCATTACGACGTGTAACTGTTGAATGTTGGGAACAAATGTGAGTATATTTCAAAGTTTGACTAATTGATTGATTTGTTTAACGTCCCAGCGTACATAGAACCTATGGGACTCAGATTTGATCAGACAATAGGTCCTTTCATTTCTCATCTTAAAGTTGCGCATAAGTGTGTGGGTGCGTGTGCACTAATTGACATCCAATTTGGCTAATGAAAATCTATACAAATTTGCCAAACTGACTAATCATATATGAAAGAAGGCCTAGTGGAATCCTAGTAATCATGGCTGTAACTTCTCAGCGTGTGCCTCAGTAGCGCCTTCTGTCCTAGATTGGTTAGAAACCAATCTCCCTAATTTTCTGGTGCAAAATTAAAATGCCTTCTGATCATAATAGGCGATGTGGTCATATCCCTTTGCTGAACACGTTAATTCAGCATCGTCTGGCAAGTGAAGGGTCAATGCAATACAAATCATTCGAAGACTATGTCGTCTTTATAGAGTCAAACCCAGTTATGATAGTTTCAGTGCGGGTCATCCTGCTGTAATGGAAGAACCGGATAAAAAGCATAATAATGGTAGATGGCATTAGACCGCCAACCACCGTAAACAAAGATCAAATTGACATGAACTCAATGACAGCGAGAAGCATTGTCCTCGTGGGGTGCCATCTTTTTGGGTCATCAATGAAACATGCTTGGCTCTAAAAAGGGAACCACCTAAATGGTTTCTGCCTACAAGGATAATTGGAACAGTCAGAAATTATCGGTTGTCCAGATGGAAAAAAGGGCCAACTTAAATACATCTTACAAAAAGTGGCCAGGATGAGTCGGCGTTACTACGGAAAACCACTCCCACATGGCAGGGCACTGGACAAAGTGTGTGTTTAAGCCTTTGGCGGCCGGACAGTGCTTCAACGCATTGTCCCCAGCATTTCAAAGCATGATGCATCTCTGGCCAGTCTACTCATCAGGACTGTCTTAATGCATCATGCTCATGCTTTGGGAATGTATCTACACTATAGATAGGCTCCCGGATGCATTATGACGACACAGACTACTTGTAAGCAGTAACGCATTCTGTGGGCCTTAAAGGGCTAGTTGTTTTTACCTGCATGCATTGTTATAGTAGAATACTCAAATTGTGATAATTACATCTGTAGTAAGCCTGTTGTTTTGTTCCTGCTACGGTCTAATTTGTTTAAGTATACTGATAATTAACTTAGCACATATCGATACTTGACTACAACAAATATAAATTGTCCTCTAAGTAATATTGTTATCTTATCTAATATGGTTCAGAATAAATTTAAATGATAGGATCCTCTGCCGGTGCACATGGAATTCACTTTGTTGGTTGAGGGTAATGGGCCTTACAAATCATAATCCCCATTATAAAAGAAGAGATCTCTTACCCCCTCACCTTAACTGCATAAACAACTAACCATTTAAGGGCAGCATGATGCTTGCGTTTAAGTAATGCACAGCGAGTTAGCTCGCACTGCATTTCCGCATCTTTTTTTTTTGTTTGCCCCTTGGAGGGGGGGGCAGTTGTTGATTGATTGCTGGCGAGTCACTCGCTCTTATCATTGGTCTGGGTCACTATGTAATGCACCAACTACTGGATGACAGTCCTATCGCACCCTTTTGGACACCTAGGCGTACTGCAGTACTGCCAGCGCACACCAGGGGGAGGCACGGGCTGGGTGGAGCTGTCAACCTGGCCAAGTGGGGTGTGACATATTATATGATGATGTTTGAATGCAGTACTGGCAGTTACTCCTCGCATCAAAAATAGAACATAATGTAAAACTTTTGGTTCCCTAAGTAGTTTCAACTTTTTTTTAAATATAAAAAACTCACCAGCACTGTTAGTCGAATTGGACTTTAGGGGAGAAAAACTAACCTACAGCAAAAATAATTTAATTCCAAATAACAACTGACTAAAAGAGGTGTTCTACCACCCTTTAAGGCTGTGACAGTGGCAGACCTGGGTTACAGGGGTTCCCGTATACCAGAGAGCAGCTCACCTGTACAGTCGAGCTGCTCCTTCATGACCAGCTCCACCCGCTCCACGTGACGTGCGTTCCACAGCGGCTCATACGCCGCCCGGTTGATGTACCTGAAACACACCAGGGGGCAGCACATAGAGCAGGCTGTTACAAGAGGGACACAGCAATCAGTCTTTGTTAAAGTTGGTTGTCTCACTTATTACCCCCAGTCCGTTCATATATAATATGGCATTAGATATCTAGCCGTTTTCTAATCCATAATGGGGTGGGCATGATGCTTAAAATTACACACATTGATACAGACATGGTGAACAAAACTGCATTGTGCAGCAAAGAAATAATAAAAACCGACCCGAAATTAGCCCCAACCGCAAGGCTAGGTAATTGTTTGCTAACATATGTACATGTATGAGAATTCAATGCAGCTATTTTTGAAATTTGACCAAGAGATTGACACCCCTGACACAGATCTGAACCTCAGAGAGGGATTCCTGAGACAGCCTCTGGTATAGGAACGACTTCGCAGTTCACACTTAGTACACCAGGGGGAAGCACAAGCTGAGTAATTTTCTGGGGAGCACATCACTGAGGAACACTTGCACGTTTTCAAGCATTGCTGCAGAGATGCCCTCACTGCTCTGTTTATTGCTGTAATTTGACTAATGGTCCAAGTAAAGAAGAAATGACCTTTTCCTTATTCAACATTTACCGGTACAAGAACATACCTCAACTCGAGATTTTTTTCCTTCAGGAATACCTGAAAAAGAGTGCCATCTCTGCTTGGTTTAACATAGTTTATCGTATATTTGTCAATTACCAGCTTCTCGATAAATGAATTTGTAATTTATGGGGTTTAATCGGACCATTGATCCCTTCTTTTCTCATCTATAATTCTCGCATAAAGGTGTGTGACTGCTGCAAGTTGTTTTGTTTGTTTGTGTAGTTTAACGATACATTGACAATGCGAGGAGACTTTTTCAAGTTTTTTTTTAACAAGGTAGGGTTGATTGAGTGTACTGTGACGCCTGGGACTTACTCAAAGTTCAGGGTGACCGTGCTTTTGATAAGCATGGTAATGATCAAATCTGTGCAGGGTTCCCACAAAAATTTCAGTTTGAAATTCCATGACATTTCCATGACATTCCATGACAAAAATCTCAATTTTCCATGCTATTTATTACATTCTTGTGGGGGTTAGGGGCTTGGCCTCTGAGAAAATTTCTAAAATCTAGAAAGCAAGCGGTGCATTCTCAGAGACTTTGTAATATCAATTCTGTAATTTTCATTTTCCATGACATTAAATGACACACCGCAAATTTTAACAAAATTCCATGACTTTCCATGACAGCTTTCAAATTCCATGACATTCCATGATTTCCATGACTTGTGGGAACCCTGCTGTGGCATTCAACTATGTTTTGTTCAACATCTGGTTAGGTCTTCCTAAGCAATCACCCCTGTCACATGAGTTTAGCTGTGGAATAGCAATAAGTATTTTGCTGCTTGAACTGAAAAGATACCATATAATTTGAAGAAAAAAAGAAAGGGTCATTTCTCCAGGCCGATCTGGGTAGGTTGTAAGCCACTATGAGAGTTTAGTCACGGGTGAAACATGAGAATGTCAGAGACCCAGAGGTCAGTAGCCCCTTGCAGTAGAACGTATCCAAACAGAGGGAGTAATTACAGATTACAATGCACGTGTAAATACCATAAACTGTGAAAATGTCAATGTTGGTGATCCTAATTTCGGATGTACCAAGTTCATATCAAATGGCAATCTCCTCTCATGTTTGTCCCAAATGGCCAAAGTTAATGGAGGATGAAATGTGTGCCCTTATTTATAGGCAAAATGGCATATTTACGTCAGTTGGGGACAGAGGCATAGGTTAATACAGTCGTCAATTGTGAGAAAGAGAGTTGAAAGCATGTTTGTTGCCAGAGGGACAACATACAGACACCAGATTATCTAGCTGATTGATTTGTTTCATGTCCAAGGGGCCGTCCCTAAATGACGCCATACTGGAGGGGGTGGGTGGGTGTTGGTCCAAATGTGACAAAGTGTCATGGGGGGGGGGGGGGGTCAAGCCAAATGTAATGTCACACTTTGAAAAATACAAATATAATCTATTTTATAACGTTAAGCTTTGATAGAACAATAAGGGCCTAAGAATAAGCTTGTTGCAGTAATGCCTCCTGGTGGAGATTCTATCAACTAACTTCAGTGGCTTCACCTAGAGTCAATACATTCCAGTCATACATGCCTGTGTTATTTGTGTCTCAATTACAAGCTAAGCCTACATTCATCTGATACTGATAGTTTATAAGCATCATCCTTCATCCAAAATATAGAAGCCTGTATCCCTTGGATATTCTTTTAAAGGTGCATCATTATGGATAACCATTGGACTATGGCTTTGAATGTCCTAATTTACAGGATAAGCTATCAAAAAGAACCTGCACGGAATGTTGATTTCACCTGGCATCCATTTAGTTAGTCACTTGAGATGCAAAGACAAAGTGTTACTGGTCTCCTAAACACTGTCTTAAAAACGGCCATTTATGAATGGCCCTTAAGTGGTTCTTAATATAACTTGCTTTTTGAAGTATAGCAAGTTCTCTCATTTTCTGCCTGGTCCTTTACAACAGCTTGTAACATATAGTATAGACGGTCAACTCAATATCGCTCCGTCAACTGGCACTAGAGCCACAGATGCCCCAACCATTGTACAAACCAGACCTAAATTAGCAGGGGGGATCAAGGGCCCAGTCTACCAGGCCCAGGCCCAGTGGAATGCCCTCCCAGCAGAGTTGAGATGGTACTTGGATAAAATGGCATTTAAAAAACAACTTAAGACCAGATTGATTCTATTTTTCCAAACACGTTGGCGCCCTGACCAGCTCAATCTGATATATGAAGGGCAGAGTATTCTGTCAGGTTTACCATTGCAAAATATTAATGTAATCCCTCGGGATTAAAGTGATGCTCGTACTGTTACTTTCACTCTATACACCCATTCTAAGAATTGAGGTTGCGTTGAGTCCCAAAGGAATCAATCTGTAAAGCGTTTTTGCACCTGGTACTCACATGTTTTATGTTTATTATGAATGATTGTTTGTATGATTGCTCCTTAGTCATGTATAGGTTAGGACTTGGAGAAAATATAAATCAAAGATATGGTGTAAAGAACTCATATATTAGGTAGTTCATGATATTGCAATATTCACAGCGAGGTCCGATTTCTACACCATTCCTCCCTAGAGCAGCCATGCAGGGAGATCAGTTGCATAAGTTGATGCCCACTGTACTCTAGGAAAAAATAAAAAATCGTTGAACTTGAACTTGAACTTGACAGGGCGAAACGAACCACGGCTTTAGACTATCTCAGATGTGGTTCTCTCGTGATAGACAATGATTCCATCAATAAATATGTGGTGTCCGTTATTGGGAGAGCGCCATCCTCATGGAATCCTTCAAAACTTGAAGACCAATTGATGACTTCAATCCTCATGCTCGACTTATGATTCTTTTCCAGATTAGTGCCATTACCCTAGAGGACCTCATGGCACAAAAGATCTTTAAAAAAACTTGAAGACCAATTGATGAATTCAATCCTCATGCTCGACTTCAGATTCCTTTTCAGACTAGTGCCATTACCCTACAGGACACCACTGCTCCAGGGGGGCCTTACATAAGCAGAGAATAATATTGACCGCAACTTAGGGTGTGAGGAATAATTTTGGCGGCACTGTTAGTTAGGCATTACATAAAGGGTACAAAAAAGTTCCGCAACCAAAAAGAATGTTTCCTTAAATTTTCGGTAAAGTTAGGGTAAAAAAAGTTAGGGAGATTTTAAAGATAAATCAGGTAAGGAATTCTTTCCTTAAGTGAGGAGATATTTCCTCAAGGTCGATAAACTGTGACGTCACGCAGGGGATTCCCCCCAACTCGGTCACGTGACCAAGGGGTACCCCGGAAATTTCTCTCAACTTGGCGCAACACCACATCCCCGCCAACGAAGATCCAAAACCGACCTAAGGTAGGTAAATCGATGTTCTACCTGAACTTCACTCAATATATTGACTAAGTAAGGTTCCGAGATCATCCGGGTATAGGTATTTTCATGTCAATCGGCAAATTGGGTCTTCTATAACACTTTTACGTCCCGCAAAGTGGGCGATAATGAAGTAAATACGTTTCCCGCCCACGGGAAACTTTAAGGATAACTTTCTCAACCTATGTGGTGCGTGTTCGTCGCTGAGTTTGTCTTCCATCTCTTTCCCTTGCTTGTTCCCTGGTACCTAAAGTTTGTCTAAAGTTAATCTCAGGTTTCCCTACATTCTTCCCTTGCAGAATGCCCCGCTGTGTTGCAAAGGGACATGGAAAGAAGGCTGAGGAGGAAGTTGTTTTGGAGTCGGAGGAGTCGTCCGAATATGAGGACGACTCAGACGGAGACGCCACTTACAAAGATGCCGAGGATTCTGATTCTTCTTCGTCCCTTTCCAGTGTTGAGGAAGAGACACTGCCCAAGAAATACCTTCTTAACAAAGGGGGCAAGCAGTTAAAACCAGTAGTCGTCAAATTAGGCGAAGTGGCTAAATCGGTATCAAAGGTCGGTGCAAAGAAAGTTTCCAAAATCAAGAAGAGGGCTGCCTCGCCTACTCCTGCCACGTCAAGTACTTCAAAGGTAGTGAAATCCTCCAAAGCTCCAATGAATCTGGACGTTTCCACAACTTCCACAGCCAGCGACTCCAAGAAGCTACCGTGGTTCACCGCTGAGGAAAAACTGGTCCTCTTCTCTGTCGCCCACAACCACCGCCACCTGCTCAATCTACAAAGGACGAAAAAGAGTGCGCCTGAAGGACGCGGTGAACGCGAAAATGCTAGGTAATTTCTTTCATCTTCCTTTATGTCTTCTCCCAAAAAATGGTAGTCTTTTAAGCTGGAGATTTCCTTGGTTAGATCTGTTCAATGGAGTATTTCTTTGTCAGTTCTGTTCAGTTACTGACATACATTGTGTGGATGCATGGGTACTTACATCAAAAACTTACACAGTACCTTTTATTTCTCAGCCGCTGTGAACGCCGTTAACAACTCCGTCACCCGCTCGATGGACCAGGTGCTAAAAAAACTATCAACTTTTCCATCGAAGGCCGGCGCTAAGGTGCGTTTTTACTCTGGTCATCTTCAGTACCACTTCTCAAGTCTTTCTTCATTCATTGTCATTGTTCTTTCTTTGTGTTGTCCTTCCGGCTATTTTTAATTTCACATGAGCAGAAACAACTTTCGGAATAATTCCTCATCGCTCTTTCCCTCACTTTACTTTACAGAACGACGAGTTACTGGCCAAGTAAGTCTCGAAGGGACTCCCCATACCTAGCGGGGAGAGTTTAGATGAGGCAGAGAAACTCACCCTGAAATACAAGCTTGTCGAGAATATCGCTGGTAAGTTTTACTCGTGTGCCGACTAAAAAGTGGTTAAACTTTTCATCTAAAAGTTCACGAGAATTATTCCTAACTGATTTCTGTCATTTGTCATCCTAAGCTCATCCAAAATGTAAATACTTACCTTTGCCTTCATGCAGGTTGTGTGCGCGCCAAGAAAAGACGCGAGACCTCCAGCAGCCATGAAACGACCGAGGATAAGGATGGACAGCCGGAGGAGGAAGCAGACATGTCTGTGGAGTCAGACCCGAAGAGACGTCGAGTGGAGGAGGAAGCAGAGGACACCGATGGCTCCAATGACGAGGATGACGATCCTACGTCAAACTCAGGCCTTGACTTGACCTGCCCTGAAGAGTTGTTGGCCTCTACACCCAAGCAAGCGCCCAAGGAAGCAGCAGCTACCACTCGCCCCAACTCTGACCTCGTACCTGCTCGGCGTGCCTCCACTATCCGCCACCTGTAGACACGCTCGGTGCGGGTGGCAGTTGAAATAGTTTGGGACTAGGGGATTATTGATATGCTATTCCATGATAATTCAGATGGCCAGAAGTTGCCCTTGGGGGGACTTTGTGCAGCCTGGAGGCTGGAGAGGAGTGAGGTCCTAAAATGGCTATAGTGTATATGTCAAGACAAAACCAGACACAGTAAATTATGAGTCGCACCCCCCCCCCCCACCGTCAGGGTGTGACGTCGGCGCTCTATTTATAGCTGTCCCTTGACCTAGTTGCCAGCGTTTTCTGCCACAAACCATTGCTCTAATGGCGGTCCCCATACAGAATCCTTGATTACAGTATTAATGGTCACATGTCAGCAATATATATCTAAAGGTCCCTGAAAATCACCCATCAAAACAGGAGCTCAAAACTTACCTAGTGTTCTGATTGGAGGAAAAGTACAGGAATGAGGACCCTGCAGGAGCCTCCTCCAGTGTCCACTACTGACCACCACACACGTGACCTGCGGCCGGAGGTGGCTACATTCAGAAAAAAAACCTCCCAGTACAACCTCCCCCACGTAATCTCTGCTAACTACACACAAAATCCTAGTCTGTTCTGCTGACAAGAAACCATGTCCCAAAAAAAGCAAAATACATCAAGATAAACAGTTTTTACATAACCACTACTACATGTCATAATGATAATTGAACTACATGGTCACAATGAATTGCCATCTCAGTTGAGAATACTACTACCGTAAAACCTCGCGTATAAGCCGCGGCTTGTACGCGAGTCAGACTCAGCTTTCTTTTGATACCAAACATGTCTATATAGGGTGCGGCTTAAACGAGAGTTTTTATAAGTATACTACAGTACCAAATTAACAATTTTCTCAATACGAACTACTATGTGGTAATAATGACAATGCTATTTGACACCTTTCTTATGTGAACACTACCAATAATTACTAGACACAAGGAAATGAACTATGGTATGAAAACATGAATAGAGCTACCAATCGTCATACTGCTCCGCCCCGCGGCAGCAGGGACAGGTGCGGGGGCTATGTACCTGCATCATATGTTTTGCGAGCCCCCAGGTAAACGCTACCCTAACACAAAAATACTACAGTAATGCTTAAGTACATTATGTCCTTGGTCATGCAATAGCTATGTACCAAATTGGCACCAAGAACTCCTGAGATACCGGTTAACCTGACACTAAACAGCTACTGTAAAAAGATATATGCTCTAATATGTTCTACTCTACCTATGATCCACCTTGGGAAACTATTTTATACAGGATGGCAGTGAGAGCGGCAGTGCCGATGGCTCTATTATCTATGTAGCGCTTCCGCCAGACTGGCATGGCACTCCCCACAGCCAGGTGGAAGGTACCACCCTCGCCCGCGCCGTGCTAGAAACAACCTGCCCCAACATCTCGGTACGGCATTTCCTTCTCACACAGCACGGTGAAGGCGACTATCTTGCTTGATTGATTGATTGATTGATTGGATTGTTTTACGTCCAAGTGTGCTATGACGCCTCGGACTTACTCAAGAGTTTCTCGGACTCTCGGTCCGTTCTTTTCTCATTTAGGTTGCGTTTAAGTGTGTGAGTGCATGTACGCGTGCATGTGTTTATGAGTCTACTTGTAGCAGTGGGACACGGCTCGTAGCGGTGGAACAATGCTCGTGGCATCAGGCCCCTCTTTATTGTGCTGCCTCACACAGATGCTGTGCCGTAGACTGTTGACACCTCATCTGACCAGTCCATTATCCTGACACCGGCGGGCCAGTCGCAGCTCCATACCAATCGGGCCAGCAGATCAGGAACTGGCGAGTATGAAAACTACTTTCCATCTGGCCAGAGATCATTATCTCTAGCTTACCGGGCCGAGTCTCAAGAGGGGGGGCCTGTTTTCCCCCCGTTACATCTTTTCGAACATCTTTGTTTCCCGCAGGAAGGTCAGGAGTTCTTTCTTCACAGTGTTGGTGAAGACACTGTTCATGGACGACGTGCCACGAAGGTGGTCGTCCCTACTCTTCTTGGTTGCTTGACAAAAGAGCATGAGATGTTCTACGGTCAAAGGTACTTGACATCGCTGACATACCGGTTGGTTTTCACCCCTCATGAGGTGTCCGTGTGTCAGCAGCGAGTGACCTATCCGAAGACGGGCCAGTCTTGTCGATTCCCTCCTGGTCAAGCCTGTATGGTTGTGTCTTTTGCCTATCGAGGGTTCGATGGCTCTCAGTTTGTTATCTTGGTCAGAGCTCCAGCGTCTCTGCCACTCTTGGTTGGTATACTCTCGACAAATCGGGAGGAGGTCTGAGGATGGGATGCAAGCCGAGCTGGGTTTCAGACTCAGGGCTTTCTTAGCTGCATCATCTGCAGCTTCGTTCCCTTCTATGCCAATGTGGCTGGGCAGCCAACAGAGGACTACCTCCTTTTGGGTGTCTGTGAGGTGTGAGACCAATTGCTTGATCTCCTGCACCACAGGGTTTTTGGAGTCATGTTGGTGTATTGCTTGCAGGCAGGACTTGGAGTCGGAGAAGATGATGAAGGCCTTTCGGCTTGACACCCTCATCCACTCCAAAGCACTCAGGAGAGCATGGGCCTCAGCAGTGAAGATGCTGCTTCTTCCATGTAGTGCTCCTTTGCGGGTACCAAAGGGTGTGAATGCAGCAAAGCCAACACGGTTTCCGTCTTTCCAGCCATCTGTGAACACCTCAGTGTGGCCTTGGTGCCGACGGCTGATTTCTGTCAGTTTTTCCATGTAGGTGTTGGTCTGGGTTTCCCCTTTCTTGTGTTCACAAAGGTCAAAGAGGATAGTCGGACCCGCCTGTCTTCACGGGGGGGATTCAGCAGGTCCTTCCTTGATGACCTTGGAAATTGGTATGCGAGCCTCTCTCATCAGGGTTCTCACCCTCATAGAGAAAGGCTTTGTGGCTTTCTTCTACCTACGGAAGACGCTGTGGTCCTCGTTGAAGATGGTGTTGTGAGTTGGGTTCCTCTCATTTGCCTTCACCCTGATGGCATATTGGAGGGATAGTTTGTCCCGTCTGAGATCCAGTGGGGGGACTCCAGCCTACACTTGCAGACTGTTCTGCGGTGAGGATCGGAAGGCACCTAGGCAAAGCCGGAGGGCTTGGTTTTGGATTGGGTTTAGCCAATCCAGGTATGATCTGCCAGCAGATGCATACACCACCGATCCGTAATCCAGGCGTGATTGGATATAGGTCTTGTAGATTGTCAATAGAATCTCCCGGTCTGCTCCCCACTCTGTGTGGGAGAGCATCTTCAGGAGGTTCATGACTTTTTGACATCTTTTCCGGAGGCATTCCACAAGGGGTTTGAAGGAGAGGATCCGGTCAAACACTAGTCCAAGGAATTTAACCTCCGTTTCAACTTTGAGTGCTTTCCCGTGGAGTGTCACTGCAGGAGCCTCCGCACATCTTCGCCTTCGGCAAAAGTGCACACAGGTGGTCTTGCTTTCTGAGAACATGAAGCCGTTTTGCAGGCTCCAAGCCTCCAGGCGGAAAAGTGTCTGTTGAAGCTTTCGTTCTATGGTTGCCATGGACGTACCGCTGTAGCAGATGACAAAGTCATCTACATACAGGCCACATTATACCCGAGGGTTTCGGCAATTTCGTTTATTTTGATGCCGAACAGTGTCACAGAGAGGACGCAGCCCTGGGGGACTCCGTTCTCCTGGTCAACTTTCTTGGATTGGGTGGTGCCAAGTCGGACGTTGAAGGTTCTGTTGCCGAGAAAGCCTTCCACAAATAGTGGCAGTCTGCCTCGCAGTCCCATTTTTTTCATGTCTTGCAGAATGCCAAATTTCCACGTTGTGTCGTAAGCCTTTTCAAGGTAAAAAAATACAGCAGCAACGTGTTCATTGTTGGCAAACGCTTTTCTGATGTGGGTCTCGAGACGCACTAGATGGTCTGTGGTGCTTCGACCTTTCCGTAAACCTGATTGGTATCGAGTCAGGAGGTTGTTTGACTCGAGATACCATACAAGTCTGTTGTTGACCATCCTCTCCATTGTCTTGGCCAGGCAGCTGGTCATGGCAATGGGTCTGTAGCTCGAAGGCACAGATGTATCCCTTCCTGGTTTTGGAATGGGCACAACTATAGCCTCCGACCAAGATGGTGGGTATTGTCCTGTCGTCCAGATATTGTTGAAGATATCCAGAAGCAGCTCCAGTTGGTGCTCTGGGAGGTGCTTCAACATCTGGTAGTGTATGTCATCAGGGCCCAGAGATGAGTCTTTTGCCTGGATCAAGGCATGCTGTAACTCTGCCATCGTGAGGAGCTTGTTGTAGTCCTCCTGGTTTTCCGATTGCAAGTTCAGCTGACTCCTCTCTTCCCTTTCTTTGTGTTGACGGAATTCCGCTCCATAGTTGGCACTCGAAGACACCCTACTAAAGTGATCAGCAAGTGAGTCTGCGATCTCTCGAGTTGTCTCCATATCTTCGTTACCAACTTTGAGGTGTGTCACTGATGGTGTCGGGTTACCATTCAGTTTCTTCACCTTTTGGTACACCTCTTTCAAGGGGGTGGAGCTGTTGATGGTGTTGACATATTCACGGAATGACTCCTGTTTTGTTTTGGCTTGCTCCTGGTAATATGCCAGCATATTTGCCAGGTTCATGTTGGTCTCGAACTTCCTCAACGCTTTCCTCCGGATCTTTCTTGCCTCGCGGCAGTCGTTATTGAACCAGTAGGGTTTTGTTGAGGGGAGTCTGGAGGTTTTAGGAATACACATAGCACTCACTTCCTGAAGGGTGTCTGTGAAGTACTGTGCGGGATCCCTTTTCTCCTTGGCAAGTTCCCAGGACAGGAATGACCTCTCACAGGTTTCCTGGAATTGCTCCCAGTCTGCCTTGTAGGTCTTCCAGCGTTCAGGTCGGTTTTCGTGTGTGTTATTTCTGATGGTGTTGAGGATTATCGGAAAGTGGTCACTTCCATTCTTGGCAGCCAGGGTGGGTGAGGCGCCCGTTCAGCACACCGTGAGCGGACCCAGGTCGGCCAGTCTGCTGAGGATCCTCGTTGTCCCAGTCTTCCTCCAGGCCTACCCAGGCCCGCTCTTCTTCCCCTGCCACCTCCTGCCAGATCTCTTCCCAGTCTTCATCCAGGCTCACCAAGGCCTGCTCCTCTGCCTCTACGGCCTCCTCCTGGATCTCTTCTTCCACCGTCTGCTGTCGGGCTTGCCAAGTATAGGCTACATACCCACGGCCACTAGCGTTGTGGGTATAGGATTAAGATGCTTGAAAAGCTCTGGTTTTGCGAGGACTTTTTTCTTTGCATTTCCCTGTCCTTTATATGATTTGTATTAAGATAAAACTGTGCAATGACCATCTCAAATATTCCTCACATTTGTATGTTTTGGGAATTTGCAATTCATTTATCAGTTCTACACTTTAGAACACTTTGAGGAAGGTAGTCTGTGTAAAGACAGACAATCTCCAGCCAGTAAAGATTGGTCTAGACAGGGTTGTAACTACCTAGTTGTACATTTCACTTCACCCAATCAAGGCCCTTAGTTGCATAAAGAGCCACTCATGGCCTGTCATGATTGAGTGCAGAAATCTACATGATTGGTTGGGATACACACAACCAGTAGAAAACTGACCCTTCTGTCCGTAACTCTCAGACAGCCCCCGGCCCCATCTGAGAGTTACAGCCGTAATTAGGCTCGCCAGGCGCTGATGCCTTTCTGGGAGGGAAACTCGTGCAGCTGGGCCTCGGGTTCTAGAGGGGCACCTGCCGCCGCAGCACCAAGTCCTGGTTCTCGCATAGCACGGGATTGATTGATTGATTGATTGGATTGTTTTACGTCCAAGTGTGCTATGACGCCTGGGATTTACTCAAGAGTTTATCGGACTCTCGGTCCGTTCTTTTCTCATCTAGGTTGCGTTTAAGTGTGTGAGTGCATGTACGCGTGCATGTGTTTATGAGTCTACTTGTAGCAGTGGGACACGGCTCGTAGCGGTGAAACAATGCTCGTGGCATCAGGCCCCTCTTTATTGTGCTGCCTCACACAGATGCTGTGCCGCAGACTGTTGACACCTCATCTGACCAGTCCATTATCCTGACACCGGCGGGCCAGTCGCAGCTCCATACCAATCGGGCCAGCAGATCAGGAACTGGCGAGTATGAAAACTTCTTTCCATCTGGCCAGAGATCATTATCTCTAGCTTACCGGGCCAATCTCAAGGGGGGGCCTGTTTTCCCCCTCTTACATCTTTTCGAACATCTTTGTTTCCCGCAGGAAGGTCAGGAGTTCTTTCTTCACAGTGTTGGTGAAGACACTGTTCATGGACGACGTGCCACGAAGGTGGTCGTCCCTACTCTTCTTGGTTGCTTGACAAAAGAGCATGAGATGTTCTACGGTCAAAGGTACTTGACATCGCTGACATACCGGTTGGTTTTCACCCCTCATGAGGTGTCCGTGTGTCAGCAGCGAGTGACCTATCCGAAGACGGGCCAGTCTTGTCGATTCCCTCCTGGTCAAGCCTGTATGGTTGTGTCTTTTGCCTATCGAGGGTTCGATGGCTCTCAGTTTGTTATCTTGGTCAGAGCTCCAGCGTCTCTGCCACTCTTGGTTGGTATATTCTCGACAAATTGGGAGGAGGTCTGAGGATGGGATGCAAGCTGAGCTGGGTTTCAGACTCAGGGCTTTCTTAGCTGCATCGTCTGCAGCTTCGTTCCCTTCTATGCCAATGTGGCTGGGCAGCCAACAGAGGACTACCTCCTTTTGGGTGTCTGTGAGGTGTGAGACCAATTGCTTGATCTCCTGCACCACAGGGTTTTTGGGGTCATGTTGGTGTATTGCTTGCAGGCATGACTTGGAGTCGGAGAAGATGATGAAGGCCTTTCGGCTTGACACCCTCATCCACTCCAAAGCACTAAGGAGAGCATTGATTGATTGATTGATTGGATTGTTTTACGTCCAAGTGTGCTATGACGCCTGGGACTTACTCAAGAGTTTATCGGACTCTCGGTCCGTTCTTTTCTCATCTAGGTTGCGTTTAAGTCAGGAGTCAGGAAGGTCAGGAGTTTTTTCTTCACAGTGTTGGTGAAGACACTGTTCATGGACGACGCGCCACGAAGGTGGTCGTCCCTACTCTTCTTGGTTGCTTGACAAAAGAGCATGAGATGTTCTACAGTCAGAGGTACTTGACATCGTAAGGAGAGCATGGGCCTCAGCAGTGAAGATGCTGCTTCTTCCATGTAGTGCTCCTTTGCGGGTACCAAAGGGTGTGAATGCAGCAAAGCCAACACGGTTTCCATCTTTCGAGCCATCCGTGAACACCTCAGTGTGACCTTGGTGCCCACGGCTGATTTCTGTCAGTTTTTCCATGTAGGTGGTGGTCTGGGTTTCCCCTTTCTTGTTGTTCACAAAGGTCAAAGAGGATAGTTGGACCTGCCTGTGTCCACGGAGGGGATCGAGCAGGTCCTTCCTTGATGACCTTTGAGATTGGAATACGAGCCTCTCTCATCAGGGTTCTCACCCTCATAGAAAAAGGCTTTGTGGCATTCTTCTTCCTACGGAAGACGCTGTGGTCCTCGTTGAAGATGGTGTTGTGAGTTGGGTTCCTCTCATTTGCCTCCACCCTGATGCCATATTGGAGGGATAGTTTGTCCCGCCTGAGATCCAGTGGGGGGACTCCAGCCTCCACTTGCAGACTGTTCTGCGGTGAGGATCGGAAGGCACCTAGGCAAAGCCGGAGGGCTTGGTTTTGAATTGGGTTTAGCCAATCCAGGTATGATCTGCCAGCAGATGCATACACCACCGATCCGTAATCCAGGCGTGATTGGATATAGGTCTTGTAGATTGTCAATAGAATCTCCCGGTCTGCTCCCCACTCTGTGTGGGAGAGCATCTTCAGGAGGTTCATGGCTTTTTGGCATCTTTTCCGCAGGTATTCCACAAGGGGTTTGAAGGAGAGGATCCGGTCAAACACTAGTCCAAGGAATTTAACCTCCGTTTCAACTTTGAGCGCTTTCCCATGGAGTGTCAGTGCAGGAGCCTCCGCACATCTTCGCCTTCGGCAAAAGTGCACACAGGTGGTCTTGCTTTCTGAGAACTTGAAACCGTTTTGCAGGCTCCAAGCCTCCAGGCGGAAAAGTGTCTGTTGAAGCTTTCGTTCTATGGTTGCCATGGACGTACCGCTGTAGCAGATGACAAAGTCATCTACATACAGGCAGCAATCCACATTATAGCCGAGGGTTTCAGCAATTTCGTTTATTTTGATGCCGAACAGTGTCACCGAGAGAACGCAGCCCTGGGGGACTCCGTTCTCCTGGTCAACTTTCTTGGATTGGGTGGTGCCAAGTCGGACGTTGAAGGTTCTGTTGCCGAGAAAGCCTTCCACAAATAGTGGCAGTCTGCCTCGCAGTCCCATTTTCTTCATGTCTTGCAGAATGCCAAATTTCCTTGTTGTGTCGTAAGCCTTTTCAAGGTCAAAAAATACGGCAGCAACGTGTTCATTGTTGGCAAACGCTTTTCTGATGTGGGTCTCCAGAAGCACTAGATGATCAGTAGTGCTGCGACCCTTGCGGAAACCTGATTGGTATCGAGTCAGGAGATTGTTTGACTCAAGATACCATACAAGTCGGTTGTTGACCATCCTTTCCATCGTCTTGGCCAGGCAGCTGGTCATGGCAATGGGTCTGTAGCTCGAAGGCACAGACGTGTCCTTCCCTGGTTTTGGGATGGGCACAACTGTAGCCTCCGACCAAGATGGTGGGTATTTCCATGTTGTCCAGATGTTATTGAAGATATCCAGGAGCAGCTCCAGTTGATGCTCTGGAAGGTGCTTCAACATCTGGTAGTGGATGTCGTCGGGGCCCGGAGATGAGTCTTTTGCCTGGGTCAGGGCATGTTGCAACTCTGCCATCGTGAGGAGCTTGTTGTAGTCCTCCTGGTTTTCCGATCGCAAGTTCAGCTGACTCCTTTCTTCCCTTTCTTTATGTTGACGGAATTCCGCTCCATAGTTGGCACTCGAAGACACCCTACTAAAGTGATCAGCAAGTGAGTCTGCGATCTCTCGAGTTGTCTCCATATCTTCGTTACCAACTTTAAGGTGTGTCACTGATGGGGTTGGGTTACCGTTCAGTTTCTTCACCTTTTTGTACACCTCTTTCAAGGGGGTGGAGCTGTCGATGGTGTTGACATATTCACGCTGTTTGTTTGTTTGTGTAGTTTAACGTCCCACTGACTATGCAGGTGAGACTTACTCAAGTTACTTTTTTTTTTCACAAGTTAAAAGGTAGGCCGAAGGCCTACCTCGGGTGATCGTATCCAGGATGATCGAATCTATGAGATGAGCCAAAAGATAGAAATCCCGCTCCTACACATTTACCGAAGCAAGGGTTCTTTAACCTCCGACACCACATAGACATGGTGTGAGAGGGACAGGCCTTTGTTATGCTGTAAGTCTACCACAGCATGGGAAAGCGCAGCTATAGGTAAAGTTGGGAAGCAGTGAAAACTCCAGGCTCATACAACTGTGTGCCATCAGTCTGGAGTAATACATCCCAGCCTGCCAAACTACTCTCCCCCATTTTTTTGTGTTTTTGTGGGTTTTTTTTTTTTTGTTGTTGTTTTTTTTTTTGTTTTTTTTTGTTTTTTAATTTCTATATATACATATTTTTGTTGTTGAATTTCTTTTTCATATTTTGTCCCATAGTTGGGTTTCCTTTAAGAATTTGAGAATATTTTCGTCGTCAGTGGTGTTGAAAACACTGTACAGGGATGTTGCGTTTGCAAGATGTTTCCTTCTGCCCTCAGCAGTCCTTCTACAGTGGAGTAGTAGATGCTCCACTGTTAGACGGGTACTGCAATCTTGACATGTTGGTTCATATTCCCCATTCAGTCTGTACTCATGTGTTAGTTTGGTATGGCCGATTCGTAGACGGTTTAATTTCACTTGTTCTGCACGCTTAAGCTTTTTCCTCATTGTCACTCCTTTTAGTTTTGGTTGAATCAGATACATTGTATTATGGCCTTTTTCTTTGTTCCATGCTGATTGCCATTTTGCTTTTATGTGGCTATCTATTGATGGTAACAGGTCAGTGTATGGAATCGGGGTTAGGCGAGGTCTCAGACTCAGTGCTCTTTTTGCAGCTTCATCTGCTTCCTCGTTTCCTTCAATTCCAATGTGACTTGGTAGCCAACAGAAAAGTACTTCTTTCTTTTTTCTTTTCATGTCAGAAGTTCGTTTTTGGATGTCTTGTATCAGTGGGTTGGCAGGTGTATGTTGGAATGGCTCCCGTTTCTCGTTATTGTAGACTAGTTTTGTTTTGGCTTGCTCCTGGTAATATGCCAGCATATTTTCCAGGTTCATATTGTTCTCAAACGTCCTCAATGCTTTCCTCCGGATCTTTCTTGCCTCGCGGCAGTCATTGTTGAACCAGTAGGGTTTTGTTGAGGGGCGTCTGGAGGTTCTGGGAATGCACATAGCACTCACTTCCCGAAGGGTCTCTGTGAAGTACTGTGCGGGGTCCCTTTTCTCCTTGGCAAGTTCCCAGGACAGGAATGACCTCTCACAGGTATCCTGGATTTGCTCCCAGTCTGCCTTGTAGGTCTTCCAGCGTTCAGGTTGATTTTCATGTGTGTTATTTCTGATGGTGTTGAGGATTATCGGAAAGTGGTCACTTCCCAGGGGGTCTCTCATCACTCTCCAATCATACTCGGCAAAGATAGTCGGATGACAAATTGTCAGGTCCAGAGCTGATCTTCTGCCGGATCTGCATAGGAAAGTGGGTGTGCCACTGTTGCACGGGAAGCACCAGCGGCTCTCGGGGTAGGGGCGACGACAGCCGTCTGCCTAGTTGCAACAGCCGCCACACTTTCGGAGGTCATCTTCTGCCTCCACGATTGACAGGGTCTTGGCCCCTCTTGGCCCTCTTCCGGTCCCTCTCCTGGCTGCGTGTCCTGAAGTTCCGCCGGCGGTTGGCGAAGAAGGCTGCCCGCAGTCTCTCGAACCCCATCCTCGTCTCGCGAGTGTATTTTTCCTTGCGGATGATGTCGCAGAACTGTTCGAGACTGGGGTTCGCACGGACGTGCCTCTCCATGCCATCTGCACAGAAGCTGCGGCATTATCTCTCGCAGCTGTAGCTGTAGTGGTCGGCCCGCTCCACACAAGACTTTGTCGGCTCCTTGCAGCAGGCACATATGCTGATGCACATGAGCGGCCCAATGAACACCCCGTTCTCCCTTGGTTGCTTAGAGCTAGGACACCGCAGCACCAGCTCGGTTCCTTTGATGGTCGTCATGGTTGCTCAGTGACAACAGTTACAACATTAGCTAACAACATTTCGCTAACTGATTTACCTTTTCACTTTTTACACAGTTTTAAGTAATAACATACTTCATTTTTCGTGAGCTGACATTGTGTACATATTTATGTTTGGTATTTTCTTTCTCCTTACTGTCCAGGTGATTGATTGATTGATTGATTGGATTGTTTTACGTCCAAGTGTGCTATGACGCCTGGGACTTACTCAAGAGTTTATCGGACTCTCGGTCCGAATTTTTTTCTCATTTAGGTTGCGTTTTTAAATGTGTGAGTGCATGTATGCGTGCATGTGTTTATGAGTCTACTTGTAGCAGTGGGACACGGCTCGTAGCGGTGGAACAATGCTCGTGGCATCGGGCCCCTCTTTATTGTGCTGCCTCACACAGATGCTGTGCCGTAGACTGTTGACACCTCATCTGACCAGTCCATTATCCTGACTTTTGTTTGTTTGTTTGTTTATGTAGTTTAACGTCCCACTGACTATGCAGGTGAGACTTACTCAAGTTACATTTTTTTTCACAAGTTAAAAGGTAGGCCGAAGGCCTACCTCGGGTGATCGTATCCAGGATGATCGAATCTATGAGATGAGCCAAAAAAAGTTAGAAATCCCGCTCCTACACATTTACCGAAGCAAGGGTTCTTTAACCTCCGACACCACATAGACATGGTGTGAGAGGGACAGGCCTTTGTTATGCTGTAAGTCTACCACAGCATGGGAAAGCGCAGCCATAGGTAAAGTTGGGAAGCAGTGAAAACTCCAGGCTCATACAATTGTGTGCCATCAGTCTGGAGTAATACATCACTGCCTGCCAAACTACTCTCCCCCATTTTTTTTTTTTTTTTTTTTGGTTTTTTTTTTTGTGTTTTTTAATTTTTATATATCTTTTGTTGTTGAATTTCTTTTTCATATTTTGTCCCATAGTTGGGTTTCCTTTAAGAATTTGAGAATATTTTGGTCGTCAGTCGTCCTGACACAGGCAGGCCAGAGAACAGGTGGTGTGTGACGCGAAGCAGCGGATCACGCACATCAATGCCTCGTATGCTGGGTGGGCAAATGACCAATACTCCTTTGCCTCCAGTCCCCTGTACGACCAGGCCGAGTCAGGGGAGTGGGGTAACTTCTTCCTACTTGGGGACTCAGGGTAAGTTAAAAAAAGAAAAAAAACTCATCAATAATATTAGACCTAACCAACAATCCCTTTTTTTAACACAAATGTGTTGCCATTAAATAATCCATATATTTCTTTTCCTCGTCAGCTACACCCTCACAGACTACATGATGACGCCATACGATAACCCTGTCGGCTGGAAACAGAAGGCTTTCAATTTGTAATATAACCACGTATAGCCATTATTAATTATATTAGTATTCACTATGTAATTGTATTTGATCTATAGTTTGTGTTGATTGCTTCTTCCACCACCCTCCCCTTCCAACTTCTTGGAATTGGTTCCAGACGGGGGTATGGGAGGGTGGATGTGGTCTGATGTGGGGTGATTGTATGTGATTGGAGAATGCATGTGACGTGATGTCGGTTGGACCACTCGGAAGAGAGTATAGCTATTTCAGTGTATGAGGTAACGGCCACCAGCTCCCGGCACTCCCTCCAGCCCTGGAGAAATAGGTGCATATATGTGGTGCACAAGGCACCACGGGAGAGTAGTCAGAGAGTACTCAGAGACACGGCCAGAGACTCAGAAGGACGGAGTCAGCGACGGGACCAGAGGGCTGGGGTGGGCAGGAGGAGGCCTGGTGGCTGGAGGCCAGGGAGATGTGAGGCCCAGAGTGTGAGAGACCCTGAGCAGAGGGCAGGAGTGGGAGTTGTATTGGCTTGGACAGAATAAAGAACCTGGTTATTCTATTTACTCTCAGAGTTGTTATGTTACAACACATGAGGTAAATTTGGTGCCTGTGACCAGGGTTCTTAAGGCCAAAACTACCAGGCCAAAGCAAGCCGCTCCTACTAATGAACTAAGTCCTGCTCTTGGTCTGGTGTCTGCCCGGTTGTGCCCACCCAGCATTCTGAAGGTCCTGTCGGTTGGCCCAGCTGCCTGTCGGTTGGCCCAGCTGCCTGTCGGTTGGCCCAGCTGCCTGTCGGTTGGCCCAGCTGCCTGTCGGTTGGCCCAGCTGCCTGTCGGTTGGCCCAGCTGCCTGTCGGTTGGCCCAGCTGCCTGTCGGTTGGCCCAGCTGCCTGTCGGTTCGCCCAGCTGCCTGTCGGTTGGCCCAGCTGCCTGTCGGTTCGCCCAGCTGCCTGTCGGTTCGCCCAGCTGCCTGTCGGTTCGCCCAGTTGCCTGTCGGTTCGCCCAGCTGCCTGTCGGTTCGCCCAGCTGCCTGTCGGTTCGCCCAGCTGCCTGTCGGTTCGCCCAGCTGCCTGTCGGTTCGCCCAGCTGCTCTACTGAGGGTCCGCAGGTGACCAGTGGTCTGTGTGTGGGTCCACCAGCCTGCCTGAGGGCCAGAAATCTTCGCAATGGAACTGTGAGTGCCAGTCTATTTTGTTATAAGGGAGCAACAGTTTGACCTTAGAACTTTGAGGTCAACTTGAATGAGGAGGTAATTAAGGAGGATGTAGTGGTAATGACATTATAAATGATAGCAGATAAATGCATGCTAAAATGGCATTTTATTTGGAGTGATATTGTGTCAGAGGTAATATTGATTGAGTGGTATTGAGTGGTTTAAAATTATGCGAGATCACACAACTGTGTGGTTAATGTGGAGGTAATGACCATGGTAGTCATGTTTGTATGCTGAAGAGGGTACTTCAATTAATGTAAGGTAGTTGGGGTATTTTGTCAAGTGGTGAAAGAATGGCAGTGAGAATGAAAGTGAGAGTGGTGGCATAATTCTCAAAACCTTTCCAAAAAGGGTATTTGAAATTCCCCACTGTGTGGTGCATTTTATGTTTGGAAACTGGTGGCAGTAAGCTGGTTAGAAAATCTATTGTAAAAGGGACCTGTGGAGCAGCTCTCTACAAGGAGCAGCTTATTTTGATTCAAAGTCTGACTGCGTCGAGTGTCTGAGTTGCACTATACATGGTTTAAAATAGAGTCTGTTGTTGTAGGCTTTTACAGTGGTAGAACCAAGGTTCACCGATACATGTCTGGCTCAGTATTAGAAAAAAGGTACGGAGGGCACATTGTGTGTATGCCATTTGAGTATAGGGATATCAGTAGAAGGGAATTGGCTGATTGGCTGGGTATAGTGTATCAGTTTGGTGTAAAGTGTTTGCTGTATCAAGTTTGGTGATAGGCACTCAGTCTGGTAAACAGAGGCTGTCCCCCTCAGGGTAAACAACTTCTATTCTTGGGCACGCAGATAACAGAGAGCAGATAGTTTCAGGTTGTTTGGGTGTTCAGACATTTAGTGACGTAGCAACATTGATAACATTTGTTGGACTCTGGGGTCGTCTGGTGAGACTTTGTCTGGTAGAGGGAGCAGTGAGGGGCAGAGCTGTAAGTGCAGTAGTGATGCAGAGTCTGGGGAATAAGAGACACACAGGCTATTATTGCCACTTGGATTATGAATAATTGCAAGTGGTCACTGTGTTTATATAGTAATGTAGATATAGGTGCTGATGAGTACAGGTATTGGTGTTGCTTGGTAATTGGACAGCTGATGAACTTGTGTTGGGTTGATAATTAGGTCAGGTGATTACTAATTAGGTTCACACAATTAGCATTTGGGTGGATTAAGTTAATTAGGTTAAAATTAATCCATTGGGTAATAAGTTTAGTAAAGATCTTGTGTTAGGTTGATAATTAGGTCAGGTGATTGTTAATTAGGTCAAGGCAATTAGCAGTTGGGAGGATTAAGTAAATTAGGTTAAAATTAATCCGTTGGGTAATAAGTTTAGTAAAGATCTTGTGTTAGGTTGATAATGAGGTCAGGTGATTGCTAATTAGGTCAAGGCAATTAGCATTTGGGTGGATTAAGTTAATCAGGTTAAAATTAATCCATTGGGTAATAAGTTTAGTAAAGATCTTGTGTTAGGTTGATAATTAGGTCAGGTGATCACTAATTAGGTTCAAACAATTAGCAATTGGGTGGATTAAGTTAATTAGGTTAAAATTAATCCATTGGGTAATAAGTTAAGTAAAGATCTTGTGTTAGGTTGATAATAAGTTCAGGTGATTGTTAATTAGGTCAAGGCAATTAGCAGTTGGGAGGATTGAGTTAATTAGATTAGATTATCCATTGGGTTATAAGTTGAGTGCAGATATTGTGTTAGGTTGATAATTGGGTCAAGTTAGGTTAATTAGCCACCAGTAGTTTGTTGAATGTGATTTATTCTTAGACAACTTGTGTTCGGTTGATAATTGGGTTAAGTCAGTGCTAATTGAATTGGTGGATTATTAATTGAATTAATTAAGTTTAGTTCTTCCTAATTAGGTTTAATTATTGCATCTGGCACTAACGTTGTTGACAAACTTGTGTTATATTTGGGTTATGCTTCATTGCATAATTAATAAGTGATTAAGGAACTTCAGTGATACCAAGGGAGTTCTATTGTGGTATTTCAATTGACTGAGCCAACTTGACCATAACTGACTTTAGAGTTCCCAGCCTGAGAAGTATACACTGAGGCCCCTAGGGACAGTCTCTGAAACTTCAAGTAGTTACATAGGGTAGTTGATAGGTGTAGGTATAGGTATGACAGATCTGCATAGGTGTGTAGGTGTGTGCAGGAATGTACAGGTGTGTATGGGTGCGTGCAGGTGTGTGTAGGTACAAGTATATGTATACAGGTGTGACAAGGTATAGGTATGATTTTACAGGTATATATAGGTGTGTAGGTGTGTGCAAGAATGTACAGGTGTGTATGGGTGCGTGCAGGTGTGTGTAGGTACAGGTATTTGTTTGCAGGTGTATACAGGTGTGAGCAGGTACAGGTATGATTGTACAGGTATATGCAGGTGTGTATAGGTGTATAGGTGTGTGCAGGAATGTACAGGTGTGTATGGGTGCGTGCAGGTGTGTGTAGGTACAGGTATTTGTTTGCAGGTGTATTTTTTTGGTATGAGATGGCCAAATTGCCAATCCCGTTTATTTTTATACTGGACATAAAAAAGAGCTTGTTCAGCTCGATGAGTATTTTACATCCAGTTGTATCATAGAAATTCAATGTAACATAAGACTATATGTAACGTATGAAAAAGTAGTAATAACAATGAAGATGTCTGTTGATAGTTGTAATAACTATCAGCCAGACTATCGTTATTCTTTGTCAGAGATATTACACAATTAAACAATTAAATTAACTAGTAAATTTACATGACTCTAGTTTATGTTTCTATACCTTAGCAATATATATAATCGCGCTGATAACCAACTATAATGGGATGAGACATTTAGGGGCGGGCACCCCGTACATCAAAATCAGTCTAGTCATTATGAAATAACCATATTACCGGTAATATCACACGTAATTACATTCGTTTGTAGCAAGAAAAGGCCCAGTAAACCTAATGCACAATACAGTCATTATGCCATATTATAATTAGTACTACCCAGCCATTTTTTCCTATTAAGCTTAAATGCCTCATAGTCTAGAATATTTCTTATACCGACAGTTAGGCTGTTCCATGTCATTGCTCCTCTATACAGAGCACTTTTCTTACAGGACTCATTTTTTGGCTTGATGCTTAGAAATAGAGGCGCGTCATGAGCTCTTGTGTGTATATTCCTAGTGTTTCTTATCTCCATATTACTTTTCTGCTTAAACATGAAATTCACAAGGTGCATAATACGTCTAGGTTCTAACTTTGAGATAAAGGCCATTTGATGAGTTAAAATAACTGGGTACCTGTAGTCCAGCCCCATACTCATACGCAAGGCCCTGTTTTCGACGACTTGAATTTTATCCAAAATGGCTTTTCGAGCAACTCCATAAAAAATATCCCCATAATCTGCATGTGGCAGTACCATGGTCTTGTACATATATAGCATGGTATCGTTGTTCATGCAATCTCTTAGCACAGCCATTTGATGTACACGATATACTACCTTCTTGTATGCAGATTCGGCTTGCATATTAAAGTTTAGAACAGGGTCAAGGATTACTCCCAAATATTTAAAGCTTATACATCTATCAATTTCTTTATCTCCAAACATGACCTTATGAGCTAATATCTCTTTCAATCTCGATCTAAGACCAAAAATCATAAAATTAGTTTTTTTCGCGTTTAAAGTGAGCTTATTTTTCCTAAACCATAGAGATAAACGTGCCAGGTCCTGCTCAAGAGAGATAGTTAACTCGTTCAAATTTTGTCCTGTCATTGATACCACCGTGTCATCTGCATACAAATAAGTTTTGGAGTTGAAAATAACATTTCTCAAGTCGTTAATATACACTAAAAAGAGGGTGGGGCCCAGTATGGACCCCTGAGGGACCCCACAGACCACATCCCCCTCTTCAGAAGTAATTCCATTGGCAAATGTTTTTTGTTTTCTGTCTTTCAAATAATTTGCCAACCATTTATAAAGAAGACCTCCGACACCTAATTTGGATAATTTTTCTAAAAGAATAAAGTGATTTACGGTGTCGAAAGCCTTCTTTAAATCCACAAACACAGATAACGTATAATGTCTATTATTTATACCCCTGTATATGTCATCTGTAAAATAGGCAACAGTAGAAATGGTAGAGTGATCTGCCCTAAAACCACCCTGCTGAGCGTCTAATAAATCGTTATCTTCAAGGTAACCAATTAACCTATTATTAACTATTTTTTCTAATAACTTACCAATAATAGGTAATAGTGTAACAGGTCTTAAGTTAGCTACGTCAGCTTTGTTGCCTTCTTTCTGTAGGGGGATCACTGTACCAGTCTTCCACTTATCGGGTATAATAGAAGTGACAAATGATTCATTAAACAGAACCGTTACCCTATCCGGTATTGCAAGTAGGCAGTCCTTTAGAGCTCTGGCTGAGATGCCATCAATAGCCGAAGACTTATTCACCTCAATTTCTTTAATATATTTTAATACCTCCACCTCATCAGTGTGTATGTCACCAATGCCTTCCTCCTTGATTAAACCATCATATGACCATTCATCATCGTAGGTTGAGGCCAGCTTGGGTCCTATGTTCAAAAAATAATTATTTATAAAATTTGGGGTGTCGTCTGGCAAAATGTCTATGTCATTTTCTTGATCTCTTAAGTTAAAGTTGGAATGTTCTTTTTTACCTTTAATAATCGTATTAAGTATTTTCCAGAATTTCTTACTATCTTTCTGATTTTCCTCTAGGCTATCTCTAATAAATTTGGCTTTAGCTTTTTTGATAGTTTTATGTACACTATTGCGTAATTTACTTGCATTCTGCCAGTCAACCGGACTCTTAGTAGCCTTAGCCTTTCTTAACGCTAAATCCTTATCTCTAATTATCTCTAGAATGTAATCAGTTATCCACGGTGCTCTTTCTTTCCTCACCTTGAATGTCTTTAAAGGGCACATTTCATTTAAAAATCTGGACAAAAGACCCAAAATGAATTCCCATCTGTCATTAACATTGTGACAATCATCCCATGGTCCCCAATCAGCATTTTTAATACAGGCCTTAAATAATTCACTATCATATTTACGGTAGGTTCTACCTGTGAATGATACCTTCTCATACGTGACATAATTTCCTAATAAAGTAATGCCTACTAACAAGTGATCGCTTACATTCCAATTTCTAGTGAAGGCCACACAGCTTTTAGATGTATTTGTTACAACCCAATCCAGACACGTGCTCGTATCCTCAGTAGACCTTGTAGGCACATCTATTAGTTGTTTAAGGCCCAAGATGTTAATACATACCTTCATTAATTTAGTTGAAACCTTATTCACATTTAGATAGTCGAAATTAAAATCACCCATAATTATTAGATCTTTCCTACGTAAATTACATCTTTCAATTTGAGAATTAAATGCTTCTATAAACAGTGCCTTGTTACCATCCGGTGGTCTATAAACATTTGCTACTACAATATTTTTTTTTCCATTTCTAACAATTTCCACCCAATGAATTTCTATATCATTACTGCTAACATTCAAGTGAGCATAGTTGCTTGTTGAATACGACACATCATTCCTTATATACAATCCAACTCCTCCTCCAGATTTATCATCTCCCCAACCCCTGTTTAGCCCCTCAAATGAGTAACCATCAACATGATACCTATGGCTAGCAGTGTCTTCGTCTAGCCATGTCTCAGAAATGCCAAGGACTGCATCTAACTTATCCCACATATGTATACGTAATGTTTCAATTTTTGAAATTAAACTTCTAGTATTTAAGTGGGATAGAGTGAATTCGTTCTTGCTATTTCTTTTTAAATTATTACCTGGCAGGATACCGTATGGGTTTGCCCGCTATGTCTCTTCCCATATAGAACATACATTTTAAACAATAATAAAGCAGGTTATGACAACTAGTGTCCCCCACTGGAGGATTTCTCCCCATTGCTAGGCTTAGAGGAGCATTAGTCAGCCTACAAAGATTAGAGAAAGCTGCACCCCCCCCCTTACATTATTAATACCCCCAAATAAAAAAAAATTTACCATGAAAAGTAAGTTATTTATATTATGATTAATTAAAGTGATATGTTAATCGTCACTATATAAATAATCCATTTGACCAAAGTTAATATGTTATTCAGAAACAATTGAGTGTATGATATGGTACAAATACATGTAAAGTCGACTCCAGCAGTGGCCGTGCTAATCTACCATACCGGTAGCGTCTAACATAGGAATTGTGCGATCAGCTGATCGGCCTGGAGGTGGCGCCGCCTGGTGTAAACTAACCATACTATGCGTTTTGCTTAACGTGATACGGTATGTATAGGCTATACATGTCTAGCACTAAGTTAATCTAGAGGTACATATACATTCTTATATAAGTATAACCAAGGTCTTTACACAAGGAATAACATGATTCTGTATAAATCTAGTTATGTATCACGATTTTCGTATAGACCAGTACACCATATAATGCAACTTCCACTCATGTTTTTAGTTCATCTCTGAGCTCCATCAGTAGGCTTCCCATTCTGTTGCTTTTTACACTTCTCGGCGTGATCTTGTCTACCTGCGAGATGGTGTATCCACAGCCCCAGCCTTTCTCTGTTGATGCTTCGTATAACGTCCCGGTAGTCTCTATCAGCTTAGCCTTGAGGTCATCATCTTGTGTGAACTTCAGTTTAATGCAGTCCGCCATAATGTCATATCTTTTGATGTGAGAGTCTTGCTTTGTGTAGGCTATCCTATATGAAAGCTTTTTGGCCTCATAACCATCCTCGCTAAGCATTATAGCTTCTGCTGTGTCGTAATCTTCATTATACACTGCTAGTCTGTACCAGTACAGTTGCTCTGACGAGAGCCAATTGGTGTTATCAAAAGAAATAGAGCATTTGTACATGTTGGACAGGAACGAGTGATGTGACTGAAATGCTATGCCATGTTCAAAATGAACAGTTTTGGCAGCCTCCATATCCACTTGTTTGTTTGTTTGTGTAGTTTAACGTCCCACTGACTACGCAGGTGAGACTTACTCAAGTTTCAGTTTTTCACAAGTTAAAAGGTAGGCCGAAGGCCTACCTTGGATGATCGTATCCGGGATGATCGAATCTATGAGATGAGCCAAAAGATAGAAATCCCGCTCCTACACATTTACCGAAGCAAGGGTTCTTTAACCTCCAACACCACATAGACATGGTGAGAGAGGGACAGGCCTTTGTTATGCTGTAAGTCTACCACAGCATGGGAAAGCGCAGCCATAGGTGAAGTTGGGAAGCAGTGAAAACTCCAGGCTCATACAACTGTGCGCCATCAGTCTGGAGTAATACATCCCAGCCCGCCAGACTACTCTCCCCCATTTTTTTTTGTGTTTTTGTTTCTTTTTGTGTTTTTTTTTTTTTCTTTTCTTTTTTATATATATTTTTGTTGTTGAATTTCTTTTTCATATTTTGTCCCATAGTTGGGTTTCCTTTAAGTATTTGAGAATATTTTCGTCATCAGTGGTGTTGAAAACAGCGTACATGGATGTTGTGTTTGCAAGATGTTTCCTTCTGCACTCAGTAGTCCTTCTACAGTGGAGTAGTAGATGCTCCACTGTTAGACGGGTACTGCAATCTTGACATGTTGGTTCATATTCCCCATTCAGTCTGTACTCGTGTGTTAGTTTGGTATGGCCGATCCGTAGACGGTTTAATTTCACTTGTTCTGCACGCTTCAGCTTTTTCCTCATTGTCACTCCTTTTAGTTTTGGTTGAATCAGGTACATTGTATTATGACCTTTTTCTTTGTTCCATGCTGATTGCCATTTTGCTTTTATGTGGCTATCTATTGATGGTAATAGGTCAGTGTATGGAATTTGGGTTAGGCGAGGTCTCAGACTCAGTGCTCTTTTTGCAGCTTCATCTGCTTCCTCGTTTCCTTCAATTCCAATGTGACTTGGTAGCCAACAGAAAAGTACTTCTTTCTTCTTTCTTTTCATGTCAGATGTTCGTTTTTGGATGTCTTGTATCAGTGGATTGGTAGGTGTATGTTGGAGAATTGCCTGGAGGCATGACTTGGAGTCGGAAAAGACAGTAAATTTGTCATCCTTTTTACTATCCATCCATTCTACTGCTTCAAGCAGTGCACTGGCTTCTGCAGTGAAAATGCTGGCTTTAGGGTGTAGGCGTCCGCTGAGGTTTTGAGATGGTGTATGAACTCCGTAGCCTACCCTTTCGTTGTCTTTTGATCCATCTGTATAAATGGGTGTGTGATGTTCATATTTCTTCTCTATGGTCTTCAACTTCTCCTTGAAAAGAGCAGGGTCGGTGTCCGCCTTTTTGGTTTTGGTGAGGTCCAAGTTGACATTTGGCTTTCCCACAAGCCATGGGGGAGTATCTGGTGGTCTGATTTCCCTGACATTCTTGAGTGGGAGTCCCACTTCCCCAACCAGGGTTTTCACCCGGACCGAGAAAGGTTTGGTGATGTTTGGTTTTCCCAAGTATATGTTCCCACTGTTTGAATCAAAAATTGTGTCATGTGTTGGGTTTCTTCTGTTTGCTTTGATTTTGGCTGCGTAGCGTAGAGAGAGATTTTCTCTCCTGAGATGGAGAGGGGGGACGTTGCTCTCTACCTCGATACTCTTGATGCGTGATGTACGGAAGGCACCCAGGCATAGCCTTAGACCCTGATTTTGGATTGGGTCCAACCTTCGTAGGGATGTTGCTGATGCTGAGCCATACACTATACAACCGTAGTCGAGTCTTGACAGCACATATGTTTTGTACAGAGTCAGGAGGATTTCTTGATCTGCACCCCACTCCTTGTGGGAGAGGACCTTCAGCAGGTTCAGTCCTGGTTGACACTTCCTCCGGAGGTACTCGATGTGAGCTTCAAAAGATAGCTTCCTGTCAAAGATTAATCCCAGAAATTTGGCCTCATCTGCCACTGCTATTTCTGTGTTCTGGAGTCGGAGTGCAGGTTTATCCGTGCATCCTCTTTTTTGGCAGAAGTGAACGCAGGTGGTTTTCTGTTGGGAGAATTTGAAGCCGTTCTCAGTGGTCCAGGTCTCTAGATGATTAATGGCCTGTTGTAACTTTCGCTCTATTGTGGTCATATTTCTGGATCTGTAGCACATGACAAAGTCATCTACATATAGGGAGCAATTGAGATCTTTTTGAAGGGTTTTGGTGATGTCATTGATCTTTATTCCGAATAAAGTGACTGAGAGAACACAGCCCTGCGGGACTCCCATTTCCTGCTCTTTTTTGCTTGATAGTGTTGAGCCGAGGCGGACACTGAAGCGTCTGTTGGCGAGGAATTTGGAGATGAAAATGGGGAGTCTTCCTCTAAGTCCCATGTTGTGAATGTCCTTAAGGATTCCATACTTCCATGTTGTATCGTAGGCCTTTTCCATGTCAAAGAAGATTGCCACCGTGTGTTCTTTCTGGGCAAAACCATCCCGAATGTAGCTCTCCAATCTAACAAGGTGGTCAGTGGTACTGCGTTGATGGCGGAAACCCGACTGAGCAGGGTTAAGGAGGTCGTTTCTCTCCAGATACCAGACCAGTCTGTTGTTCACCATTCTTTCCATAGTTTTGGCTACACAGCTCGTCATGGCTATTGGTCTATAGTTGGAAGCTTTGCTATGGTCTTTTCCGGGTTTAGGAATTGGGACTACAATAGCATCTGACCAGGATATCGGGTATATTCCAGTAGACCAGATACTATTTAGTATTTCCAGGAGGAGGTCAAGTTGCTCCTCAGGTAGGTTTTTCAGCATCTGGTAATGGATGTCGTCCGGGCCTGGGCTGGAGTCCTTTGCTGTTTGAAGGGCATGGTGTAATTCGTCCTCTGAGAACTTCATGTTGTACTGCTCCTCATTGTTTGAATTGAATTTGAGTCGCTCCTGCTCCTTTTTCTGTTTGTGGCGTAGAAAAGCCTCTGCACAGTTTCCACCAGAGGAGACATCTGCAAACTGGGAGGCTAATGCCTCAGCAATCTCCTCTTTTTTCTCTATTGGTTTGGCTTTATTTCCATTTCCTGTAAGTTGGTGGACTGTTTCCGATGTATCACCATTCATCCGCTTTATTGCTTTCCAAACCTTCTTCATGGGTGTGTTTGAAGTAAGGGTACTAACAAATTTCCGAAAGGACTCTCTCTGTGCGTCTTTAAATATCATTTTGGTTCTTGCTTTGGTCTGAAGAAGCTTGTCCATATTGGATGGAGAAAAGTTGGAGTTAAACCGATTTTGAACTGCCCTCCTCTCCTTCTTTGCACGCTGACATTCCTCATTGAACCACAGCTTGGACTTCTTTGATGGTGACTTGGAGGTTTTGCCGATGCATCGATGGCTTACATCCAGGAGGGTCTTGGTAAAATAATCTGCTGGGACTTCTTCCTCCATTGCTTGGTTCATTGGTAGAAAGGAAATCCGACAGAGGCGCTTAAATTCGTCCCAGTCGGCTCGGTTTACCTTCCAGGTGGGGTTCTTGTCACTGTTGGTGTTCTTTTTCCTTGTTTGTAAAATTATTGGGTAGTGGTCACTTCCACAAAGGTCATCGTGCACATGCCACTGAAAATCTGTGAAGATTTTTGGGTGGCATAGTGTAAGATCAAGGGGTGAGAGTGTCCCAGTTGCTGGATGTTGGTAAGTGGGTACCTTGGTGTTGAAGAGACATAGGGATTGTTGATCTATCAGATGTTCAATACTCTGTCCTCTCTCATCGTTCTTCTTTGAGCCCCATATTCTGTTGTGGGCATTCATGTCTCCAAGCAAGATGTAGGGTTGTGGAAGCTGATTGACAATATTTGCGAGGTCTTTACGGGATATTTTTGGTTTGCCTTCTCCACATGGTGGTAGATAGAGTGAGCAGATCGTCACTGGGGTGTTGATTGTAACATTGACTGCCACTGCCTGGAGTTGGGTGTTGAGCTGTACTTGGCGTTGTGGATGAGATTTGGAGACCAGTATTGCGGACCCTCCTGATGGAAAGTTGGGGTCTGGGATCACACAGTAGGTGGTGTAGCCGGTCATTTCCACAGTCTCGGCTGATGTAACTTTGGTCTCCTGCAGGCATACAGCTACAGGAGAGAAATCCGAGCAGAGGAGCTCAAGGTCCTCCCTGTTAGCCCTAAATCCTCTGCAATTCCACTGTATAATGGTTTCTTTATCCATTGTTTTGTTTGGTTCCATGCTCATCACGGAGAGCACTAAATTTATTGTCTAGATGGATTCGGTTGATACGCTTATTAGGAGGGGGGTCATGTTCCCTTCTCCCTTGGACCAGGGGGGTCTTCTTTCCCTGCAGGTCTTTGCCAAACCGCTTCCCAACATCAACATTTGCTTTGGCTTCCCTCTTGGGTGGTGTCTTTGGGGGTGGTGGAGATAACACCTTTCCTGAGAAGGATGACTGCCCAATTGGTGTGGGCAGAAATGAGGGTTTTCGCTTGAGTGGCGGTTGTTCTGTGGTTGAGGGTGTTTCGGCATGTTCAACACTGGCCCGGATCTCGGCCAGCTTTGACCCGATGACACTTTCATTGGGTCCCTGGGTTGACCCTGATGGTGAGGGGGCCTTGTTGGAATCAGATGGTATCTGATTTTGACTCGACCCAGACGCTTTTGGGTGAGAGTCTTTTTGTGATCCCGATGGTTTTGGGATGTTGGCAACAGATGGGGGTAGTATTTTCCCTTTGCTGCCAGATGGAGTTTGTTTCCCGCATGTGCATTTGCACTGACATGGAGATGGGTTGATTGGTGGAGACATCACTGTAGTGAACAAGGGCCTTGACGGAATCCTAGATCTGACCATTTTCCTTGCCTCAGGAAAGGAGATCTTTTGTTTAATGCAGATGGTTTGGATCTCCTTTTCCTCAACAAAGCGGGGGCATTTCTTGGAGAATGCAGGGTGGTCCCCATTGCAGTTGGTGCAGTGGGGTTTCTGTTTGCATCCTTCCGTCGGGTGGCCTTGGGAGCTACATACCCCACACGCTTGATGGCTGCTACACTTGTTCGACTTGTGGCCAAATTTCTGGCATGTGTAACAGCGCATCGGCGTTGGGACATAGTCTTCCACCTTAATATTCAAGTAGCCACACTTGATTGTTTTGGGTGGTGTTGGCTGGTCAAAGGCCAGTACAAATGTACTGGTTTCTATGGTTGCTCCATTTCTTTTCATTTTGATTTGGCTCACTTCTGTGACACCAATTTCGGCCAGTTCCTCGGTTATTTCCTGCTCGGAGGTTCCCACAAGGTCCCAACAACGAATGACCCCTTTCGAGGAGTTGAGAGACCTATGTGGGGAGACCTTAACCGGAGTCCCTGCCAGAGTTTTCATATTCAAGAGGCCCTTGCTGTGTTGTCTTTTCTCGACCTCAACAAGCAAGGTACCCGCTCTCATTTTCTTTATCGTTTTCGCATCACCAGCACTGCCTTTGATGGCTTTACTGATGACGAACGGTGATGTTCTTGTTAGCGTTTCCCCATGCTGGCAAGCTTCCACTACAAGGAACCTTGGCCAGTTATGGGTATTACATTCTCTTGTCTCAGAAGTACTAGCGGTATTGCCAGTGCTTCCTGAAGTTTGTTGTCTTTTAGGAGCACTGGCGGTTTCGCCAGTGCTCTCTCTGTCTCGTTTCACAGCCTTCGACTGTTCCTTTTCTTTTCGGCCTTGGGGGGCCTTTGTTTTATTTCTTCCAGAAGCTGATAAGCCGTCCTCAGCCTGGTTGCCTACCGAGGTACGTTGCAGTTTGTTTTGTGTCGGGCCTGCTTTGTTTGTTTTGTTTGTTTGTGTAGTTTAACGTCCCACTGACTACGCAGGTGAGACTTACTCAAGTTTCAGTTTTTCACAAGTTAAAAGGTAGGCCGAAGGCCTACCTTGGATGATCGTATCCAGGATGATCGAATCTATGAGATGAGCCAAAAGATAGAAATCCCGCTCCTACACATTTACCGAAGCAAGGGTTCTTTAACCTCCGACACCACATAGACATGGTGAGAGAGGGACAGGCCTTTGTTATGCTGTAAGTCTACCACAGCATGGGAAAGCGCAGCCATAGGTGAAGTTGGGAAGCAGTGAAAACTCCAGGCTCATACAACTGTGCGCCATCAGTCTGGAGTAATACATCCCAGCCCGCCAGACTACTCTCCCCCATTTTTTTTTTGTGTTTTTGTTTATTTTTGTGTTTTTTTCTTTTCTTTTCTTTGTTATATATATTTTTGTTGTTGAATTTCTTTTTCATATTTTGTCCCATAGTTGGGTTTCCTTTAAGTATTTGAGAATATTTTCGTCATCAGTGGTGTTGAAAACAGCGTACATGGATGTTGTGTTTGCAAGATGTTTCCTTCTGCACTCAGTAGTCCTTCTACAGTGGAGTAGTAGATGCTCCACTGTTAGACGGGTACTGCAATCTTGACATGTTGGTTCATATTCCCCATTCAGTCTGTACTCGTGTGTTAGTTTGGTATGGCCGATCCGTAGACGGTTTAATTTCACTTGTTCTGCACGCTTCAGCTTTTTCCTCATTGTCACTCCTTTTAGTTTTGGTTGAATCAGGTACATTGTATTATGACCTTTTTCTTTGTTCCATGCTGATTGCCATTTTGCTTTTATGTGGCTATCTATTGATGGTAATAGGTCAGTGTATGGAATTTGGGTTAGGCGAGGTCTCAGACTCAGTGCTCTTTTTGCAGCTTCATCTGCTTCCTCGTTTCCTTCAATTCCAATGTGACTTGGTAGCCAACAGAAAAGTACTTCTTTCTTCTTTCTTTTCATGTCAGATGTTCGTTTTTGGATGTCTTGTATCAGTGGATTGGTAGGTGTATGTTGGAGAATTGCCTGGAGGCATGACTTGGAGTCGGAAAAGACAGTAAATTTGTCATCCTTTTTACTATCCATCCATTCTACTGCTTCAAGCAGTGCACTGGCTTCTGCAGTGAAAATGCTGGCTTTAGGGTGTAGGCGTCCGCTGAGGTTTTGAGATGGTGTATGAACTCCGTAGCCTACCCTTTCGTTGTCTTTTGATCCATCTGTATAGATGGATGTGTGATGTTCATATTTCTTCTCTATGGTCTTCAACTTCTCCTTGAAAAGAGCAGGGTCGGTATCCGCCTTTTTGGTTTTGGTGAGGTCCAAGTTGACATTTGGCTTTCCCACAAGCCATGGGGGAGTATCTGGTGGTCTGATTTCCCTGACATTCTTGAGTGGGAGTCCCACTTCCCCAACCAGGGTTTTCACCCGGACCGAGAAAGGTTTGGTGATGTTTGGTTTTCCCAAGTATATGTTCCCACTGTTTGAATCAAAAATTGTGTCATGTGTTGGGTTTCTTCTGTTTGCTTTGACTTTGGCTGCGTAGCGTAGAGAGAGATTTTCTCTCCTGAGATAGAGAGGGGGGATGTTGCTCTCTACCTCGATACTCTTGATGCGTGATGTACGGAAGGCACCCAGGCATAGCCTTAGACCCTGATTTTGGATTGGGTCCAACCTTCGTAGGGATGTTGCTGATGCTGAGCCATACACTATACAACCGTAGTCGAGTCTTGACAGCACATATGTTTTGTACAGAGTCATGAGGATTTCTTGATCTGCACCCCACTCCTTGTGGGAGAGGACCTTCAGCAGGTTCAGTCCTGGTTGACACTTCCTCCGGAGGTACTCGATGTGAGCTTCAAAAGATAGCTTCCTGTCAAAGATTAATCCCAGAAATTTGGCCTCATCTGCCACTGCTATTTCTGTGTTCTGGAGTCGGAGTGCAGGTTTATCCGTGCATCCTCTTTTTTGGCAGAAGTGAACGCAGGTGGTTTTCTGTTGGGAGAATTTGAAGCCGTTCTCAGTGGTCCAGGTCTCTAGATGATTAATGGCCTGTTGTAACTTTCGCTCTATTGTGGTCATATTTCTGGATCTGTAGCACATGACAAAGTCATCTACATATAGGGAGCAATTGAGATCTTTTTGAAGGGTTTTGGTGATGTCATTGATCTTTATTCCGAATAAAGTGACTGAGAGAACACAGCCCTGCGGGACTCCCATTTCCTGCTCTTTTTTGCTTGATAGTGTTGAGCCGAGGCGGACACTGAAGCGTCTGTTGGCGAGGAATTTGGAGATGAAAATGGGGAGTCTTCCTCTAAGTCCCATGTTGTGAATGTCCTTGAGGATTCCATACTTCCATGTTGTATCGTAGGCCTTTTCCATGTCAAAGAAGATTGCCACAGTGTGTTCTTTCTGGGCAAAACCATCCCGAATGTAGCTCTCCAATCTAACAAGGTGGTCAGTGGTACTGCGTTGATGGCGGAAACCCGACTGAGCAGGGTTAAGGAGGTCGTTTCTCTCCAGATACCAGACCAGTCTGTTGTTCACCATTCTTTCCATAGTTTTGGCTACACAGCTCGTCATGGCTATTGGTCTATAGTTGAGAGCTTTGCTATGGTCTTTTCCGGGTTTAGGAATTGGGACTACAATAGCATCTGACCAGGAGATCGGGTATATTCCAGTAGACCAGATACTATTTAGTATTTCCAGGAGGAGGTCAAGTTGCTCCTTAGGTAGGTTTTTCAGCATCTGGTAATGGATGTCGTCCGGGCCTGGGCTGGAGTCCTTTGCTGTTTGAAGGGCATGGTGTAATTCGTCCTCTGAGAACTTCATGTTGTACTGCTCCTCATTGTTTGAATTGAATTTGAGTCGCTCCTGCTCCTTTTTCTGTTTGTGGCGTAGAAAAGCCTCTGCACAGTTTCCACCAGAGGAGACATCTGCAAACTGGGAGGCTAATGCCTCAGCAATCTCCTCTTTTTTCTCTATTGGTTTGGCTTTATTTCCATTTCCTGTAAGTTGGTGGACTGTTTCCGATGTATCACCATTCATCCGCTTTATTGCTTTCCAGACCTTCTTCATGGGTGTGTTTGAAGTAAGGGTACTAACAAATTTCCGAAAGGACTCTCTCTGTGCGTCTTTAAATATCATTTTGGTTCTTGCTTTGGTCTGAAGAAGCTTGTCCATATTGGATGGAGAAAAGTTGGAGTTAAACCGATTTTGAACTGCCCTCCTCTCCTTCTTTGCACGCTGACATTCCTCATTGAACCACGGCTTGGACTTCTTTGATGGTGACTTGGAGGTTTTGCCGATGCATCGATGGCTTACTTCCAGGAGGGTCTTGGTAAAATAATCTGCTGGGACTTCTTCCTCCATTGCTTGGTTCATTGGTAGAAAGGAAATCCGACAGAGGCGCTTAAATTCGTCCCAGTCGGCTCGGTTTACCTTCCAGGTGGGGTTCTTGTCACTGTTGGTGTTCTTTTTCCTTGTTTGTAAAATTATTGGGTAGTGGTCACTTCCACAAAGGTCATCGTGCACATGCCACTGAAAATCTGTGAAGATTTTTGGGTGGCATAGTGTAAGATCAAGGGATGAGAGTGTCCCAGTTGCTGGATGTTGGTAAGTGGGTACCTTGGTGTTGAAGAGACATAGGGATTGTTGATCTATCAGATGTTCAATACTCTGTCCTCTCTCATCGTTCTTCTTTGAGCCCCATATTCTGTTGTGGGCATTCATGTCTCCAAGCAAGATGTAGGGTTGTGGAAGCTGATTGACAATATTTGCGAGGTCTTTACGGGATATTTTTGGTTTGCCTTCTCCACATGGTGGTAGATAGAGTGAGCAGATTGTCACTGGGGTGTTGATTGTAACATTGACTGCCACTGCCTGGAGTTGGGTGTTGAGCTGTACTTGGCGTTGTGGATGAGATTTGGAGACCAGTATTGCGGACCCTCCTGATGGAAAGTTGGGGTCTGGGATCACACAGTAGGTGGTGTAGCCGGTCATTTCCACAGTCTCGGCTGATGTAACTTTGGTCTCCTGCAGGCATACAGCTACAGGAGAGAAATCCGAGCAGAGGAGCTCAAGGTCCTCCCTGTTAGCCCTAAATCCTCTGCAATTCCACTGTATAATGGTTTCTTTATCCATTGTTTTGTTTGGTTCCATGCTCATCACGGAGAGCACTAAATTTATTGTCTAGATGGATTCGGTTGATACGCTTATTAGGAGGGGGGTCATGTTCCCTTCTCCCTTGGACCAGGGGGGTCTTCTTTCCCTGCAGGTCTTTGCCAAACCGCTTCCCAACATCAACATTTGCTTTGGCTTCCCTCTTGGGTGGTGTTTTTGGGGGTGGTGGAGATAACACCTTTCCTGAGAAGGATGACTGCCCAATTGGTGTGGGCAGAAATGAGGGTTTTCGCTTGAGTGGCGGTTGTTCTGTGGTTGAGGGTGTTTCGGCATGTTCAACACTGGCCCGGATCTCGGCCAGCTTTGACCCGATGACACTTTCATTGGGTCCCTGGGTTGACCCTGATGGTGAGGGGGCCTTGTTGGAATCAGATGGTATCTGATTTTGACTCGACCCAGACGCTTTTGGGTGAGAGTCTTTTTGTGATCCCGATGGTTTTGGGATGTTGGCAACAGATGGGGGTAGTATTTTCCCTTTGCTGCCAGATGGAGTTTGTTTCCCGCATGTGCATTTGCACTGACATGGAGATGGGTTGATTGGTGGAGACATCACTGTAGTGAGCAAGGGCCTTGACGGAATCCTAGATCTGACCATTTTCCTTGCCTCAGGAAAGGAGATCTTTTGTTTAATGCAGATGGTTTGGATCTCCTTTTCCTCAACAAAGCGGGGGCATTTCTTGGAGAATGCAGGGTGGTCCCCATTGCAGTTGGTGCAGTGGGGTTTCTGTTTGCATCCTTCCGTCGGGTGGCCTTGGGAGCTACATACCCCACACGCTTGATGGCTGCTACACTTGTTCGACTTGTGGCCAAATTTCTGGCATGTGTAACAGCGCATCGGCGTTGGGACATAGTCTTCCACCTTAATATTCAAGTAGCCACACTTGATTGTTTTGGGTGGTGTTGGCTGGTCAAAGGCCAGTACAAATGTACTGGTTTCTATGGTTGCTCCATTTCTTTTCATTTTGATTTGGCTCACTTGTGTGACACCAATTTCGGCCAGTTCCTCGGTTATTTCCTGCTCGGAGGTTCCCACAAGGTCCCAACAACGAATGACCCCTTTCGAGGAGTTGAGAGACCTATGTGGGGAGACCTTAACCGGAGTCCCTGCCAGAGTTTTCATATTCAAGAGGCCCTTGCTGTGTTGTCTTTTCTCGACCTCAACAAGCAAGGTACCCGCTCTCATTTTCTTTATCGTTTTCGCATCACCAGCACTGCCTTTGATGGCTTTACTGATGACGAACGGTGATGTTCTTGTTAGCGTTTCCCCATGCTGGCAAGCTTCCACTACAAGGAACCTTGGCCAGTTATTGGTATTACATTCTCTTGTCTCAGAAGTACTAGCGGTATCGCCAGTGCTTCCTGAAGTTTGTTGTCTTTTAGGAGCACTGGCGGTCTCGCCAGTGCTCTCTCTGTCTCGTTTCACAGCCTTCGACTGTTCCTTTTCTTTTTGGCCTTTGGGGGCCTTTGTTTTATTTCTTCCAGAAGCTGATAAGCCGTCCTCAGCCTGGTTGCCTACCGAGGTACGTTGCAGTTTGTTTTGTGTCGGGCCTGCATCCGACTTTTCGTTAGTATTTTGATGTACTGACATTGTTGTGGTTATCCATCCTTTTAAGTCATTTTAAGCCCTTTCAGGATGACGAGCAAGGATGGGGTGCTGCTACCTATGGTTTTAATCGCCTTTTACGATTCGGTCTACACAGAAGTGCATCCCGGTGAAGTAAATTCTGCTCCCTCTACTCGCTCTGGAGGGTCCCCACTTCACAGGGGCCATATCCACTCCTTCGGGTAGTTTGTGTATGTCTCTATACTGAAACACCTCCTGATCAACCTCTATCTTATTCCCCTTCACTCTGGCAGCCATCCCAAGGTCTCTGGCGACTGCACTCAGACACCTCAGTTCTTTGCGCTCCTGTTGTTGTTCAAGTGATAGATCGTCGCTAATGAAGATCTTCTTCCATTTGTCAAGGTCTTTCATTTTACCTATATTGGTAAAGAGTTTCTGCTTTGAATCCATATCTCTGAACTTGATTAAAATGTTTCTTGGGCTAGTGGCATTATTTCTCATTTTGCCGATCCTATATGCACTTTCAAGGTTTATTTTTTCGCCTTGAGTACACGCCCCAATATCATTCATCATATCCAATAGGATTTTTCGTGGGGTATCCTGTCCCTCTGGAAATGCCTCAATGATAATGTTTTTGCGTTTACGATCCTCATCTAAGGCTCTGACCCTCATTTTCTCTTTGTCGAGTCTATGTGATAGTCTCTGATTAGAAATGTCCAGGTTTTTGCACTCAAAGTTCCTCTCATCTAAAAGTTTTTCAGCTCGTTCCATTCTGGTGGTGAGAGCCTCTATACAGGTCTCAGTGTCAGATTTAAACTGGTCGTATGTGGATATGTGCGAGCCTAATTTAGTATCATTGGCTTTTATAGATGCTTCTAACCCCTCAAACTTGGTTATCATGTCCTTGTTTGACTTTTTAAGCTCCAACATGGATTCTAAAAGCTGATCGTTAACTGACTTCTCACCCGCCATTGTTGTTTTGTCGCTGTCAGACCCTATAGGCCTGCGTTCAATAGGAGTCACAGTGCAGTTAGCCTTGACAGGTGTGTTGTTTACCTGCCGTTCCTCACCTGACGCTGTTGACACCGTCCCGCGTCCGCTTCCACTCCTCCCTCGTCTCACCTGAGTATTAGCTTTCTTCAAACTAGGTCCTGGCATATCGAATATATTGGCAATTATACATTCCACGCATGCCTCAGACGTTTATGAAGATCTGCTCTCAGTTTCTGGTCATCTCGCTGCTCAAATACCCTTAAAAGGTGGTGGTACGCCTTCCCCGCACTCTCAGCTAACCTGTGCTTGCCGCCATTCTTTTTCTCTGTATACAGGTGTGAGCAGGTATAGGTATGATTGTACAGGTATATGCAGGTGTGTATAGGTATGTGCAGGTATGTAGAGGTGTGTATAGATGTATGTAGGTGTGACAGATGTGCAAGTGTTGTGTGTTCAGATGTCAGGTGTTGGGATGTTAGACATTCAAATTACAGGTGTGTCAGCCATTCAGGTGTAAATTATGTCAGGTGTCCAGTTACCTGCATTTTTATTGCCTGGGGTGTGAGTAGTATAAGAGAAGTGAGCTGAGTTTCAGAACATAGGAGATGTTGAAACAGGCAAGTGATTATTGAGAAGTATGGAAAAGGGAACTTTGTTTGTACTTTTTGGACAGGTGTATTGTGAGTAGTATATGGAAATTGGGCATTGACCCTGGACTTCACTGTCTTTAACATTTTGGTTTTAGTATCGAAAGTTGAGATCTATTTGTGCCAATGTTTTGTTTTTTTTTCTTGTTTTTTTTGTGTTGTTTATTTTAATTGGGAAAATCATAGAATCAGATGAAGATGATAAGGTGGGAGAGGGTAGTCAGGGGAGACTAGGGGACAAATGACATAGAGATTATTATATGTCGGAAGACTGGATGAGTTAAGGTAATGAGAGATCAGTGAATTATTTGACTTATTTTGATATTGCAAATAGAGTGAGTACAGCAATGAGTTGTGGGGTTGTGGATTAATGGCAGTGGTTTGAGACCACTGGTGTTATAAAGTTTAACATGTACTCTTAGAGTTAAGGATATAGTTAGCATTCGTATAAAGTTTAGAATATAGAGTGTTTTTATTTAGAATAGCCTGCCATTTTATATAGTATAAAGCTTTGTACAGTGTATTGGTACAGCATTAGCATTTGTGTAGTGTTATATTTGAACTTTTCTATATTTAGTTGTGCAATCTGAAGGTTCAAAGTGTGATGTTAGCTGAGATACTGTGAGTTTACTAGAGTTTGTTGTTGATGCAGTTACATGTTGTGTAAACAAGTGATTGGCTGATAGCAATGAAAATGGTTTGATATGCAAGATTGAGGGATTGGTCATTGTAGGAGATCATATTTAATATATTTTGCTAGCATTAATATTATATATGTTATTCATGGTAAATGTATTCTGATATTTCATCAAAATGCGAACAACATAAAAAAGGACCCCATAAACTACACAAGGAATTAACAGTACTGAATTATATGAACACTAATCATCAAAAGGAACATTCTTCATAGTACAATACCTCCTTATGTTTAATGCCTCATTTGTTGCTCCCTTGAAAAATAACTTTATTTTACTGGCACTGCTAAATCTCAACGTATATATGACTTAACCCTGCAGGACCAAGAACTATGTTTGATTCACCTAGGACCAAGAACTGTGTTTGATTGATCTAGGACCAAGGACTGTGGTTGATTTATCTAGCACCATCGACCTTATTTGATCTGTCTAGCACCAATGACTGTATTCATACACGACTACAACGAGGTAGCTAGTGGTGATGGTATAATAACATTTGTTTTGGACTCTCGCTATATTCTTTGCACATTATATAGCTTGCCTATCTATTTCTTTTATAACCCCTTATATTTACTTGCATATTCTTTACTGTAAGTGCTATACAGTTTGCAGTAATTGGATATTTACTAACATGTAACCATTTATATTTACCTGCATTTGTTTTGCTGTATATGGTTTACAGCAGTTACATATATATTCACATGCACAATTACTGGTATTTAAGGGGTGGGACATGAGAGTTGGAAACAATGTTATATGGAATTATTAGTTGACTGCTGAGCAACATGCTGATAAGCTATGCTTGGTAAATGATATGATGTAATGTGAAGTGGGATTAGAAGTAGATTCTAATGTTTGAAGTTAGGTTAGAAGTAGAGGTGAGGAGTTGAATTCTATTATATCTATAACAGTTATTTAATTGCCAATGAATAAGCTGATGAGCTTTGCATGAAGGTAATGTGTTATGAGATATAGTAGGAAGTGAAAAGATGAGTACTGGTGAGGTGTTGAATTTTGTTGTATCTGTAACAATTATCTAATTGCCAATGAATAAGCTGATCAGCTTTGCATGAAGGTAATTGTTATTATTAGGTGGGGTAGAAAATGAGATATGAGGTAGAGGTGAGAAATCTTATTTTAGTGTTTTAGTGTATCTATAACAATTACTTAACTGCTAATGAAAATAAGCTGATTAGCTTAGCAGAAGGGTGATGTGTTACAAGATGTGTTAGGAAGGGAAATGAGAAGTAGATGTGATAAAGGGGATTCTAGTGTATCTATAACTTTTGCTTAACTGCTAAAATAAGCTGATAAGCTGTGCAGAAGAGTAATATGTTATGAGATGTAGGGTTCTGGGAGAGGAATAATGGTATCGAGATGTTGAGATTGTATGTAGAGGTGTTTTGAGATAATTCATAAATATTTCTAGCCTGTCAATGAATAAGCTGATTAAGCTTTACAGGATAGTAATGTATTATGATGTGTGGTGTAGTAGAAGTTGTAGTACTGAGATTTTGTCATGTTTATTTTTATTCTTATTTGACTGTTAATGCTTCACTGCTGATGAGCGTGCACTACAGTTGTATTGGTGTGTTCCAACAGTGTTGTTTTTCAGGAGAAAAACATTTTTAAAAAGGAGAGGGATGTAATATAACCACGTATAGCCATTATTAATTATATTAGTATTCACTATGTAATTGTATTTGATCTATAGTTTGTGTTGATTGCTTCTTCCACCACCCTCCCCTTCCAACTTCTTGGAATTGGTTCCAGATGGGGGTATGGGAGGGTGGATGTGGTCTGATGTGGGGTGATTGTATGTGATTGGAGAATGCATGTGACGTGATGTCGGTTGGACCACTCGGAAGAGAGTATAGCTATTTCAGTGTATGAGGTAACGGCCACCAGCTCCCGGCACTCCCTCCAGCCCTGGAGAAATAGGTGCATATATGTGGTGCACAAGGCACCACGGGAGAGTAGTCAGAGAGTACTCAGAGACACGGCCAGAAACTCAGAAGGACGGAGTCAGCGACGGGACCAGAGGGCTGGGGTGGGCAGGAGGAGGCCTGGTGGCTGGAGGCCAGGGAGATGTGAGGCCCAGAGTGTGAGAGACCCTGAGCAGAGGGCAGGAGTGGGAGTTGTATTGGCTTGGACAGAATAAAGAACCTGGTTATTCTATTTACTCTCAGAGTTGTTATGTTACAAATTGGTGCCATAGGTCAACTAGATGCCTCGTGGAAAGGACCATAGGAGTGCTGAAGCAGAGGTGGAGGTGAGAAATTAACCTAAAAATCTCTCCCTGCCATATGTCCATTGTGCTAGAAATATTTCTGTATAGAACAATTTTATGTGGTCCTTATACTCTGCTGCACCACCTTCCAGTTTTGCTCAAGGTATATAATTATGTGGATCCAACTCTGGTATATAATATAAGAATCTGATACATGTGACTGACATGAAAGATACAAAGGGATCAAAAGCAAGGTAAGGGAGAAAAAAAGAAACTGAAGTAGACAGGCGAGAAATGTGTGAATGACTGAGAGTATCATATGAATGTGGACCACTAAATTCGGCAACAACAGTCAAAGTCAGATCTTCAAAACACAGACCCTTCTAATATACACCATGACTTATTTGCTATTTCTAATTTCAGGAAATCATGGGGGAAAACGACAAGAGACTTGCTGTAGAGCTGTAAATTCCAGAGAGGGATGTGGAAGCCACTGGGATAATGTCCAGGGAGCACAAGAAACATAAAAAGTCAAAAGGATGTCATACTGAGATGGATATAGGGTTCACGCGTATGCAGGTAGCATTTATAATGCTTGAAGAAGGCATGACACAGAGAAGTCGGGAGGACTATGACGAGGCTGCTATGGCAACTGATGCATACTCTCTCTGCTGGTCAAACACTAACGGTTTCTTCTTTCCTCCATTCTCTTTTGTTGGTAGGACCCTGAGAAAGATAGAGGAGGACAGGCCAAGGGGAATCCTGGTGTTCCCGATTTGGCCCTCCCAGCCGTGGTTCCCCATGGCCGTGCAGCTCGGCAAAACGAGACGGACCCTGGACATACCAGTGACGGACCGCACCATCTCTTGGACGGGAAAGGTGAGAAAAACGTTCCCTATGGCGGGGAGGACAACCCTATGGATTATACATCTCTAAACAAACTGTGGGCACACCTGGACCTACCAGAGGTAGTCTGGGACACTATGTGTGCATCGTGGTCAGAAGCAACCTGTTACCAGGAAACAATACGACACCATGGGGAGAAAGTGGTATACCTTCTTTAAAGATAAAGGGATTAGTGTGGGACATCCTTCACTACAGGACTGTCTGATATTCCTCCAAAGCATTGTTGACTCTGGAGTTGAGTTCTCATTCACATCCCCTTGCATAACCCCTCCCTGTCTACATTGCTGGCTGTAGGGAAAGGGCTGTGTAGTGACCAATATAGGGATCCATGTCCCCTGTCAATTTCAAGAAAAGGCCATGTCCCATGTATCTGTCCCTTAAATAATCACCACACCCACATTGATTTTAAGAATGGGCTATGCCCATATCACTAGGGCTCAAATCCCTCTGATTTTTTGGGAGCTGGGCCCAGACCAACTCTCAAATTTCAAACGCCTTCCGTCGCCACTGAATCATGCTTAATTATGTTGGTAATACTTTCCAGCAGGATGTACTTTGATTGATTGATTGATTGATTTGCTTAACGTCCCAGCGTACATAGACCCTGTGGGACTTCTCAGATTCGATTGGACAGTAGGTCCTTTCTTTTCTCATTTAGATGTTGCGCATAAGTGTGTGGGTGCGTGTGCGCGTGCATGTGTTTGTGAGTCTGTTTGTAGCAGTGGAACACGGCTCGTAGCAGTGAAATACTGCTCGTGGCATCGGGCCCCGCTTTATTGTGCTGCCTCACACAGGTGCTGTGCCACAGACTGTAGACACATCATCTGGCCAGTCACATTATCCTGACACCGGCGAACCAGTCGTAGTTCCATACCAATCGGGCCAGCAGATCAGGGCTGGCGAGTATGCAACTACTTTCCATCTGGCTAGAGAATATCTTCTCCAGCCTACCCTACCGAATCACAGGGGGGCCTGTTCCTCCCCTTTCACATCTTTTCGAACATCTTTGTTTCCCGGAGGAAGCTCAGCAGTTCTTTCTTTCCAGTGTTGGTGAAGACGCTGTTCATTGACGATGTGCCACGAAGGTGGTCGTCCCTACTTTTCTTGGTTGCTTGACAGAAGAGCACCAAGTGCTCCATGGTCAGAGGTACTTGACATCGTTGACATACCGGTTGATTTTCACCCTTCATGAGGTGTCCGTGTGTCAGCAGCGAGTGGCCTATCCGAAGACGGGTCAGTCTTGTCGATTCCCTCCGAGTCAAGCCTGTATGGTTGGGATTTTTGCCTATCGAAGGTTCGATGGCTCTCAGTTTGTTGTTTCTGTCAGAGTTCCAGCGTTTCTGCCATTCCTGTCTGGTAAACTCTCGGCAAATCGGGAGGAGGTCTGAGGAAGGGATGCAAGCCGAGCTGGGTTTCAGTCTCAGGGCTTTCTTAGCTGCATCGTCTGCAGCTTCGTTCCCTTCTATGCCAATGTGGCTGGGCAGCCAACAGAGGACTACCTCCTTTTGGGTGTCTGTGAGGTGTGAGACCAATTGCTTGATCTCCTGCACCACAGGGTTTTTGGGGTCATGTTGGTGTATTGCTTGCAGGCACGACTTGGAGTCAGAGAAGATGATGAAGGCCTTTCGGCTTGAGACCCTCATCCACTCCAAAGCACTAAGGAGAGCATGGGCCTCAGCAGTGAAGATGCTACTTCTTCCATGCAGTGCTCCTTTGCGGGTACCAAAGGGTGTGAATGCGGCAAAGCCAACACGGTTACCATCTTTCGAACCATCCGTGAACACCTCGGTGTGACCCAGGTGTTGACGGCTGATTTCTGTGAGTTTTTCCATGTAAATGTTGGATTGGGTTTCTCCTTTCTTATGTTGACAAAGGTCAAAGAGGATGGTTGGACCCGCCCGTGTCCACGGAGGGGACTTGGCAGGTCCTTCCTTCATGACCTTTGAGATGGGTATCCGGGCCTCTCTCATAAGGGTTCTCACCCTCATAGAATAAGGCTTTGTTGCGTTTTTCTTTCTACGGAAAACACTGTGGTCCTCGTTGAAGATGGTGTTGTGAGTTGGATTTCTCTCGTTTGCCTTGACCCTGATGGCATATTGGAGAGACAGTTTGTCCCGTCTGAGATCCAGTGGGGGGACCCCTGCCTCCACCCGCAGACTACAGGCTGGTGAGGATCGGAAAGCGCCAATGCAAAGCCGCAGGGCTTGGTTTTGAATCGGGTTCAGCCAATCCAAGTAAGACCTTGCGGCAGATGCATACACAATCGACCCGTAGTCCAGCCGTGACTGGATGTAGGTCTTGTAGAGTGTTAGAAGAATCTCCCGGTCTGCTCCCCACTCTGTGTGGGAGAGCATCTTCAGAAGGTTCATGGCTTTTTGGCATCTCTTCCGCAGGTATTCCACATGGGGTTTGAAGGAGAGGATTCGGTAGCAGGATGTACATACAAGATGTTGTAGCCTACATGCACTTCTGACCTCATGTTCTCATGTACATGTAATCAAATTTGTATACCAGATAAATGTAAATAGAAAATAATAACAGAAAGATCTGTAACATTGTGCACTTCTTCAATGTAGAACACTATTTAAACGCTATCTGATGTGTACTAAAACCTCTGAATTCAAGTGTCATTTGACCTGAATACTATAGGGGTAAATGTCTGGCGAATTCTCCTAGGAATTGGCGAAAGAAAAACGGACCATTTTCGCCAACCTGGCGAGAGAAAAATATATCCTACCGCGAGCCTAGGACAACCTCACACTAGGTGAACACCATGTCACAAAAAGATTTATGAAAGGCGTTGCTAATGTGCGTCCAGCCAGGCCTAGATATGAGAAGACATGGGATCCAGGCCCTGTACTAGCTTATCTCGAGGCCTGGGGAGACTCTCTTAACCTCTCCTATGAACAAAGCCTCAGGAGGCTGTGTGTATTGTACCTCATGGCTACGGGTCAAAGGCTCCAGGCTTTACACAAGCTCAAGGTTACGGATATTGAGTGGGGGGTGGATGCATGCACCATAGTATACTCAGAAAAGCTGAAAACAAACGACCCAGCCAAAAATCCACTGATCCTGCATTTCAGTAAATTTGAGAATACTGCCTTGTGTGTATACAGCCAACTCTTGTCATACATCATGAATCCGAGATCATCTGGGGCAAGACCTTATCTCTTTAGCATCACAAAGCCCCCATACAGTAGGGCCACAGCAAAGACACTCCACAGGCAGGTAAAGCTGACGCTCGTGGAGGCTGGGGTAGCAGAAGGGTTCACACCCTACTCCTGCCGTCATGCAGCAACCAGCACAGCAGCCAGGGCCGCAGTACCGCTGCCAGCCATTCTAGCCTCAGCAGGATGGTCCACACCGAACATGTTCAACCGATTCTACAGTAGACCTGTGGGTACCCCACAGCAGGACACTGACTTTATTAGAGCACTGACCTCTTAAAGGTCAGGCTACGGTCATGTAGACACTATCTAGTTAACAGCCTAGACTAGTTATTACGAGGTCTAGACTTAAGGTTAAAGTTATATAACCTCATTTAACTGTAGACCAGTCGGGTCATCACTATCATAACATGTATGTGTGTGTAGTATTAGGTGACACTCAGGCTAAAATACAAGGAGGGCCTTGAGTAAGTTGTCATTTATCAAAGCCGGATGGGCGACAAGCATAGTATAAGATGTACTTATTTATCCCAGATAAAAGCTTTTGTTCGCTGCTATGATCTGTAGAGGTAGCCTCTTTTACATTAATACTAAATAAAGTTTTTAATTGTAAAAGCTGCTATCCAAAAGAACCTGCAAGGAATGTTGATTTCACCTGGCATCCATTTAGTTAGTCACTTGAGATGCAAAGACAAAGTGTTACTGGTCTCCTAAAACCTGAGGAGTCACAGGATAACAGTGGCACACCTGTTGATCGTGTCAACACTGTCTTGAAAACGGCCCAAATTAGTGTGACGTCATTTATGAATGGCCCCCAAGTGGTTTTCTTGCTGAAGGTGTGCAGGAGAACACCTGAAACGCTATAACTTGCCTTTTCAAGTATAGCAAGTTCTCTCATTTTCTGCCTGGTCCTTTACAACAGCTTGTACCATATAATATAGACAGGGCCAAACACCCGCTTGAGATTATCGCAGATGTGGTTCGCTCAGGAGAGACAATGATTCCATCAATAAATATGTGGTGTCGGTTATTGGGAGAGCGCCATCCTCATGGAACCAAGGATCCTTCAAAACTTGAAGACCAATTGATGACTTCAATCCTCGTGCTTGACTAATGATTCTTTTCCAGATTAGTGCCATTACCCTACAGGACCTCATGGCACTAAAGATCTTTCAAAACTTGAAGACCAATTGATGACTTCAATCCTCATGCTTCAGATTCCTTTCCAGATTAGTGCCATTACCCTAGAGGACACCACTGCTCCAGATGAGTGTTGCTCAAGGTATATAATTATGTGGATCCAACTCTGGTATATAATATGAGAATCTGGGACATGTGACTGACATGAAAGGCACAAAGGAGATCAAAAGCAAAGTAAGGGAGAAAAAAAGGAACTGAAGTAGACAGGAAAGAAATGTGTGAATGACTGAGAGTATGATATGAATGTGGACCACTAAATTCGACAACAGTCAAAGTCAGATCTTCAAAACACAGACCCTTCTAATATTATATGCCATGACTTATTTGCTGTTTCTAATTTCAGGAAATCATGGGGGAAAACGACAAGAGACTTGCTGCAGAGCTCTAAATTCCAGAGAGGTATGTGGAAGCCACTTGGATATTGTCCAGGGAGCACAAGAAACATAAAAAGTCAAAAGGATGTCGTACTGAAATGGATATAGGGTTCACGCGTATGCAGGTAGCATTTATAATGCTTGAAGAAGGCATGACACAGAGAAGTCGGGAGGAGAATGGATGGACATTCACGACCTGCTTTAGGTTACTGAGGATCTATTAGATCTAGCTTCGTTCAAGCACTATCTGAGGCATGAGCATCTCAAGCATGCGCTCTTTGCCTGGAATAGGGTAAAGAAAAACGCTGATTTCATGGTTTCACGGACGTGTCCCGCGTAGGGTCTCTGTGTTCATGCATGGAGGCACTTTGCTGTGGGGGACTTCTGGCACCACTACGAGGAGGACTTCATCACAGAGGAGGAGAGGCTGGTGAATGAGGCCAAATATGACAAGGCTAACAAGGGAAGTCATATAATCCATTGCGTGTAAGAGGTAAGAAAGTGGGCGGTGGATGGCACTGAAAAAAGAAGGCATCTTAGGCCATCTTGTTAACCAGGTCAGGGGTGCAAACCTAAACCCTTCAGGTTGTTGCAGGTCAGCCAGGACAAGCTCTACCTGCAGAAGTAGCATGACCGAGAAGCCTTCTCCCATGATGCTATATTGAACATTGTGTAGCCTTTACTCAAAATGTGGCTGCTAAGTTTAAATGTTGCAAGATGTGCTACAGGAGAAAGCTGGGTCAACCCAGCAGAGTGCATTATGTTGTTCTTAAACCTGGGTCTCCAGAATGTCGCTCTGGAGTGAGAGCAATGCTCAGAAAAGGTGGAAATCGCACTGAAAAGGTGCAACAGGATCAAGGTTGATGTGCGAATGTTGGCAATGCAGTAACCCAGAAGTGAAAGATAACCACCGGAACACAAAAATAAAATTGGCAGATCAGAAGATTGATTGATTGTTTAGTTTTCAGACTGCCATTAGATTAAGTTTTTCACAAGTAAGGGTGATCGTATCCAGGATGATCGAATCTATGAGATGAGCCAAGAGATAAATGAGATATGAGTGCATAAATACAATGTAGACTCTATGCCAGACTGCAGAAGACCAAAGGGTAGTAGATCACTGCTGGGCCCAAGAAATGAAAAAAGAGAAATATCTGATGCTGTTCTAGTAGCAATAACTGCCCTATAAATTTTCTATGGGCCATGAGTGGAACCGTCCTTTAATGTGACGGGGGCATTCTGGATCCTCGAGAATGAACACATAAATGTTCAGTGCAATACAAACCGTCAAATATGATCTTAAAGCACAAGGTGAAAGAGGATCAAGAATGATGTGCAAACATTGGAAAGAAGTAACCCAGAAGTGAAAGATGTGTGTGAGATGTCCACCGAACCACAAAAAAATAAAATTGGCAGACCCCTTTGTAAAAACTACAATAATGGGCATTATCTAAGGTCCATAACCCAGTTGCTGATGAAAAACTGAGGAACCAACTCACAACTAGTTTCCAACTCTTAATCAAAGCAAATTGACCAAGCCGTACAAGAACATGAATTGATTGATTGATTGATTTGTTTAACGTCCAGACGTACATCAAGTACCTCACGGGACATCTATAGTTGGCAAGGAGTCATCCACAAATAGTGGTAGTCTGCCTTGCAGTGATGGACAGGTATTTATATGCTGCTTGCCCAATACAGCAGTGACCGCATCTATGGATGATCGAATCTATGAAATGAATGACCGCATCTATGAGGTGAGGGAGAAAACCGCAACCGGGGCACGTCCCCTACTCTTTTCGAAGGATAGCAAGTGTTCTTTTATTTGCCTGGTCCTAGCTACTTGGGCTAGTACCATAGTAGGCAGGGCCAGACAAACCACGGCCTTTGATATCTCAGACGTGGTTCACTGAGAACAAGAATGACCAGTACCTGCAATAGGTTTCCAATCATTACATTCAGCACTCATATTATCTACAGATCAAAAAGTGTGGAAAGAGAAAGTGAGTATTAGATTGGATTGATTGATTGGCTTGTTTTACTTCCAAGTGTGCTAGGACGCCTGTGACTTACTCAAAGAGTTTATCAGACTTTTGGTCCATTCTTTTCTCATCTAGGTTAAGGTTCTGCTGCCGCCAGGTATAGCAGAAGCCAGTAACACTGTGAGGAAGAGCTACATATTGGTCATAGAGGCTTGTGAGCGGCCACAAAAACCAATGTACATCTTGGTCCCAGCCCAACAGATTTTGGAAAACACTGCATCTCCCGAACAGGCTGCAGCCATGGCTGACAGCACAAAAAAAAAAACATCCCTGAAGTATATTAAGGCAACTCTCAAAATGAGGGAGGCCAAGATAGCCACATTCGAGGCATTTACAACTGCCCACAAGAAGTTATCGAGCGATCTGGAAGGCACTCAAGGACAGAAGTAAGTCTACAGAAAGCAGTGCTGAACCAAATGTAGCCAGTGGGGAGTACCTCTGAAATTGAATCGGTTGTGTATATGAGTGTGAATGCAGGTGCACACATGCATGTGTTTGTGAGTTTGCTTGTAGCAGTCGGACATCTAAAATTCAAAAGACTGGCAAAGAATGTTTAAAGATGTGCTCCAGGACAAAGCTGGGTCAACCAGCAGACTGCATTATGTTGATCTTAAACCTGGGACTCCAGAATGTTGCTCTGGGGCGAGAGCAATGCTCAGAAAAGGTGGAAATCACATTGAAAAGGTGCGACAGGATCAAGGTTGATGTGCGAATGTTGGCAATGCAGTAACCCAGAAGTGAAAGATAACCACCGGAACACAAAAATAAAATTGGCAGATCAGAAGGATTGATTGATTGATTGATTGATTGATTGACTTGCTTAACGTCCCAGCGTACATAGACCCTGTGGGACTTCTCAGATTTGATTGGACAGTAGGTCCTTCCTTTTCTCATTTAGATGTTGCGCATAAGTGTGTGGGTGCGTGTGCGCGTGCATGTGTTTGTGAGTCTGTTTGTAGCAGTGGAACACGGCTCGTAGCAGTGAAATACTGCTCGTGGCATCGGGCCCCGCTTTATTGTGCTGCCTCACACAGGTGCTGTGCCACAGACTGTAGACACATCATCTGGCCAGTCACATTATCCTGACACCGGCGAACCAGTCGTAGTTCCATACCAATCGGGCCAGCAGATCAGGGCTGGCGAGTATGCAACTACTTTCCATCTGGCTAGAGAATATCTTCTCCAGCCTACCCTACCGAATCACAGGGGGGCCTGTTCCTCCCCTTTCACATCTTTTCGAACATCTTTGTTTCCCGGAGGAAGCTCAGCAGTTCTTTCTTTCCAGTGTCAGTGAAGACGCTGTTCATTGACGACGTGCCACGAAGGTGGTCGTCCCTACTTTTCTTGGTTGCTTGACAGAAGAGCACCAAGTGCTCCATGGTCAGAGGTACTTGACATCGTTGACATACCGGTTGATTTTCACCCTTCATGAGGTGTCCGTGTGTCAGCAGCGAGTGGCCTATCCGAAGACGGGTCAGTCTTGTCGATTCCCTCCGAGTCAAGCCTGTATGGTCGGGATTTTTGCCTATCGAAGGTTCGATGGCTCTCAGTTTGTTGTTTCTGTCAGAGTTCCAGCGTTTCTGCCATTCCTGTCTGGTAAACTCTCGGCAAATCGGGAGGAGGTCTGAGGAAGGGATGCAAGCCGAGCTGGGTTTCAGTCTCAGGGCTTTCTTAGCTGCATCGTCTGCAGCTTCGTTCCCTTCTATGCCAATGTGGCTGGGCAGCCAACAGAGGACTACCTCCTTTTGGGTGTCTCTGAGGTGGGAGACCAATTGCTTGATCTCCTGCCAGAACATGGATGAATGGAGACTATGGAGATATGAGTGCATAAATACAATGTGGACTCGATGCCAGACTCCAGAAGACCAAAGGCTCGGAGACCACTGGTGGGCCCAAGAAATGAAAACAGAAATATCTGATGCTTTGTCTAGTAGCAATAGCTGCCCTATCAATCTTCCACGGGCCACGAGTGGAATCATCCTTTAAATGTGACGGGGAGCATTCTGGATCCAAAGTCCTCAAGAATGAGCACATGAACTTCCAGTGCAATTCAAACAGTCAAGTATGATCTAAAAGCACAAGGTGAAAGAGGATCAAGAATGATGTGCAAATGTTGGAAAGCAGTAACAGAGAAGTGAAAGATGGGCGGGAGATGTCCAGCACACCACAAAAAGAAATTAAATTGGCGGACCCCCTTTCAACAACCATCACTTATGGACATTATTCAAGGTTCATAACCCAGTTGCTGGTGAAAAACTCAGGAACTGAACCAACACGAAACTAGTTTCCAACTCTTAATCAAAGCAAATTGACCAAGCTGTTTGTTTGTTTGTTAGTTTAACGTCCGGAGGGCAAGTTGCATTTTGCATTCCAGACTGCCATCAGTCTAAGTTTTTCACAAGTGATGGTAGGCCGAACTGTACATAAACAGAAATGACCAGTACCTGCAATGGGTTTCCAATCATAGCATTCAGCACACCTATTATCTGCAGATAAAAAAGTGCAAAAGGAGAGAGTAAGTGAGTAATGAAAGTTTAAACACAATTTCGACAGCTATATGATAGTTTAAACACCGTATTGAGAGCTAAGGTGATATCCAGCCCGAGAATACTGCATTGAAGAAAATTTGATCCATGAACAAGATTGTTTAATGTAGAAATGATTAATATGGTTCAAGCATACATAGTACCCTATGGGACTGTCGCCAACCCAGCCACTTGTTACCACCTCCCACAACTGTAGCAGAGATGCCGCTCCCTATTTCTGGGTGTGGAGTCCGTGCAGTCTTACAGTTGCCACTATACCATTGTGAGTTGATTCCTATTGAGATTATGGAAGGACCTGATTGATTGGATTGTTTTACGTCCAAGTGTGCTATGACGCCTGGGACTTACTCAGAGTTTATCAGACTCTCGGTCATTTATTTTCTCATCTGGGTTGTGGATATTTAAAACAGCTCCCAAAGTATGACTGGCCAAGTCTTTGGTCTATTCTACGCCATCAGCACACAGGGTCATGACAAAGGAGAAGGTGGCCATGGAAAATGACAGTCGTCTGGTCATGAAAGACGACAGTCACTTTGTCTATGTTAGACCAAAAGCCATAGTTGATTCCAGTGGCACAACATGGGCGAGTGACACTGTCCGTTTGCAGTGTGACCATCCAGACACAAGAAGACACAATTCCACTGCAAGTCAGAGGATTGTGTAGACTTGCAAAGTATGCATGCTTTCAATACGCTGACATGAATGACTTCAAACACAGACCCGAGTTGGATTGCCAATTCAGACAGTATGAACTTAGCCAAGTACAGCATCTTGTCAAGCTTCTTGAAAAGGCTGAAAATGCCTACATGCCAATGGTTCAACCTCAACAATGCCGTGAGTATTAGCTATAAGTATTTTAACTAGATTAAGTAATCTTAAATAAGAAATAGAAAAGTTATCATGAAGTAAAAAAGTTATCATAATTTCGGAGATCATGACCAGCTAAACATTAAAGATGTTCAAAATAGTTTTAGTTAAACAGTCTGACATGGTGTAGGAGTCTCAAACTTAGCAGTCCGGTTCCGAGATGCCAAGCTTGCTAGGCTCGAGAAGTCTGATTACCGAATCCGGATCCATCGTGCAGCGGGAGATAGTGGACAGAATGAAGCTGAGAGGACCAATTCAGCGTCAGGTGAGCTAAAGCATCTTGTATCCTCTTGTTTATGTATTTATTTGTGAAGATTGAAGGCAAGACGTGACAGTACTTATGCATACACAAGCTATTAGATTGTCACTTTTTAATTGACCTGCCCAGACTCTGGTATCTTCTACAGTCAAGACCAAACAATGTAGAAAACCACACATGTCATCCTCATATCGTTATTATATGATTGACTTTAACTCCTACTACAATACCGAAATCAAAATACCCCCCCCCCCGCCTTTACAGGTTATGCTGTTGTGATGGCTCAACGATCAACTGGGAAAAGGAAAAACGCTTTACAGGACTAACAAGTGAGGAAAAGGCTTCTTTATCCCTGCAAGAGTATGAACAGTTGGAGGAGAACAGAATGAAAAACAATGCTTGGTTTGTTGCCGGGAAATAGCCTCTCGCCTAGATGGGGCACAAGTGTTAAATGACTACATTCATGGTTATGTTGCTGAGGCAATTACTGAGCAATTCTTCTTTGACAGGCACCATCTGTAAGCCTACTTCCAGTCTTCTCAGCAAGCTCGTGAAAACTTACCAGGTGCTGGATACTTCAACAAAATATCCACTTTCATCAGGCACTACGAGGTAGGTGAGTTGTACATGGAGTACAGAAAAGGAGATTGTTCCGACAATGAACTCTGTGAATATTGCCTCAAGACACCCTGGTAGTTGGGGACTTGTTTCTCAAGGACAAGCTCAAGGGGCTCTGCAGGACCAGATGGACAAAGAGGAATATTGCTTTTGGAGTCTTTGCAGAGCTGGAAATTCCAGGGAGTGATGTGGAAGCCACTGAGAAGAGGTCCAAGAAGCCCAAAGATATCACAGAAATGGATATAGAATGATTAATTTGTTTAACGTCCAGGCGTACATAGTACACTATGTTTGATTGATTGATTGGATTGTTTTACGTCCAAGTGTGCTATGACGCCTGGGACTTACTCAAGAGTTTATCAGACTGTCGGTCCGTTCTTTTCTCATCTAGGTTGCGCGTTTAACTGTGTGAGTGCGTGTGCGCGTGCATGTGTTTATGAGTCTACTTGTAGCATCGAAAATACTGTGCTACATGAAAAAAATATTACCCAAAACTGATCCAAGCTAAATTGTGTTGCATCAAATTGTCCCTAAGTGGCACTCACAATGCAATTCGTTCAATGCTTTTCAGGCTTCAACCTCCAAATGAAGCAGTTAAGAGCTGCAGCTACACTATGGGACCGCTTCAGGTTTTATTGGAGAAAGCTACAAGCTCCATTAATTTTCTACAAGTACAGTGTATTTTATGATGTGCTATTAAACTAGTATATACAAACACACGCTGTTTTCTGATATGCAGGTAGCTTGCAAAAGGCGAAAAAGGCAGAAAAAAATAGATCCATTACATGGACACATCAGGGGCGTAGACTGAGCAGCAGGGCCCGGGTAGTGGAAAATGGTGCAGCACTCTAAACAAAATATATTTGGTTTGTAAAGTTTGAAGAATAACACATGACCAGAGACAGATGAATGGAAGAAATCAAAGAATCAAGACCAGTCTGTTGATTGATTAATTTTTAACGTCTAAGTGTACAGTGACGCCTGGGATTACTCAGATTTAATCGGACATTTGGTCCTTTCTTTTCTCATCTAGGTTGTGTGTATGAGCGCATGTGTTTGTGACCTTGTGAGGTCAGATACCTCCATAACTACATCTGGGAGAGTGTCGACTTTCAGCAGTGGATGGAGTAGCTTGTAGCAGTGAGACAACTCGTCAAATCGGGCCAGTGTTTATAAAGACATGTGTGGAGAGCATTTATTTTTCCAACTTTGATGATTGTGGACAGTGACACTCACTTTGTAATGTGTAGGACAAAAGCTATCATCGATCCTGGTGGTACTACACGGGTCAGTGAGAATGTCAGATTAAGGAGAGAATACCCAGATGGATGAGATGACAACACACAGTACAAATCAGCAGAGGAGAGGTGGGTTTGCAGTTGGCATATCAATGTGATAAATGCAGAACAACAGATCCAAATAGCTGAATAATGCAGCATGTAAGTAAGTATGATTGCTTCACTCCAATTCGATGGCTAAGGTTATATTCATGGTAAGAAAGCTAAAATAGTATACATTTTATACATGAATACAATCATGTGTCCGGTTGTGTTGTTTTTTTGTTTGACTTTTTTGCACGTTTTCAGTATATTAATATGACTTCACCTGACCAGGAAGATAATGATATTTGCTGTGTCTGAAACTGAACTTTTTTCTGCGTTATGGAATCCCACATGGGGGAGGCCGCTTTGAATACCTGCTTTTACCAGAATTTATAAGGGGGGGGGGCGCCCCTCCTAATCCTGGATCCAAAACTGCGAACATTTTAAAATTTCACCTTAATTCTAAGGTATGTCAGATATGTTTTAACTAGATATTGTTTTGGTAAATATAAATTTGAGAGCATAAGACGTGCGGGAGAGCACACAAGTAGTGAAGTTACATGTATTCTTCAAGGCTAGTGAAATGTTGATTTACCTGAACGGGAGAACCAGTCGGACAATAGGTTTGCCTAGGTAGTGGTCAACACGGTAGATTTGATCGTCTGAGAACAAGTCGGAGAGTTTGGTGGAAAGTTTTTGAGCGCTCTTCTTGTCCTTGCCAAAGGGCTTCTCCAGAACGATGCGAACCCATGGATGTCCAGCCTGGGGGAGGAGGTGTTCCCGAATACGTTTAACCGTTTTTGTTACAACAGAAGGTGGAATAGACATGTAGAAAAGCCTCCCTGCTTCGTAAGATGTCTGATTTTTCTGTAAACCATACTGACTGAGGGTATTTTCAGCAATCTTCTCAGATAAAGTTGTATAGTCTGCGTCTGTTTTTAGGGCATGGTACTGTACCGCCTGTACAAATTCAGTTTTCATGCTACGGCATTCATCATCATAACACTTGATCATTTTAAGAAGAATATCGCCAATCATGTTCCTCCCATCAGACTGGCTCGTCCTGGCGACACCATAGATACTGAAATGTACTTTTCCTTTCACATGCTCTTTAACAAACAGTGAATATAGCCCGTTCCAAAGGTACTTTTGTGCTAGGTCACCAGTTGCTCCAAATAAGACAATGTTGTAGTGTTTTGGAGGAGGTGTAACAGCAGAGGTACTGAGTACCATCAAGGCACAGGTGAGGAGGAACCCTAGTGATGTCATGCTGCCAGATGTCCAAGCCTACAACAGAGCAAAAAACCCACATTATACCACATTTTGAGTTTATTTGGGCATATACAAAAGGAGGGTGAAAAGTGTGTACAAATGGTTCAGAGCAGTTGGAGGGATACTGTGTGTCACAGCTTCCGTGATGCCAGTTGTACATAATATATATGTAAAGATGTATGCATTATCCCTGGTGAAAAAGGTCGAGGGTGATTGGAAGAAGAGCAGTATATCTATATATTGATTGATTGTTAGTTAGTTTAACGTCTGGAGGGCAAGTAGCATTTTGCATTCCACACTGCCATTAGATTAAGTTTTTCACAAGTGATGGTAGGCCGAAGGCCTACCAAGGGTGATTGTATCCAGGATGATCGAATCTATGAGATGAGCCAAGAGATAGAAATCCTGCTCCTACACATTTACCAAAGCAAGGGTTCTTTAACCTCCGACACCACACAGATATAACCTTTCTTCAGACCAAGATAATCCATTGTTAGTCCTGCTGCCACTCACCCTTCCAGTTGATTGATGACTTTGGCTATGTAATAGCTCACATAAATGGTGTAGGTGCCTCCTATATCAAAGGATTCAACACTCAGGTGTCTCTCGACCACCAGTCTCATTGTGTATGCCCCATTCGGAGGAAAGTGGATGGACATTTACAACCTGCATTAAGGTTACTGAGGAACTGTTAGTCCTGGCTTCGTTCACCAAAAAAGGACAGGAAGGATGGAAGAAAGTGATAATGAGAGACTTGACACACCAAACTAACCTGAGGCTTGATATAAGAGAAGAACAGTTGTACTCTCAGAAGAAGATGTCAGTCGTTTACAATGATCAAGAAGGCACAGATGCATGAGCTTTGACGGACATTTTGTTTGTTAGGTAGTTAAACGTCCAGAAGCCAGCTTGGCACAACAGTTTTTCTTGACAACATAGCCTGCAACTAATATCTGTGGGCGAGGATTTATTTTTATTATGAAGTACATGATTAAAAATAGGCTTATTTGGTATCATATAGGGGCTAACTCATAACACAAAAATTTATTGCCTGAGGAAATGGAGAGGATTGATTGATTGATTGATTGATTGGATTGTTTTACCTCCAAGTGTGCTATGACGCCTGGGACTTACTCAAGAGTTTATCGGACTCTCGGTGTGTTTGATGGAAAACAAAGAGGGCTTCAGGCATTGCCTTTATATTCAACACCTAAAGGTATGTGTTCATCTTATACATCGAACACCACCTTTTAATCAATAGTCTCGTTAAATCAAAAACCTCCGAAAAGGAAATAGCTGATCAACTGTCAATAATCAGTGTTAATAACGTCAAACAAATGCAAATTAGAAAATGATGATCGAAACCAGTACATTTCTATTGACGCTTAATGAACCAACACCACCAACAATGGGAAAGTTTGGTTAGCTTAACTTTAAAGTTGAGGACAACATCCCAAACCCAATGCCCTGCTAGAAATGTGGCCATACACACAGCAAATGTACGGCCCTGATAAATGGCAGCAGTCTTATGTAGAAGCAATCTAAACAGATGGTAGCAAGATAGGGGAGCAACACAACAGCTGTCGCCAACCCCCTACATAATAGCTTTGCGCCACAGCACCACATATGCAAATTTCATTACATACGACAAAGGACGCAAAGCATCGAATATGCAAGTTCCATCAATAGGTGTGTGATTTACATCAGAGGAGACTCAGGGTGCAGGCTACTCAATGTATTTCATCTGCTTTGTTTGCACAGCATCCACAGAATGTGGCTCACTATTTGTTTTCTTTTGTTACAGAAGACAGAGCTATACATGCGTGAAATTTGGTAGTTCACTTCCGGTTCACATACTATTGTACTGGAGAAAGAAGAGTTATCTGAAAACAGATACTTGTGCCCCAGATGGATTGTATTTTCAGTGGTGCTGGATGGTCAAGACATAACAGCAGGACATGCACAACCAACAGGACTGTGTACAGAAACCACAACATCTATACAGCAGATGCAGCTGGACCTTCAGTACGTCTAGTTGCAAGGGCCAAGGGCTTGGTTAGTTACTCAAAGCAGCTGAAAATGGCATTTGAAACCTTTTTCTATTCATGAAAGCTAAGTACTAGACGGGACCATGTCCACTTACTGGACAGTGTGTCAATCATTGAAGAGACATGGTACTGCAAGGACTAGTGTGAAAGAGTCTAGCCCGAGATTTTAAAGAACAACAGATAGAATTGATTGATTGGTTTAACGTCCCAACACATATAAAGTACCTTATTTGATTGTCTTTTTAAGATGGATTGATTGATTTGTTGAACCTCCAAGTGTACAATACAGGACCGTGGGCCTTTAACCGTGGTTGCAGAGTTGCTGAGGCATGTCAATAGTGAGATAGGCAAGCTCCTACTAGAGGCCTTTGTTGCAGGCCAGTTTGTGTATCTAGATTGCGTGTATGAGAGTGTGTGTGCATGCGTGTTTTCGAGTCTGCTTATGGAATACCTTTGAGTTAGCGAGGAAGCCATCCACAAATAGTGGTAGCCTGACTCGCGAGGAATAAAATATGAGGGAGTCCAAAGCACTGGCAAGCTAGACCACAAACGGGAATGCAACCGGAGTGTTGTTGGAGGGACTTTTTATACATAGCATTTTGGTATGTGGGAGAGAAAATGATGGGGATGGCATCATAGCACACTGGAAGTTCTTGACGGCTCATTTCTTCGGCCTTATCTCCAATACTATTAAACCACTGGTAAAATGCACTACTCAGAGATTAACTGTAATGCTGTTATCATTACTTTTGTATATATTAAATTTTACCTTTATGATAATTGCGAATTCGTCTGTTTACACTACGATTTGAAAAGAGGATCAGCACAAACATTAGAACAAAATAGTGTGCGACCTAGGATAGAGATTTTGAAAAGAGTGACAACACTAACAATGGCATTGAGAGACAGAATCTTCTCCACAGCAAAACTGGTAAGGGGGTACTTCACTGGTACCGATATTTTACTTCCTTCTATATCTTTTTGGGTTGTTCAGTGCAACAACTGAGCAGATAAAGGAGTGTTTCAAAACGATTCAAACTTTAACCTCCGACACCACATAGACATGGTGTGAGAGGGACAGGCCTTTGATATGCTGTAAGTCTACCACAGCATGGGAGATGGCAGCCAAAGATGAAGTGACTAGGCAAAAAGAGACTCCAAGCTCATACAACTATGTGCCATGAGTCTGGAGTGATACCTCCCAACCCACCAAGCTACCAACCCCCATCTTTTTTTTCTTTTTTTTGGTACTTTAGTAATTTTTTCTTTTTTTTTCTTTCTATTTTCGGGGCCTCCGATCAACTTTGAATGCTTTTGCACAGAGCATGAAGAACATGACAACAACAGTTGGAAACTTTTCAAAGAAATTGGGAAAGATTGACAACCGACTATTCAACATGGAGACCCGCCTAGATAGAGTTGAAGAGAGACAGGTGTGGTGTGTTAAAGAGATGAAAGAAGGGTGCAGAGATACCAATGTGCCTGAAATCGTGGGTGAACCACCAGTACTGGCTGAGTCAGCTCGGCCTCCCACCCCAATTCCACAGGCGGAGATAGTATTGCCCGACCCAGCAGGCCTGTCGGAACTAGAGGATACTGGATATGAGCCAACAGTTAGCAAGTCAAAGGAGGAATTTGAAGTTCAGGACCACTTCCTGGAAGCCAACAGCGTGATTTTTGACCAACTTCTGGCGCGCTGGGGCTGAGAAAAGGCAATCTTTGACTCTGGCAGTAAAATGTGGAGCCTTATGATCAGAGAGATGTCCATAGAACTACAGGCCAAGTTCAACTGGTCAGGTATTTGTGGTGCATTCAGCAAACAAGATAAGTATCAGTTCAAGTACACCCAGCAAGCCAAGTTTAATCGTAACACAGTCTGATAATGTGGAAATTTGCCCTCGTAGAATTAAATTCGAGGATGACAGTGTGAAAGTCCCAAGATATTGAAAACTTCAGGCAGGATGACTGGATGGAAGACAAAGAACAATGCTGGGCTGTGCATTTGCGTATCAGTAAAAAGCAATCAGAATTATGTTCTGGAGTTGTACTAGCTATAAGGGATGAACATGCAAAGCTTGTAGAGAAAAGGAACAAATGTATACAAAATGACAACTTCACCACCCACGCCTGTAACAGGCAGAGTGGCACGGAGGACTGCCACGAAGAGACAGTTGGATATGGCTGCTGGAACTTCAGGAACTAATTCGGATGCTGCTGCTACTGATACTCATTGTGAGATTGTCAAGACATAACAGCAGGACTGAGTGCAGAAACCACAACATCTATACAGCAGATGCAGCTGGACCTTCAGTACGTCTGGTTGCAAGGGCCAAGGGCTTGGTTAGTTACTTGAAGCAGCTGAAAATAGCATTTGAGACATGAGCGGTAAGTACCAGGAAATAGTCATGTCCACTCACTGGACAGTGCTGTGAATCATTGAAGAAGCATTGTACTGCAGGAACCAAGGTGAAGAGTCCAGCTTGAAATTTTAAAGAAGCTATAAGGGATGAACATGCAAAGCTTGTAGAGAAAAGGAACAAATGTATACAAAATGACAACTTCACCACCCACGCCTGTAACAGGCAGAGTGGCACGGAGGACTGCCACGAAGAGACAGTTGGACATGGCTGCTGGAACTTCAGGAACTAATTCGGATGCTGCTGCTACTGATACTCATTGTGAGATTGTCAAGACATAACAGCAGGACATGCACCACCAACACGACTGTGTGCAGAAAACCACAACATCTATACATCAGATGCAGCTGGACCTTCAGTACGTCTGGTTGCAAGGGCCAAGGGCTTGGTTAGTTACTTGAAGCAGCTGAAAATAGCATTTGAGACATGAGCGGTAAGTACCAGGAAATAGTCATGTCCACTCACTGGACAGTGCTGTGAATCATTGAAGAAGCATTGTACTGCAGGAACCAAGGTGAAGAGTCCAGCTTGAAATTTTAAAGAACAAATAGAATTGATTGATTGGTTAAACGTTCCACACATAAAAGTAACTTATTGTGCTCCCTTTGATTGATTAATTGATAACTTTAACTTCCAATTGTATTGAAATGAATAAAACCACTCCTCTTCCTGTTCACAACCAGCAGCCATGACAGTTCAGACCCATGGGTTATTCCTGATACTATTCATAATCTGCACTAATCTTATAGTTATAAGAACCATCCATTCTTCAAACATAACATGCACTTGTGAAACCAGAGCAGAGAGGGCTGCCTGTCCCATAGAAGAGATACTTAATTGGCTGACATCATTTCACATGGAACTGCTAATCCCTCATAGGACTGTGCTATAGGGCCCATTAGATTAGACACCAGGTGAATTTCGTGGAGGCCTCCAATCCGCTTTGAATGCTTTTGCACAGAGTATGAAGAACATGACAACAACAGTTGGAAACTTTTCAAAGAAATCGGGAAAGATTGACAACGACTATTCAACATAGAGACCAGCCTAGATAAAGTTGAGGAGACAGGTGTGTTAAAGTGATGAAAGAAGGGTGCAGAGATACCAATGTGCTTGAAATTGTGGGTGAACCACCAGTACTACTGGCTGAGTCAGCTCGGCCTCCCTCCCCTATTCCACAGGCGGAGATAGTATTGCCCGACCCAGCAGGCCTGTCGGAACTAGAGGATACTGGATATGAGCCAAACAGTTAGCAAGTCAAAGAAGGAATTTGATGTTCAGGACCACTTGCTAGAAGCCAACAGCATGATTTTTGACGACCTTCTGGCGCGCTGGGGCCAAGAAAAGGCATTCTTTGCCTTTGGCAGTAAAAAGTGGAGCCTTATGATCAGGCTGGGATAATGCTAGGACATAATTTTTGTTAGCCAATTTGGCGAATTTGTACAGATTATGATTAGCCAAAATAAATACGAATTAGCCAAACCTGTTTGGGTTTAACATGTTCAAGTATACAATACTTGATTACATTGATGATATTCTCAAATAGATCAGTCAGATAAGATTTTACTTTCCCACCTGTTCAGCCTATCGCTTACCTACCTAAGACATCCAACATCCCCAATATTAGCCAGATAGCCAATTTGGCGAATTGTCATGTAGTGCCATTAGTCAAAATGAGCTTTGATTCGCCATTGGCGATTTTGGTGAGTGGCTAGCATTATCCCTGATCAGGGAGATGATGGATCGCATGATGTCCATTGAGCTACAGGCCAAGTTTAACTGGGCAGGTATTTGTGGTGCATTCAACAAACAAGATAAGTATCAGTTCAAGTACACCCAGCACGCCAAGTTTAATCGTAACACAGTCTGACAATGGGGAAATTTGCCCACGTAGAATTCGAGGATGACAGTGTGAAAGTCCCAAGATATTGAAAACTTCAGGCAGGATGACTGGATGGAAGAAAAAGAACAATGCTGGGCTGTGCATTGGCATATCAGAAAAAAAGCAATCAAAATTATGTTCTGGAGTTGTACTAGCTATAAGGGATGAACATCCAAAGCTTGTAGAGAAAAGGAACAAATGTATACAAAATTACGTTTTCACTACCCACGCCTGTAACAGGCAGAGGGGCACGGAGGACTGCCACGAAGAGACAGTTGGATATGGCTGCTGGAACTTCAGGAACTAATTCGGATGCTGCTGCTACTGATACTCATTGTGAGATTGTCAAGACATAACAGCAGGACATGCATCACCAACAGGACTGAGTGCAGAAACCACAACATCTATACAGCAGATGCAGCTGGACCTTGAGTATGTCTGGTTGCAAGGACCAAGGGCTTGGTTAGTGACTTGAAGCAGTGACTAGGCAAAAGAGACTCCAAGCTCATACAACTATGTGCCATGAGTCTGGAGTGATACCTCCCAACCCACCAAGCTACCAACCCCCATCTTTTTTCTTTTCTTTTTGGTACTTTTGTAATTTTTTTTATAATTTTTCCTATTTTCGGGGCCTCTAATCAACTTTGAATGCTTTTGCACAGAGCATGAAGAACATGACAACAACAGTTGGAAACTTTTCAAAGAAATTGGGAAAGATTGACAACCGACTATTCAACATAGAGACCCGCCTAGATAGAATTGAGGAGAGACAGGTGTGGTGCGTTAAAGTGATGAGAAGGGTGCAGAGATACCAATGTGCTTGAAATAGTGGGTGAACCACCAGTACTACTGGCTGAGTCAGCTTGGCCTCCCTCCCCAATTCCACAGGCGGTTGATTGATTGATTGATTGATCAATCAACCACAGACGGAGATAGTATTGCCCGACCCAGCAGGCCTGCCTGAACTAGAGGATACTGGATATGAGCCAACAGTTTGCAAGACAAAGGAGGAATTTGATGTTCAGGACCGCTTCCTGGAAACCAACAGCATGATTTTTGACGAACTTCTGGCACGCTGGGGCCGAGAAAAGGCAATCTTTGACTCTGGCAGTAAAATGTGGAGCCTTATGATCAGAGAGATGATGGATCGCATGATGTCCATTGAACTACAGGCCAAATTTAACTGGGCAGGTATTTGTGGTGCATTCAGCAAACAAGATAAGTATCAGTTCAAGTACACCCAGCACGCCAAGTTTAATCGTAACACAGTCTGACAATGCGGAAATTTGCCCTCGTAGAATTCGAGGATGACAGTGTGAAAGTCCCAAGATATTGAAAAATCAGGCAAGATGACTGGACGGAAGACAAAGAACAATGCTGGGCTGTGTTAATTGGTTAACATAACATGCACTTTTTGTGAAACCAGAGACCAGAGCGGAGAGGGCTGCCTGTCCCATAGAAGAGATACTTATTAAGAGTGATGAATGTTGGAGTTGGTGTGGACGGGAAGGACCAGACCATAAATGTGACCCATCATTTGTTCACAACATTGGAAATGGGGAAAATGCATATCAAGCTCTCAGTCAGGCATTCAAGGATAACAAAGTAGCAGGACTAGCAAGGGTTATCATGATCAATCCACTACATAAGGAATTGCCACCTCTAGTGATTCTCCTACAAGGCACATGTAATGACACGAATGTGGAATGTTCACGAATAACATGGTCAAGGAACAGTGGACTCACATTATGACCTATCATAATCAATACCTCCTGCCTGTCCTTGGACCACTTGTCTGTCGGTCATGCCTCAGATGGGGATTCAAGAAGAAGGAAACTCCAGCTTGAAAATGCTTTGTCCCGTGATGGGGAACGCTACAGGCTTCCCACAGAAAAGTTCTCTTTCAGTGGCAAACTGGTAAAAGCCAATGGCCGTACAACACTGCATGATTTGTCCACTGTGGCAAAAAATTGATCAATCATTTAAAACATGCTTCTCGTGTTTTAAGCATCGGTGGCAATGCAGCCCATATGCATCATGTACAGTTAGTTCTTGTGCCGAACTTGAAAACTCTTCACCCAATGGAAATCAAAGCTGGGACAGGGCAGCCCGAGTTCGATATGGAAAAAAACAAGTTTGCATGACCACTGACTTGGAGGCTAATGATTAATTTCAGTTGGCCTTTTTGATGATGTTGCAATATACACACGCAAGGTTAAGGTGTTTGAGTGGGGTTTGATTGATTGATTGATTGATTGATTGTTAGTTTAACGTCCGGAGGGCAAGTTGCATTTTGCATTCCAGACTGCCATTAGATTAAGTTTTTCACAAGTGAGGCCTACCAGGGGTGATCATATCCAGGATGATCGAATCTATGAGGTGAGCCAAGAGATAGAAATCCCGCTCCTACACATTTACCAAATGTGGTACAGAAGCATATTCTGTTAAATCTATGTATGGAGAAATGACATGTTAGTTATGTTATGTAATGTGAAGCATGCTTTATTCCAAGATCATATTTTCACAATACAGGGCTGCCAACCCTCAGGGTTTAGGCCGGAGATTCCGGGTGTTGGACTGTCAAATTGTCTCCGGGTTCTAGCATCAAAAGCGGCAAAAGCTCCGGTTTTCAGGGATCTTTTACAAATTTTAAATCGGTCTATTTTAAAGCTTTCTACAGAGGAAATTCTAAGAGAAGAAGAGTTTCCGTTGGCATCAGATGGCAAGACGCCTCCCAGATGTAAGACCTAGAGAGGAGCTTGGCAGCCTTCACGATGAGGTGCTAGATTTTCAGACATCAGATATCCCAGAGGACGTCAGTTCTGCCCAACATTCAACAAGTAGACTTGCCTCCAGGCTTCTCTTTAATTCTCCCCTGGATTTCGTGCACAAACGCAAACACCACATAAATTGGCGATGAGGTACAGTACCCTGTGGACGAACGTGCCTGAAACCTCCTGCAAATTGTCAGTCCACTTCCATCTTGTGAATGTTTTTGTGATCTTTGGTGGAAAATTCAGAACAGTGATTTGGGACAGTTGTTGTGCAGTGAGTCAGCCTCGGAGTCTGTGTTGGCCCTCTCTACAAGAGCACTCACTCATTTCACCTGTGGATCTAGCCTATATAGATCTGGCCAGCTGTGTCTGGACATTCACATTCTTATCTGCATTGTGGAACATTCTGCTTTAGGCGGCCTTGGTCTGTTGTGCATTTGCCTGACAATGGGGGACTTTATCCTACATCCATGCCAGTTGGAACTGGTGAGTCAGCAGCTTAGAGGTGAGAGAGACCGCGGAGAGATGGTTGTGAAAATTTCCAGACTTCTTTGTGTACAAGGGCATTACAACTGAAGTTAAAAAGACTGCAGCATTGATGCTGCTCTTGGGTGATGCTATGGATGTTGCCACATGTCTTGGTATTGATGCAGCTACTATTTTTGATGCGGCAACTACTAAACTGAGATTACTTTTCGCCAAAATGCATAAAGAATATCAGATCTACGAGTTTCGGCAGGCTTTCCAGGGAAGCGCCATTTTGCAAACCATGAAATTTACCACCTTTCCGATAGCTTACACCATGGCATACTCCGGGATTGGAACGTCGAACATGCGTTACCGGTGTGAATAAATGCTTTGCAAGAGGGAGAAGAGTTCACTGTCTCCACACACACCAAAATGGATGTTGCCACATGTCTTGGTATTGATGCAGCTACTATGTTTGATGCGGCAACTACTAAACTGAGATAACTTTTCGCCAAAATGCTTAAAGAAAATCAAATCTATGAGTTTCGGCAGGCTTTCCAGGGATTTGTTTGTTTATGTAGTTTAACGTCCCACTGACTATGCAGGTGAGACTTACTCAAGTTACATTTTTTCACAAGTTAAAAGGTAGGCCGAAGGCCTACCTCGGGTGATCGTATCCAGGATGATCGAATCTATGAGATGAGCCAAAAGATAGAAATCCCGCTCCTACACATTTACCGAAGCAAGGGTTCTTTAACCTCCGACACCACATAGACATGGTGTGAGAGGGACAGGCCTTTGTTATGCTGTAAGTCTACCACAGCATGGGAAAGCGCAGCCATAGGTAAAGTTGGGAAGCAGTGAAAACTCCAGGCTCATACAACAGTGTGCCATCAGTCTGGAGTAATACATCCCAGCCTGCCAAACTACCCTCCCCCATTTTTTTGTGTTTTTGTTTGTTTTTTTGTGGTTTTTTTTTGTGTTTTTTAATTTTTATATAAATTTTTGTTGTTGAATTTTTTTTTCATATTTTGTCCCATAGTTGGGTTTCCTTTAAGAATTTGAGAATGTTTTCGTCGTCAGTGGTGTTGAAAACACTGTACATGGATGTTGCGTTTGCAAGATGTTTCCTTCTGCCCTCAGCAGTCCTTCTACAGTGGAGTAGTAGATGCTCCACTGTTAGGCGGGTACTGCAATCTTGGCATGTTGGTTCATATTCCCCATTCAGTCTGTACTCATGTGTTAGTTTGGTATGGCCGATCCGTAGACGGTTTAATTTCACTTGTTCTGCACGCTTAAGCTTTTTCCTCATTGTGACTCCTTTTAGTTTTGGTTGAATGAGATACATTGTATTATGGCCTTTTTCTTTGTTCCATGCTGATTGCCATTTTGCTTTTATGTGGCTGTCTATTGATGGTAACAGGTCAGTGTATGGAATTGGGGTTAGGCGAGGTCTCAGACTCAGTGCTCTTTTTGCAGCTTCATCTGCTTCCTCGTTTCCTTCAATTCCAATGTGACTCGGTAGCCAACAGAAAAGTACTTCTTTCTTTTTTCTTTTCATGTCAGAAGTTCGTTTTTGGATGTCTTGTATCAGTGGGTTGGCAGGTGTATGTTGGAGCATTGCCTGGAGGCATGACTTGGAGTCGGAAAAGACAGTAAATTTGTTATCCTTTTTACTATCCATCCATTCTACTGCTTCAAGCAGTGCACTGGCTTCTGCAGTGAAAATGCTGGCTTTAGGGTGTAGGCGTCCGCTGAGGTTTTGAGATGGTGTATGAACTCCGTAGCCTACCCTTTCGTTGTCTTTTGATCCATCTGTATAAATGGGTGTGTGATGTTCATATTTCTTCTCTATGGTCTTCAACTTCTCCTTGAAAAGAGCAGGGTCGGTATCCGCCTTTTTGGTTTTGGTGAGGTCCAAGTTGACATTTGGCTTTCCCACAAGCCATGGGGGAGTATCTGGTGGTCTGATTTCCCTGACATTCTTGAGTGGGAGTCCCACTTCCCCAACCAGGGTTTTCACCCGGACCGAGAAAGGTTTGGTGGTGTTTGGTTTTCCCAGGTATATGGTCCCACTGTTTGAATCAAAAATTGTGTCATGTGTTGGGTTTCTTCTGTTTGCTTTGACTTTGGCTGCGTAGCGTAGAGAGAGATTTTCTCTCCTGAGATGGAGAGGGGGGACGTTGCTCTCTACCTCGATACTCTTGATGCGTGATGTACGGAAGGCACCCAGGCATAGCCTAAGACCCTGATTTTGGATTGGGTCCAACCTTCGTAGGGATGTTGCTGATGCTGAGCCATACACTATACAACCGTAGTCCAGTCTTGACAGCACATATGTTTTGTACAGAGTCAGGAGGATTTCTTGATCTGCACCCCACTCCTTGTGGGAGAGGACCTTCAGCAGGTTCAGTCCTGGTTGACACTTCCTCCGGAGGTACTCGATGTGTGCTTCAAAAGATAGCTTCCTGTCAAAGATTAATCCCAGGAATTTGGCTTCGTCTGCCACTGCTATTTCTGTGTTCTGGAGTCGGAGTGCAGGTTTGTCCGTGCATCCTCTTTTCTGGCAGAAGTGCACGCAGGTGGTTTTCTGTTGGGAGAATTTGAAGCCGTTCTCAGTGGTCCAGGTCTCTAGATGATTTATGGCCTGTTGTAACTTTCGCTCTATTGTGGTCATATTTCTGGATCTGTAGCACATGACAAAGTCATCTACATATAGGGAGCAATTGAGATCTTTTTGAAGGGTTTTGGTGATGTCGTTGATCTTTATTCCGAATAGAGTGACTGAGAGAACACAGCCCTGCGGGACTCCCATTTCCTGCTCTTTTTTGCTTGATAGTGTTGAGCCGAGGCGGACACTGAAGCGTCTGTTGGCGAGGAATTTGGAGATGAAGATGGGAAGTCTTCCTCTAAGTCCCATGTTGTAAATGTCCTTGAGGATTCCATACTTCCATGTTGCAAACCAGCCAACACACACGAAATCTACCACTCCTCACCTTTCCGATAGCTTACACCATGGCATACTCCGGGATAGGAACCTCGAACATGGGTTGCCGTGTATCCATAAATGCTTCTCAAGAGAGAGAAGAGTTAACGCTCTCCACACACACGAAAATGAATAGTAAGTGCTACCACAACAAAAGCGCAAAGATGCAGGAAGCCTAAATACGAGGAGCTTGGCAGAATAACGCTTTTAAATTAGTCCTACTGAGCGAACACACATCATCACAGGACATCCTACCACCCAAGTTTATGTCGACGAACTAGTAAAGAGTAACAGAAAAAAACAAGATAAAATGCAGGATAAAATCGAGGGTAGACTTGCCAAAGTCGCTATTTTTGCAAACCAGCCAACACACACGAAATCTACCACTCCTCACCTTTCCGATAGCTTACACCATGGCATACTCCGGGATAGGAACCTCGAACATGGGTTGCCGTGTATCCATAAATGCTTCTCAAGAGAGAGAAGAGTTAACGCTCTCCACACACACGAAAATGAATAGTAAGTGCTACCACAACAAAAGCGCAAAGATGCAGGAAGCCTAAATACGAGGAGCTTGGCAGAATAACGCTTTTAAATTAGTCCTACTGAGCGAACACACATCATCACAGGACATCCTACCACCCAAGTTTATGTCGACGAACTAGTAAAGAGTAACAGAAAAAAACAAGATAAAATGCAGGATAAAATCGAGGGTAGACTTGCCAAAGTCGCTAGTCAAGAAATAGGTAGTCACTGATGAGATAAATCTCAAGAAGGAAGCCAACGCAGCTGTCTTCAAGCAGCTTAGAGACAAAAACATAGAGCTGGAAGGGAAATTCTTACGCTTGGAGGAGTTGTCAAAAGAAAATTCCCCCAACCTCCCTCCTGACTTCCCCCCTGCTGGGGCACTGGGGGCTGGCTCAGTGAGGAAAAACAACAACAAAGCAGAAAAGGCAACGTGAACCTAAAGAACCCTTCTCTGACTCAGTCGGGGAGAAAAGAGAAGACAAATCCAGGAATCTCATAATACATGGAATAAAGGAAGAAGAGGGAGAAGAATTGAAGAATATTCTCTCAGAATACATCCATGGACAAGGCTTAAAAAGCCTTATCTACTGGGACTGAGAGAGATGGCTAATAAATCTGCCAAAACATCACTAGACACATTTCAGGAGATTCTTTCAAATATGTCTGAGATTGAAAGTTCTGATGCTTGATTTAGAGTGATGGGCAATATTGCTAGCACAGTGTCTGATAGAGCCTCTACACAGAAGGCCTTCAATATGATCTGCATCAAGACTACAAGAAAGAGGTGATGGGCTTCTTTTTTTTGTGGCTTACACCTACTGGTTCACTTTGCAGACGTGAGTGCAAAAGCACTGTGTAAGTATGAACATGAAGTAGGTAGTGTATCCAAAGACCATTTCCAGAAAGCTACTGAAGCACAAGTTGTTGGTCTGCTCCGTCGGGCATGTAGGGCCTTTTCTTGTGAAGGAGATATGCAAAGTGGAAATTTCAAGGCCCATTGTAATGACAATGATGAGAGGGTTCGATTTGTCCAATTCTGCGGAAACAGATTCAACATTGTGTTTCTGGTAAGCCAGATCTTTCATTATCACTAGAAACTCATCTGGAATTTCTTCTCCCACTATGACCCCCGACAAACTGAATGGACTAATGAAGGCCGTCTATGAGGACATGCGGAATGAAACAATTCTAGCTGGATGCAAGGTTCTTGGACTCATGTCCAAGCTAGTAACTGCACCTCTGTGGCGCCTGATTGAGCATTGCCCAAACATTCTGGTTATGAATATCCATAATGCTCAACTGGACACATACTTGGAAAGGATGTCTAAAGATGCAACAGACTTAGTCAACGGTACAGAAGCACAATTTCCAGATTTGATTAAGCGGGATGAAATCTTTCAACGAATCACAGAGCAAGAGGACCTTGATAACAGTACATGGCACAAAAAGTTTGTACAGCAGTCAGGATTGTCTTGAGAAGGATGTGTGTAGATCACCTTCCTCATGGGAAATATGCAGGAGATACGCTGGAAACAACTCTCAAGCGAGAAAGGACTCAGTCAGCTCTTGCACACAACAAGTTTGTCTTCTCACACCTGGACCGGATGGTGAAATATAGACCAAATGCATCTACACTGGTCAATGAAGCATTTATAATGTATTCACTGAATCAAACCAAGGAATGGATTGACTCACTTGATGAGGCCAATGAGAGGATTTGTTCAACAAGGTGCTGCTGGGCTCCGTAAACAGTTCAATGAACGTGTTGAAAAGATTGTACGTGTGATTAACATCACAAATGACTCAGGGTGAGGGTGATAAAGTGATTAAATTGGTTGACTGAAAGACAGAATCTAATATTATTTCAGGAACACTGAATTATTTGTCTTTGTTTGTTTGTTTGTGTAGTTTAACGTCCCACTGACTGTGCAGGTGAGACTCGAGTTTCATTTTTTCACAAGTTAAAAGGTAGGCCGAAGGCCTACCTTAGATGATCGTATCCAGGATGATCGAATCTATGAGATGAGCCAAAAGATAGAAAACCAGCTCCTACACATTTACCGAAGCAAGGGTTCTTTAACCTCCGACACCACACAGACATGGTGTCAATTCTGACCGCAGAAACATATTCCCAAGTCAAAACTACCCTCAAATCATGTGTCACACTAGTATGTTATCACATTTCAGTCAAGCAGGTGGGTGTGGGCGACCAGGTAGGTGTGGGAAAGCAGGTGGGTGTCGGATGCAGATGGGTGTGGGGCCATCTGCCGGCTGCCTGCATCCTTGACTTTACTTCTTTGCCAAAAAGTCAATCAGAGTGTAAACGGCGATGATATCTGTTTCAGTTTTGTCGTTTACACATTGATTCTGCCGTCAGTCGCGGTATTGTATACACACCCTTGGTGGGAGGAGGAGGGGGACCCTGTGTCAAAAATCACCGGTCTGTACCATACCCCTCAACCAGCCATATCAGCCCCAGCCTCCCTGCTCACACCCCTGTACCTAGATTGTATCTGTCCACACATTAATGTAATTCAAGATATTCAAAGATAATGCAGGACCAACACACAGAAAAGGTCTTACAAAAAGTGTCTCACCTAGTATTACAAGATACCTGCCATTGACTTAGCACTGGAGTTCTGTGTGACCGTAATGTAGACGAAAATCGATTCTAGTACTTCAGAGTTTAATTTCTCTAAAACACTTTTTATTTGGCTTTATTTGGTGACGTTTTTTATTTTCAATATTTCAAATGGTTAGAGGTGAATATTGATATAAGTGACTGATGTTCCATAAACCTGAGTGTCCAATCTATCCATCTATCAAGTTTTTACATTTTTTGAACCATGAACTCATGTCAAAATTCACCCTCAAAAATCAAGTTTCACTATCTTGATGCAACCCCTCATGAGGCGTTGCATAAGACTCTGGGTGGTGTACAAGCAAAAGCGCATCCAAGTATTCAGGGACAAGAAGCAGGCGCTCCATGACAGCAGAGATAGAGTGCTTGCGGAGAAAGAAGATCTCACAAATCAGATCACTGATGTCGGTCATTTGCAAACTGTGGAGCAGGCCAGACGAAAGTTTCAGGAAGCTGGAAACCGGGAAATAAGTCAAATGCCGTCAAACTCCAGCTTAGCTTTCTTAAGGGTACTTCAACAGCAGGCTGATAAAAGCCTGTTCGGTGTCACAAGTACAGACCACCAGAAGGGCAAAAGTGTGACATTAAAAAGCCTTGTACAAACTGCTGGAAAATCTTCTGACACTTCTAAGATCAGCTGCTTCAGTTCCAACGACAGAAGAACAAATACCTGGAACACAACTCCTTGTTGGTAAGAGTAAAGCATACCTTTGTCGAAAGTGCCTGGGAAGGAACTGTCCATTCTGTGGTTCCAGGTTACCCAAAGTGGCACAACGTTGTGTATACGGAAGATGTTGCAAAACAGGGAGTTAATGCACGTATCTATAAATATGACCTCGCGAAAGACATTGAAGACGGAATACTTGAGGTATTGGGAGTAGACTCCATTCTACAGAGTGGCAATGTAGTTGTCGAAGCCATGAATGTACAGAGCAGCAACGTAGTGGTTGTAGACCCTGATGTACAGAGTGCGCTTAACTCAACAAGAGGTTACAGACCACACAGTTGTCTGCAAATAGACAAAATATTGAACCTAGTATATGAGGGGTCAGCATACACCAGTAGACATGTGAGGACTACATCAAATACTAACCAATATACCTGTTTTATGTGTGTGTAACAATATTAAAAAGCCATAATTGGCATTAGGGAAAATGATGCTGGTGTAGCGGTATATATTTCATGAAGTAGTCACTGCTACATTTAAGGAGCATTCATGAATGTCCATTATTGTGAATGACCATGCTCCCCACAACAGAATGTCATGCTAAGCTTAAGATATCCACATTGGCTTCATAAGCCAACGAGTGGCTTCTGTGGCGAACACCAGTTGAATAGAACCACGAGTATGCAAACCGTGTGCTGTTTTGGATTTATTATACCTACTCAGTAACCTAGCCTTACCTTCATTTTCACCCGAAAATCAACAAAACACAACTTTCATTTAAACTAAGACCCCCGCTTAAAACAAATCTTGCTTTGGCAAGATTTGTTGTTTTAAGCCGGGGGTCTTAGTCTAAATAAAAGTAGTTTTTCGTATTTTCTGGTGAAAATGAAGGTCGCAATGTTAAGACTCTGCTGGCTAGTGGGTGGGGAGGAATACCACTGTTCGCCTGAGCTTTCCTGCCAACCTCTGTACGCCACTCTCACGATCTGTACGCCACTCTCACGATCTGTACGCCACGCGTACACCCGATTTTGGGGGTGCAGAGGGGTCCCTCCCCCCTCAGGTCGAAGAGGTTGCCGAAATTAAGACCTCCAGGTCGCAAGGTCGTTTTTTTAGACCCTTTGTCCTATAATCAGGGGCGGATCCAGGGGGGAGTGGGCGCAAGGGGCGCGCGCCCCCCTCCCCTATTTTTCTGTACATTTTAATTTAGATGGTTTAACACCCCCAATGCTTTAGGTATTGCAGCGCCCCCCGTTTTCTCAAAATCCTGAATCCTCCCCTGATAATCAATCTTGTGCAAAAGTCGCTAGGTCGCTTAAATTATTGCCCCAGGTCGAAAAGTCGCCTGGAAAACGGGCCAGGTCGCCCAAAACCCCTCTGCAGTCACGATTTTATGCCACAAATACGCCGTCGGCAGCTTATATAGTTAAGACATAGGGAATCTGTATGCTTTGCTGTCCTAGGTATAATAAATAGTTGGTCTCCCTAAGTCTAAGAGTTCAACCCCGGGAGTTCAACCGGGGAGTTCACAATCTGGTTCAACCCAAGCGTAGCCCCTAACCCCGCGGAAGCACGTGGTCACGCTCTGGGGAACCTTGTGAGGCTTGTGTGACCCCCGCAGGTGATAACACGACATAACATCCGAATCAAGATGGGGCAAAAGAAAATGTGCTACCACTACCAGCTGGTACTGGTAGCTCCGTTCATCTCATTAGACTGCAGTTAACATAAAAGTGGCCTTTGCATTCATGGGCCGAAGTTGAAAACCGACAAACTCCCAAAATGAAGAAGTAAAACCGCGCAAAAACGAGCTGACAGACCAACGACCAAGGCAGGCTGAAGCCGGGAGCGAGCGCCTCTTTGCGGGTCTTGGGCCGCGGCGGCCCCGCCGAAACGGGCGAACAAGAAGATACATAATCGAGTATTATGTGGAAACCATCACCGACTAAACCGAAGCACAAACATACACAACATACTTACCATCCTTTTGGGTGAATTTGGTGGCGTGTCCAGCCGTAGGAGCTGAAATATTGGCCTTTTTTCACGGACCACAAAATCAAACTGCGAGCACCTGTTCGCCCCAATTTAAAGTAGGTCAACTGTAACAGCAGCGCGAGTACCTATTCTATCGTTAATTTATTTTTGTATTACTTGTTTTCTAGTTATACCAACATCAAATATTTACCTATTGAGAAAAATGGAGTTTGTAATTACTCATTAACTGTGTATGGAATAATATTCCGTTGTTTAGTTGATATAAATACTTAAATCGTGCACAATGTCTGATTCTACAGTCGCGTTTAACAACTATCAACACCAGACGGCGCCACCATACCGTAGTTCCGCTCCTACCCACGAGGTGGCCAAGCTGTCTGCTATCTATTATTTTGTTATCTCCCGTCACTTGTCCTCTGTTCTTTTGACCCTTTGCTCACTTTGTGACCACAAACCAACGAAGATGGCAGGCCGGACCCTGGGTAAGATCGCTATTGAGTCGTCTGCACTGTTCCTGTGCGATATGCAGGAAGGGTTCAGGAAGACGATCCAGTACTACCCCCAAATCGTCGAGGTGTCACGACGGATGCTCGCCGGGGCCAAGGCGCTGGAGATGCCGATCGTGGTCACAGAGCAGTACCCAAAAGGTGAGGGACAGTTGTAAAAGTGGTAGTTGTATGTGCAAAGGTCAGGAGATCAATAGAGTATCTGCTTATGTAACTGAAGCTATTTCTAGTCATATGGTAGCTATATGCTAGAGCATCCAATGGCCTGCCACTAGTGTCAGAACAGGCGATTTAGGCTAGGCCTACTTCTTTTTCTTTTTTTAAAGTTATATTTTTTGCGATATACTTACACACTGACATTGTATAAATTGAATTTAGATCTAGCTACATCTAAATTATCATTTGGCCTAAGTCAAGTAACTCACCCTACAGTAAATTCCCAGGGCAGGGGCGGATCCAGGAGGTGTCATGCCCCCCCCCCCCCTTTAATTAAAAAACAAAAAAAATATGAGATTTTTCTAATGATAGAAGTCTACCTAATGATTATTAAATACCAAAATGTTTCGACCTGTCCTGAGGGGTGTAAAAAGTGCTGATCCCCTAGAGGGCAGGGGGGAGGTATTAAACATCATATCCATTTTTACCGGTAACGAAAAAAAAGGACAACGTATATTAGGCCTACTAGGGAGGTCTGTCTATCAGTACAGGTATGACTTTACTAAAGTTCAATGGGAGGAGCACAAATTTCCCGTGCCATTGGAGAAGGGGGGGCGCGAAATATTCTGCACACTCTCCAGGACGTACAGGGGATAACAATTTAATGTTCGCACTTTCGCGCAAGATTTCACCATGCACATGCAGTCCCCCGCCGGGGTGATTAATTGATTAACGCTCCCTAGTTGTTGAAAAATGATAGCCCAAGAAAAATTTGCAGATTAAATTGTTGAAATTAAATATGTGTTGTTTTCAGGTCTTGGTCCGACGGTGAGTGAGCTGGATGTGAGTGGGCTGCCTGTATTCCCCAAAACTAGGTTTTCTATGGCTCTACCTGAAGTTCTGAAACATATGGAGCAACACAAAAGTAAGTACCCTAAAGCCTCACTTAGATCTATAAGCCGCGGCTATAGTACGCGAGTCAGATCTCTGGTGCGGCTTATAGGATCGGCCCAAGGTTAGGGTGCGGCTTATACGCGAGTTTTTCCTACTATGATACAGTACTCAACTCACCATACTAAGATCTCCAGTGTGGCTTATAGGATCAGCCCAAACTCGAGGTGCGGCTTATATGTCCACCTACCCGGTAGCAAACTGTATGTGAAATGTATCTCGATCATGTCCAACCTTGAGTGAGATACAGTGTGTCCAGATGAGTGTATCTCTGTGCTCCTAGGCGTGTTGCACCCATACATTTGAGGACGATGTTACAATAAACAGTTTTCCTTAAAAAAAATGTCAAAACTTTCTATAATGAAGACATTTCTATGAAAGGCCCATTATAACCAGTATGTGTATAGTCATGTGCCTTTTTTCAGTGTTTGAAAAGGTTTTATTGACCTCTCACAATACCGGTATATTGATACATATAAAAATGGAAAATTAGGAACATTAATATCTTGGTTTCATGTTTGAAGTTGTTAATAGTTTAATGTTGTAATGTGCAGATGTGAAGTCGATCATCCTGTGCGGTATCGAGACCCAGGCGTGTATCCAGGCTACCACACTCGACATGTTGGAGAAGGGTTACGAGGTGCACGTCATCGCAGACGCCGTCTCCTCCCGCAGCATGACGGACAGGTACGTCACAGCCACTGGAGGCACTTATCGTATTAACTCTTTTAACCCTTTTAGGATGGCATAGTGTTTTATTGACTCAGGTAGGTCTACCTGAGTCTTATGCGACGCCTCGTGAGACGCTTTTTTTTGAGGGGCAAAAAAAAATTTCAACTCTTTTTTTTAACCAGAAAGACGAATTTCCCATCAAAAATTCAAAATGTCACATCAAATACAACATTTCCCCTAACTTATGTCGCTAGAATTACCCTTGTAAAGTGAAGCATTATATGAAAAAAAAGGATTACAAGAAAGCATTCCAAAAATCGTCTTGGTCTTTCTGCCATTTTCGTAAACATCTAAGACCTGTAATCGCCTCGGGATCGTCTATGGCAGTAGTAGTTAATTCAATGTGATCTCTCGCTGAGAGAACTGATGGAATCGACGCAGTCCGAATCTCGCGCCCTCTCGCGCCCGACGAGAGCAGACGAGACTTCAAATCCAACATGGCAGACGTCAACTCGCATCGATTCGAATCGATAAAAATGGTCAAAATAACCTAAAAAAGCATCATTTCCACCCCCTCAGTACATGTTTTCTGCGTAGAATTCGAAAATAAAGAGAATGGGACAGGTTTGAGCCTTCAAAACGGAGTAGTTCGCGAGATATCGACTCCTCGGGGCGCCGAAAATTGTCAAAACAAAAACAATTTCCGAATCTCGCGCCCTCTCGCGCCCGACGAGAGCAGACGAGACTTCAAATCCAACATGGGGGGCGTCAACTCGCATCGATTCGAATCGATAAAAATGGTCAAAATGACCTAAAAAAGCATCATTTCCACCCCCCAGTACATATTTTAAGCGTAGAATTCGAAAATAAAGATAATGGGACAGGTTTGAGCCTTCAAAACGGACTAGTTTGCGAGATATCCACTCCTCCGGGCGCCGAAAATTGTCAAAAGAACAACGCGTCAGACAACTGCAGTAAACTGCAGTGAACTCGCGTCGATTCCATCATTTCCAGCGCTGTCCTGTCCAGTTTTTGGTGTTAAAATTTCAAATATTTTGACTTTTCCGCCTTATTTATGCGAATAACTGAGTCTTTTGTGATTAGGATCACACGTTAGATCTTTGCATTATGTCGTGATGCATGAATGCTGCATGCTGACCCTATGGGGTTTATACACTCCCAAAGGGTATGCGTGATGCACCAATGCACCACCGGCGAGTCACTCGCTAGGCCTGTATTGGTGCATCATGACGACAAATGTTGCTCATTAGCGACATGTCATCCTTAAAGGGTTAACATGATGCCTCACAGTTAATTTGTTGTAGTGATGCATGAATGCAGCACTGGTGCTTTAGTCGTCAGGATTCATGCAGAATGGTAATACAAGGGTATAGACAAACAAATTTAAGTCCTATCAGTTGGCTTTAGCTTTACTAGGTTATTTAAACACAGTTGTGGTTATTGTGCCTCATCCCCCCGCCCCCATTCTCTAAATATCTTCTCTATAAATGTACCCAGTACTGCTGTGTGGGTGCATTAAGGTGTAGGGAAGAGATCCACTTTGACATATGCATGTCATTGATACCCTGCAAATCGAAATACCGACATTTCCGGAATTCTGATTATCGCATCCAGAAAATCGTTATATCGATACACTCTTTTAGCCCTGAAAAGCTGGATGAATTTTCTTTTCAAAACTGAAAGTATTTCGAAGATACATTGTATTCCAACTAGAACCAAAATATATCATCTAAAAGGAAATACAAGCCGAAAACAAGACTAAGAATTCAATTTAAAAAGGCTAACAATTAATCCTAGAGACATATATCAATCCATGACCATGAAATTTGGGGCACTTCGGATAAAACAGGATATATATAAAAGTACAGTACATCATGGTTCAAATGTACATGCAGTACAATAAACATTTTATGGGTTAATTTAATGTGTTTCCTTACTGCATTTTGACATCGAGAAAAATCGGAAAATCGAGTCCAAAAATCGCGATAATCGGAGTTTACAAAACGGGATGTCAATGACACCCCAACTTTGGCATGAAGATTCACAACACATTCAATCATCAGTAGGCATAAGGTTTTATACTTTATGATGGCCAATTCTTTGTGATAATTTTATTTGTAAAACCATCCTGATTGCTTTTCACAGAGTGTTCGCTCTGGAGAGGATCAAGGATTCTGGCGCTTTCCTCACGACGGGGGAGAGCATGTTATTACAACTTGTCGGAGACGCCAAACACCCCAAGTTCAAACCCATCCAGAAACTCATCTGGGACGAGTCGCCCGACAGCGGACTACTCTCACTCCAACGGGACGAGGGGACCCCTGTGTAAATCATACTGAATGAGCTTGCCATCTTTCATAAATGCTACATATTTGACTACATTTCACTGAACAAAAGCATATCTAGTCATTCTAGATGGTTTGAATTTAGTTCTTCTGATATTACACCCATCAGACTGTTAATTCATGGTGGGTTCCCCAGTCTTCGGATAGAGTTGTTGATTGTCTATACATTTTGAAACTCCAGATATCTGTGATGTATATATACTATTATTGTTGGAACAGTATTTTGATAAATAAAAATGAATACAAAATGAACCATGGTGTTCTTTCTTTTCAAATGAGCAGCGGTACAGGTAAAGGACCAGCAGACCACCAGTTAAACTAAGGGTAGCATGGGCAACAAGGGGCTAACTGAAAGGTGCCTTGACAAAAAGCATATCTCGGCACGTGGGGACGAACTTGCGGAGTCACTAGACGCCACCCATTCCACCTGTAATCTTAAAAAGCTCACTTTTCCCGTAATCTTTATATGGATGGTGTCTTATGTTGATATGGGAGGCTCTGCCCCCCCCCCCCCACCCCCGCTCTTCTTTCCCCTTCTTGCACATATGTATGACAAATACACATTCAACCCGTAATCTTATAAGTAAGGGGTGTATCAAATAAGGAATCAGATTACGCCAAAAGTGGCAATTTAAGATTACGCAAAGAATGGGCGGCGTCTAGTGACTCCACAAGTTTGTCCCTTGTTACCATATCTCGCATAGTCTCTAAAAGCCTAGTCTTAAAACACTACCCCCTTTCCAAAACAACTCTATTTTCTAAAGGCATATCTCTGTAGTCTTGGGCATATCCCCTGATACACCTCTAATGCAGAACTACGGTGAATATCCTTTTAAAAACATAAGTGGGTTCGGTTCTAGTTGCGTTACCAGTTTAAGAAAGAAAGGGCGGTTCAGGGGCAGAGCCCCCGATATATAGCAACTATAACCCCGCTTATTTGGAGATTTAAAAAAAGTTGAACCATGTCTAGAGAGGGATATCAAAAAGAAAATGAAAAAAAAAGTCACCATGGTAGTTTTCAGTACCTTAATTATAGAAAAAAATGGGGAAACAGTATTTCTTCACATTTATCGGTCATGGATAATCCCCTTCTTTTGATGTATCAACGAAACATTGGGGATGTGTATGAGGATCTATACAAACAATTTAGAAAGGATAAATTAGAATCCAAAATCGGAGTCACCAATGAAATCAAAAAGCTTTGATTTTTTCAATAAAATTTATCTTGCCTTAAAGGATTCCATGGGCGTCCCGGCCGCTAATAATGCCATACACCTGAGTATAATCTCCAGATGGCAAATAGAATGGCTGAGAAAAGGAATTTAGTTTTCAAGAATTGGTGAGGGAAAAAAAATCCCCAATTTTTTTTTGTCTGTGGATTTCAACCTTCAATCAAGTGGGGCAGGGGAATTTTTTTCTAAGGCAAACTCAAACTCCTGATCAAAGAAGAAGCGACCAAAAACAAATCAATTCCTTAGGAAATGATGCGGGCGCTGTCCGTAGACACTTTTGTTTTTAAAAAAGAATTATTTCTGGTGCGGGAAATGGTTGATAAGTGGGACAATTATTGAGAATTCTCAAGCAAAAATTGTCAAAATTATCTTTTTCAAAAATGGCCCACCAGAATATATTATACATACAGTCTTGGGGGACTGGACCCCAAACATCCCTTTTGAAAATGTTTAACTCTTCCTTTACCGATCGCGCCTTTTGGCGAATTTTTGGCCGATTTTGAGCCCCCTGACATCTTATCAAAAATTGCTTCAAAGCTTAGATATTTTGGATTCCTAATATTTGGTATATAGTTTCTAGGGATCCCAAACCATTTGTCTCTGGTAGTATTTCCCTTCATATGGTGGGCTTGCCGACTTGAGGGACAAGCAACCTCATTTTGGCCCATATTTAATCGATTTTTCAGGTAAAAATCATTAAAAGTGTAGAATAATTTATTTTTTTTTGTGAAAACCTACTTTAAAGAGTTTTTCACGATTAAAAAGATGGTACTAAGGCCACTCAAAAAGAAAGTGGTTTCTCATCACCAAGGTCTGAGAAATCTGACGAGGGAGGATTTTTTTTTTCTTTTTTTTTTAAAATTTTACTTGCAGGCCAAAATGTATAGGATAATTTAAGGGCTTCTTTGGCCAAAATTCACATTTCTTTGGTTAAGAATTAATTGATCTTTAAAAGTGGGGAAAATGTGAAGTTATTTCTATACCACTACATTGCTTGCATTATTAGCTTTAATTTGATACCAAATATGACCAATTTTGTCCATTTTGATGAGGTTTTTCATCAAAACTTGGCAAAAAAAAAAAAAAAAAAATTCCCAAAAACCTGATTTTTATGATGCGCGCGGTGATGAGAAACCATTTTATTTTTTTGAGTGGCCTAATATTTCCCATTATTTTTGGTATAATTTTGATCAAAATATCCGTTGCCATAGCAACAGATATACTAGAAATAGTGATTTTGTGAATTATTTGTTGCCATGGTAACCACATCAAATATGGCCGTCATGCCCATTCCACTTACAAAATCTGAAAATACCTTAAAAAAACTACAACATGGTAGTTATTCCATCTCAATTGATGAAGGGAATCCTGAAATATTGCAGCTTGAATATTTGTTCAAAATACATTTGATATATAACTGTTTTTATAGTAGGGCCATACGTAAATGGAACAAGTTACGCAAGGAATATACCCTTGAAAAAGACTTTAGCAAATATTGTACAATGATAAAGCGTGACCACCCTGCCTGTTATATCATAAACCCAGGTGTACAATTTTAGTGTATAAGCATTAATGACTGCTTAATGCAGAATGTATAGTGACACCTATATGTCAACAGAGGTACAACACAGATATGTGCGTGTAATTGTATTGTATCAATATTACCCAAGGTACCCAACACAAACTCCCCCCCCCCTCTTTCACCAAACCCCAACCTCCCCAACTCCCCCCCCTCCCCTGTGTCCACCCTCCACCCCTATCCCCCTCACCGCCCCCCCCCCCTCCGCCCCCATCCCCTCCCCCCCACCCTTCCAACCCCCCCACCTCTGACAATTGTGTCGTATATAAAAACATATCGTCTGTATAAATTGTACGTAATATATAAGGTATTAGTATTGATCGCCATTTCACCCAAGTGATTAGAACAGTTAGATAGGGAAAATAATAAAAGAAGGACTAGGCTGCAAATCGGTTATAACCGAGCCTAGATTCTGGTTGTATGTTTTAACATACTGTACTGGATGTAACCTTAATAAAAATCTTTAAAAAAAAAAATATCATTGCTATTTTGATATAGCCATATCTTGCTTATTTGAATAGATATAGAAAACTAGGGTACCGCATCCTTAGTTTATATCACTACTCAACTTATAGTTTGAATATTCACATAATTCCAAAAGTTTTGGAATGCTCATGCCACCATCTATAGTCAAAAACACTCAAAAATGATCTGGTAAAGGAAGAGTTAAAGGGAAGAAGTCAAAAAAAGGAAGAAATGCGACCTGCCGGGTCTAGTCTCTAGGACCATACTACTGAAAACCAATTTTTTGGCCGGTTCTTTTTTTCCCCTTCTTAAAAAACAATTATTAAAGGCGCACTGAGCTCAGGACCTAGCCCTGCCGAGTTTTGTACGCAAATGACGTCGTGGGTTCAGTGCGCCTTTAAGTCTTTTTCTTAGTTCTTAATCAAGACCGAGGAACAAGCTCCGACTCCCCTCTGTGATATATATTATAGTCTAACTTCAGTAAATGGCTTTTAAGATATATATCAAAGAACATCTTGATATTTCTATTTACTGTGGATAAATCATTCCAATGAGTTGGAAGTCAATGTTGCAATTCGCGACACCTTTCTGGAACTTCCAAGGTAAAAAAAAATCCCTACCTACCCTAGATTTTTGGACCATGTTTGTTGAAAAACACCTCTATCTTTTTGGCCTTAACTCTGCATCCTAGACAGCCTCATTGAGTCATTGTCTTTTTCCTGTAGATGCTTGATACAGGGGTCTATCCCTATCCACTACCGCCACCACTACTACCAGCCTCAACCCCCCCCCCTCCCCCGCCCCTTAACCTCACCACTCCTCACCTCACTCACCTTACCACATCAGTAACCGGACACAAACCACACACAGGTGTCTTAGATACAGGTCATACATGAACAGAAACCACTCTCGGTCAGGGATTTTCCACCAGTTCCTGGCTGAGACATAGCCCCCCCCCCCCCCCAACTTAAAGTGCCAAAGGGCACATGGCTATTTATAGACATTGTATTTATAGGTATATAAATTAAAATTCTTACCAAAGCCGTTCTTGTAGGTTTTTGTGATCCAAATACTAGCAGCACCTGCCAGGCCTGCATTGAGCGTTACATACTTTTAAGATATCTTAAATGAGCGTTAATATTGACATATTTCGAATAAATGTAAAGCTTATGTACGATTTGATTCCACTCACTTTTCTGACAATTGAGTCAGTATTGATTGACCCCGGTAGGATGAGAGTCACAGCCTTCTTGACTCCCACCCTGGAGTCAAACTCCTGCCACTCCAAGATGATTTGCAATGTACCAGTAACACTATTTCTGGGCTCTTCTATCAGAGGGCCTCATGGGCTGATTTGTAGAGTGTGGCTAGGGAAAACCCTTCGACATCAATGTGGGCGTAAAGATGAGGTGAGACGTCAGTTTCAATACTTGGTATCTTTTATTAATAATAATATTAATATCAGAGTACCAGTCACTAGGGCTCAGTATGTAAGTTACTGATGGTTGCAAGATGATAAGTGAGTTCCTCCTCCATCTGACCGGGGTATAAGTACAGGTGCCCGGCAGGTGGAGGGGGTGCCCATGTGACCGGAAGTAGATGTAACAGTGGTTTTCATTGGATAATATACATTTGACATTTGATTGGATAATTATATATTCATGGCTTTAACATGTGGCGTGCGCTGGACCGCGGGTGGGGAGCCTGGGTCCAGTGCATTATGGGTAATGGATTACATAATAAGTAGCATGCACACATGGGGGCTTTGTCGCCTGCCTCCAGGTGGTCTCCAGCCGGCTCAAGTGGCTTTGGCGGTGCCACACTGATTAAGGGTGTCCAGCTTTATAGCATTGTTTTATGTGTTGACAGTTAATCCTTGGGGTCAACATATAGTTCATTTGTTTTGTGTATAGGTGACCGGTCGGTGCCTTGTCGTCTGGAGGGGCTGACCGTTACCTATTGTCCCTGGGATAAGGGTCTGCTTGTGATCTATGGATTAATTATGCATGGGGGTTAGTTTGGCTTGGCTTAGTGAGTAATAGGTATGTCTGACGTCTAGGTGTACTTTGATGGACATATGGATTGAAAATATGTATAAAGTATTGTGCGTATTACAAATAATAATAAATATGAATATTAATAATCATAAATCATAATTATGACGTAATATGACGTAATATGACGTAATACAATTGATGAAGGTATAATAAGGGGTTTTGTGGCGTGACAGCACCCCCCAATACAACTCCTGCACGCCCTCGTGCAGGCCGAGAAGTAGTAGAGGAAGAGTTATGTCACGCTTCAAAAGTATTTTTATGAATTTTTTTTTTTTTTTTTTTTTGTATTTTATGATTTTTGATATATCTATCTTATGCTATGACTATGACTAGGTTCTTAATCACATTTTCAAGTTTATACGGTGTTTTTACATACATGTTATGCAGTGGTAATAATAATATTTCTATGGTAACGTACTGGTACTATATGTCTCGCTTCCGTTCTATTTATATGATTATACATTTTTGGAAGCTTTTCACCTTACCAAATTCACATAATAAGAGTCGTTGTACAGTGGTAATAGTAATGTGACGTACTGTTTCTATATGTCGCGCTTCCGTCCTAGTCTATAATACAATCAATTCATACGATAGGAAGCTGTAAGAAATTCATTTCAATAATAATATAGATGTACTAAGCGTTTACATAGGCCATGTGTAATACTTAGTATGGTATGATAGTACATGTGTAACTATAGGTTTTGAGCAGTGTATTTTGTTTATGCAATGATCTTTGGCAATACTTGATCTTTGATATTCATTCTCAATGTCGAGGGGCAATGGAGGAAGTTCGTTCTGAGTTATCACCTTCTATAATAAATTTTTATGTTTCATTTCCTGTCTCACTCTTTTTCATAACAATGGCTGTCAATAGTTCGGTAGTGGTCATGTCTTTTGGGTTTTTGATAAGTGACGTAGTGTTGTCACCGTCGGGGTCAAAGTCAATGTTGTCTTGGGTTTCAGTCGGATGTAGGGATGTAGTCATTTCCATAGTCTTAAGGGTTAATCCTGTGGTGGTGGTGTCGTCTTTCAGGGCCGGTATGATAGAAAACCGTGCCGCTAGGGGTAGTATGACGTGGTTGGGTAGATAGTATGACTTCTGTTTTCCGTTGATGTTGAATGATATGGGGCCGTTCCATGTCATGTTTATGCGTGGGTATGGGCATGACAGGGCTGTGATGGCCGTCAGAGTTGGGATGAATTCATTAACAATAGAGTCACGTTCGTAGGGTAGGGATAGTAGTGGGATGGTGTGATTGACGTGTCCTTGGTAAATTTTGAGCGTAATAGTAGGATTGGTTTTGTGTCCAGAGTTTGTCATTCCAAAGTGACGTGTAATCTTGTTTTTACACTTGAAGATGGTTTTGATAACAGCGTATATGATTAAAGCTACAAATATCAGGGTAAAAATGTTATGGGCATCGACGTATTGATCCAAATTGATTGTGTGATTTTCTTTGGTTTCGCTTTGGGGGATGGGGTTAATAAATTTCCAAGAAATGTTGTTGGGTCGAGCACTAACGGTTGGGATGGTCGCGAATAGTGCTTTTCCTTTGGATACGTATAATAAGTAGAAGAATCCTACGGCGTTTAGAATGCAAGTGACTGGTACTATATAGTTCCATACAGGGCTAGCGAAGAAGCTAGCTATGTTCTCTCGTATGGGTGTGTCCTGGATGGGTCGGTCTAAGATGTCTGCTGCGTTGGTGGCTTCTATTAGGATATTCCTGGTGAAGGGTTCCAGGTCCAATGTAATGTTTGATGATAACTTGCTGATGTTGGTCATAGATTTGATGATAGCTTGAGTATGTAGATGTGGTATGTGTATTGGATCGTGGTGTAGTGATGATGCTGTGATGTTGAGATTGTTTGTGAGTGCGAGTAGTATGGGTGTATTGGCCGCGTGCATTAGAAAATGTGTTGAGGAAGATTCGTTACAAGGAATTTTGGTGTTTGGGAGGTACAATGAGTCAAACTGTAAGTGGCACATACATGGGACACCAATAACTGCGTAGGCCGAAGCTTTCTTAGTAGTTGGTGTCATGTGCTGACAGATGACGTGGTAGTACTCCCTGTTAGTAGTTACTAAATATTTGTCTTTACCAATAGCTATAGCACGGGTTTGTATGGGTCTCAGAGGGTGTACTTGAAATGTGCAGAGTCTGGCTATGTCTGCCTGGTTACCTTTAAAGGCCGCCATGAGGCAGGTTGGCTGGTCACTGCGTATTCTAGGCATGGTCCTAGCGCATACTTTCAGTATCGAGCCTTGGCACGTAAGCAGATCTGCGTTTGTCATCTCTAAGTACAATGTCTCTGCCTCGTTGACAGCGAGGAAGGTTTTGTCAGTGTGTAATAGGGTAGATCCAGAACTTGTCGTATTTTCGGTGTTAATGGGGACATGAGTTGTAATTACTTGATATAAGTTAAATGCTGCGTCTGTGGCAGAAATGATAACATTAATATGAATGTATAGGTGAGTTTTGGAATAGGTGTATAGTGCAACTGGTTGTGAGTAGTAATATGCGGTGTCAATAATGGTTACCTCGGATCCTGGGTTCCTAATTTTGAGTTGTGTGTCTAGGGTGGCTAGCTTGAGTGCTAGTTCTGTGGGTTGGATCATATCCGGTGCTAATATTCCAGTGGACAATAATCTGAGAGAATTTTCCACCTTGTATAACCCTTGTTGGTAGGCGATCCTGGTCATTAGGACAATTACCTGAGCCGATATGATGGCTGACTGGGTAATCCTACGATCCTGGTCGGCTTGGATGGAGGTTAGGGTTGTGGAGAAATCATCAGACCATGAGTCGATGGATTCGGTAATATTAAGAAGGGATTCCTGTACAACGTCCTGTTGTTTTATATAGGTGTCTAGAAACTGCTGGTGTTGCTGGGTGACGTCATGTAATCCTTGTGCAGTTTTAACGTTGACGTCGGCCAGTGTACCAATTCTAGCATCTAGGTGATGTATGACGTTGATAATAGAATCCATGTCTCTAGTGGTTGCCAGGCCAAAGATTGATTTAAAGAGCTCCCCTAAGAATCCTAGGATAGCTCTCTTTGGCCTGTTAGTAATAGGATCCGAGAGGAAGTGTGCAATGTTCTTTAAAGTCTTAATGATGTTGATATCTACGTTTTGTAGTAGTCGGTCGAGGTCAGCAGCTTGTTGTAACATCTTGGCGTCATGGCTGTCATGGGGTCCTAGTGAAGTCAGTTGAAGAGTCCTGATGGTGTTGTAAATGAGTGGCTTCGGACGAGGAGCCATTGGGATGTTGTAGGGGATGGCCAGTATGACCTTGTGTAGGTCATGACCGGTGATGATTTGTCCCGGCAGCTGTTCGTAGATGAGGCCGATATTTTGCCTCACTATTGGTTGTGCTGCCGTGTAAATGATGTGTGTGATGATTAATAGGAGGTAGAGTGTATACCTCATGATTCCCGAGTTGTTGGGATTTGATAGTTTTAATAGTAGTCGATCGTTTGTAGTAGTAATAGTTGATAGTCGATAGTTGGTGAAGGATGAGTGTAAGTGCGCAGTACTGGCGGGGATCTACCAAATTAACTGTGGGCTGCTCCTGACTGAATCGATGTGTGTAGGGGTGTGGTCACTGGGTGACTGTGGAAAGATGGGGGGATGTGTGGGAACTTATACCCTTTGGTCTGGGTACAGGGTGGTGGCTATGTCACCCTGCCATGTTGGTCGTTATCACACTCCCATAAGTGGAGCTTTTGTTTGCGCGCTCCAGTGGTGGCGCCATCCAGGGCTCAGATTGCGGTCATCCTCCTGGTGTTGTTGACACCTGCAATGCATGTGGGTGGCCACCCGCATACAAGGCTTTTCCACTGGTCTATGGGGGGGGGGTTAATAAGAGTGCGCAAACTGTCCTTTCATGTCGGATTTTGACATGTTGATAATAGTTCTATTTGAAGTGTCAGTTTGTTAAAGGAGCAGCAATAATATGGAGTCGCCCTGCCACTTACTTGTGTGGTGAAATGGGTATAGATGGATAATAATAATAATAGTAATAATTGATGAAGCTTGTGCGCTTCATGGTGATAAATAATGTATTTCCAGTATTTCTTTTGATGATCGGTGTGTAAGTCGTGATCCTTGTGAATCATTATAATAGTAGTAGTGATAATAGTAGTCGTAGTAGTCAGTGTTGATCCTTTTGATATTAAAGTTGATAATATATGACAGTTGATGTCTCTTTGTAATAGTAGCGATGATATAGTGAGCTTTTTGTTGTTTATGTAATATAGGTGATAACTCTTTTCCTCTTATATATTCTATAGTTTATATTATGGTTTTAGTCCTACCGGTGTCCTCCTCTTGACCTTGGAGTGGGCCGGCTTTGCTTTATATATATTTTTGGTTTGTAGAAGCGCTGGTCTCGCTTTATATGAATCTCCGTCTTTCTTCCATAGTTTGGTTATGAGGTCGTCGTTCGGGTCAATGAGTCTGTGTATGAAGTCATTGTTTCTCACGTGACGTACGAGTTTCAGTCTATCTACGTGGACTGGGTTTTTCATTGTCTTCATTGTGATGACAGATTTGAGGAGGACAGATGTTTTTGAGACGAATTTGCACACTATGTATGGACCAGAGTACACCTTCTGAAGTTTCAAACATTTTGTTCTATCCATCAGTCGGGGTACCTTGACATACACTAGTGATTCTTTCTGCACCTTTGTAGGTTTTGCCTTTTTGTCGTGTTGTTGTCTCATTTGTTCTGTCCTCTTTTCGATGTTTTCAATGACCTGATTGTATGTGTAGTCTATTTTCTTTAATTTGTCAATGATGTGGAGATTTAGACTTTTCTCTTCTTCCTGATTGAGTTTGTTGTCTATTATGGTGTTTGGGTTCCTTCCCTTCATAATGAAGAACGGTGTGAAGGCAGTGGTGGCGGACTCTGTGTTGTTGATGGAGAACACGAGGTGTGGTAGGAATACATCCCATGTGTCCTGGTGTTCCTCACAGTAGGCCCGTATGCCTTCAGACAGCGTCTTCACATATCTTTCAGCCTGGCCGTTCGATTTTGGTCTATAGGCCGAGCTGAAGACATGTTTTATGTTGAGGGAGGATGTCATGTTTCTGAATTTTGAGTTTTTATATGACGTTCCATTGTCTGACTGGAGGTATGTTGGTATACCCTCGGCCAGAACAACCTTTTCTATGAATTCTGCGGTAGTTGTTTCCGCGTCCAATGATGTAGTAGGGTAAGCTATGCAGAATTTAGAGAACCTGTCGACCACTACCTGAATGTATACGTTCTTTCCTGGTGTTGGTGGTAGTGGGCCTATGGCATCTATGTGGACAAACTGGAATGGGTAAGAAGGGGTACTATGGGCTGTCATTGGCAGGTTGTTGGTTAGATTCATCTTTTTGGCTTTCAAACAGACGTGGCAGGTCGCTGTGAATTTCTGGACGTCGGCCGCCATACTCTTCCAATATACTTTGGGAAGCATGGTCGACAGCATTCTTTGTGCGCCAGCGTGGCCTGCCATTGGGAGGTCGTGAAAAAGCTTTAAGATGGGAAGTCTCATGTCATCTGGGATGACGGGTTGGAATGAGAATTCCTTGTGTTTCTTCCATAGTACCGTGTTGATATGGACCAAAATATCATTCAGCATGATGTGGTCATCAGCTATTTTGATAAATTGCTCCGTTTCCTTCTTGTTTTTGTCGTTGGGTACCTGTCCATTCTCTAAATACGTGATAATAGCTTTCGTATGTAAATTGTATCTTTGTTCTCTTTTGAGGTTGAGGATGGAGATCTGTGGGTCGGAGAGGCTTTCTATCATTTCAATCAGATGATTAGTCTGATTGGCCAAGTGTTTTGCCATGTCTGTGGCGTCTCTTCTAGGCTTCTCATTTTTCTTCTTCGTTTTTGGTTTATCTGTGGTTTTCTTAGGATGCGGTGCCGGGGTGTGGCCTGGGACCGGTCGGGTCGCCGCAACCTGCTCTATTTGTTCTGTTTGAGTTTCTTCTATGAATGTTGATAGGGCTTCTAGGGATGTAGAGGGTACTGTCAGCTGCTGTGGGGCGTGGCCTGGGACCGGTCGTGCAGCTGAATCCACTTCCTGTTGTACCGAGGCCACTATGGCTGCTAATAGTCCCTTGTATTCTGTTTGTGGAAGCCCAAAATGGTGTAATTTGGTACTTGGGATGTCAGGATTTGCTCTGAGGTTGGGGGTAAGTCGTTTTACTTCTTCTATGTCTTCTGTGTTTTCCTCCATGCATTCACAATAGAAGTGATGGGTGGAGTTTCTCTTCAGGATTGATTTGGGTAGTCGTTTTGGTAGTGTCAATGGTGGTTCGTCTTCTTTGAATTTCTGTGTGTGTATGTCATCCTCAAACATAATTCTATGTTGCACCCTTATGGCTTTGGGTTTTGGTGGAGGATCTGTCATTGGTGTCTTGTCTAGTGGGTAGTCTCGTCTTGACATAACGTCTGATGGTATATTTAATTTGCCTCTTATGTGTCTGATATTAAATTGAAATTGTTGAATTTTGAGTGCCCACCTTGCCCACATGTTTTTGTTATCTGATTTTGTCAACATGTGTATGAGGGCTTGGTGGTCAGTATATAACTCGAATGGTCTTCCTTCTAGGTAGTGTCTGAAGTACTCTATAGCAAATACTACTCCCAATAGTTCTCTTTGGGTGGCACCATAATTCCTTTCGTGGTCATGGAGTGCTCTGCCCGCAAAGGCTACTGGTCGTAGAACGCCGTCTTTCTCCTGGGAAAGAGTAGCTCCCAGGGCTGTACCAGATGCATCTGTTGTAAGATGGAACTGTTTGTTGTAGTCTGGGTACAGCAAGATGACGTCATTGCATATAGAGTCCTTCAGGGTCTGAAATGCAGTCTCACATTCTTTTGTCCAAACAAATTTGTTCCCATTTTTGAGTAGGTTGAATAGAGGTCGACCAATTTCACTGAACCCTTTGATGAATTTTCTATAGAATTGGGCGAGTCCAGTGAATGACCGCACCTCTTTTGTGGTCTTCGGTGTGGGGAATGTCTGGATCTTGTGGACTTTGTCTGGAGATGGTTTGATACCGTCAGTGGTGACTTTCATTCCTAGGAAGTCTAGTTCCTGTAGGAAGAATTCGCACTTGGTTTTCTTCAACTTTAGTTTGCCATTTCTTAGTGCTTCGAATATGTTTCTTAAATCAATGAAATGTTGGTCTATGGTAGGTGATAGACACAAAATGTCGTCTAAGTATGGGATTGCACATTTGTACTGCAGGTTCTGTAGGATCAAGTTGACTACAGCTTGGAAAGCCTGAGCACTGCTGGCGAGTCCCATGGGCATGGTCTTGTATCTATACTTCTTGGTCCTAGTGAGAAAGGCTGTGATGTCCCTGTCGTCCTCTCTAATTGGTATCTGGAAGTACCCTTGTTGGGCATCCATTTTAGAGAACACGGCAGGTCGCATCTCACCAATCATTTCTAGGCTGTCGTCTGCTCGTGGTGATGTAAGTGCTTGGTTGATGGATTGGGAATTCACGTATCTTAGATCTGTCACTAATCTGTAACCCTGCCCGTTCTTCTTCTCTACAAGAAAACTTCTGGATGACCAGGGACCCGTTTTGGTTTCCTCCAGAATGTCCTGCTTTACCAGCTTCTGACATTCAATTTCAAGTCGTTCAGCTTTGTGCGGGGCCATTCTGAATGGGTAGAACTGTAGGGGTTTGGCGTCTGGGATCAGGTTGATTTTATGGGTGTACAGATGGGTTCTTCCAATCATATTGTCTTTTCCCACGAATATGTCGTCGTATTCTTCAATTAATTGGCAAAATGTTGTGAATTGATCTTCTGTGAGGCAGTCTGGTTTTTGGAAGACGTGTGATTTTTCTTTTTCTGGTTCTATGTACATGTCTTTGTCTATGTCCTGTTCGTCGTGACCTGTCGTCTCTTGCACCATATTTATATGATCTTCGTCGTCTGACATGGATTGATCCATGTCAGAATCAGAATACTCAGAATATGTTGGTGTAGGTACATAGAATGTTTTGTCTGACCCTGTTGATGATGCACTGTCACTGATAGTAGAGTTGTTGTCTATGTCTATGTCTGTCTCCTCGGGTTGTGTGTCGTCGTAGCCTGTCGATAATATATGATTTTCTTTGTCTATGTCTGTTTTTGTATATAAGGCTACGATTTCACCCTTCTGGATTTTGCAGATTCTAGATGTGATATTCAATAATATCAGTGGGTGTCTGTCTCTTTGGTCAGGTGTCACGACTGAACGTTGTACGATGTAATTTGGAAGTTTGTCTGATCTGTCAAAATTGTCTGTTATACCATTGATTTGACTGACTGAGTGGTAGCATGTGACTTGGCCTGTTATGGCCATTTCGGAAAATGGAGGTATCGAAATGGCTCTCACTGCCCTGATTGGTTGAGATTTTGGAGTTGGGTCAGTGGAGTAATTGATTTTGCTTTTAGTCTTTGATAGAAAGTCTGTTCCCAATATGATTGGTGATGAACAATTTGGAAGAATTGCAAATTGATGACTGAATGTTTTGCCTTGAATTTTGAATTTGATTTTGATAGCTCTTTTGATGTGACACAATGCTCCATCGGCAAGATAAACTTTGGACCTGATTCGTGAAAACTCATGAGGAACTAGTTTCGATAGAGTGGAGGCTAGACCCTCTCTCATGCAAGAGACGGTGGCTCCTGTGTCTACTAGACTGGGGATGTTGGTATCTTTGAATTGTAGATCTATATTGCCATTGACCATGTTGATAAACAAAACACTCTGCTCACCTTCTTCCATGTGTAGGTCGGGGAGTGGTGGGGGGACGACTTCCAGGGTAGCTTGGACGTCGGCAGGTTTCCCGCGCACTGGTGCAGCGTTGTGGATTGTCTGTGGGTCATGTGGCGTGGTGTCGATGGGCAATGCTGTGTCTTCTGTGTTGGGGACTGTTTTGTCATCCTGATGAGGCCTATCCATAGGATGACAATCTAGTTTCCCGTCGTCTTGGTGAGGTCGTTCATCATGCTGACGAGCTGTGCCATGGTGTACTGTGGAGTGGGGTTTTGTGGCGTTGGTTGAAGTTGAAGTTGTTGTTGTTGTTGTGGCCATTGTTGTTGTTGTTGTTGTTGTGGCCATTGTTGTTGTTGTTGTGGTGGCTGCCATGATTGCTGTTGTGGCTGCCACCTTTGTTGTTGTTGTTGGCTCTGGATGAGTTTGAAGTGATGTGGAGGTAGGGAACCCGTTTGAAGAAGGGTTATGATGTCTTTGGGTCCCCCTTTAAATCGATGGGTGGGAGGGATGAGGCCCATTGAGCGTGCCTTCCTGATGTTGTCGACATAGTTGATGTCGAAGTCCTCTCTCCTCCCCCTATAGTTAGGTGGTAACGCGAAGTCAGTTGGTGGAGACTGATGTGTAGGTGCAGCTGCTTGTTTGTGGTAGGTGTGTTTTGGTTTACCACCCCCCATAGCAGCTACTGTATGTTCAGTCTCCATTACTTCTTGTTGTTTCTGAAGAAGGTCTCTCAGTTTTTCGTTCTCCCTATCCTTCTCCCTTAGCTGAGCCGCTATGACTGGGTCTAGGGTGTTGTTGGATAGGGATGATACCTTATGTGTGGAGGTCTTCTTATAAAGGTACGCACACCTGAGCGCTCTACAGAGGGAAGCCCATGTAGTAGGACTTTCCGCTCTGATCGCCTCTCGGTAGTCCTCGTTTAATACTGTGGCTACCTGGATGATGGCAGCTTCTATGTCCACCCCCTTGTTTTGGAAGTGGGTGTTGGCGTCCTTTAGCCATTCTTCCATGGTGTGTAGGGTGGGGTCAAATTGGGACAGTGTCAATAGCTTGATGTCATTTTCGACATCCTTGAAGTGATGAATAAGTCCCTTCTTTATGAGATCGTAATCATCCTGTATGCTAGTGGGCTGCATACTGTACCACTCGTACGCTGGTCCAGTTAAATAGACTGCGCAAGTGACGTGGATGGGGTGATCTTCTTGGGGATATTTTAGTCTAACAAATCGTTCTAGGTCTGTGAACCACTTGCTGGTGCTCATTTTAATGTCCGGTTTCGAAAATCTAATTGGTTCCCGGATGGTGTATTTGCTTGCTTTTGATATGGCGCTAGCCAGGTCGCTAATGGACTTGTTGTTCCTATATTCTGCGATATCAGATTTCAGTCTTTCTAGCTCTGCCTTATGGGCCGCTAGTTGCTCATCTAATTTTCTTGATATCCTATCGTCTAGCTCTCGTTGTCTTTCTACCTCTACCTGATCGTCTCCGGCCATGTTGACAGTGGGTTCAACACGAATGGGAGAGGTGGGTGGGGTCGCTATGTCTATAGGTATAATAGGTACAGTGTCTATAAGTGTTGTTTTAGAATGTCTTACTGTGTCCTTGTAGATGCAGGAGGTGGACTTGGTGATGTGCTTGTTGTTGCTTGGTCCTTTCCTCCTGGTGGGTTCTAGACCTGATGTTGGTGCTGGTCCCTGGCTCCTAGTGTGCCTCCGTGATGATAGGTCACTGAGGGACTGGTGTCTCTGCATTAAAAAATTTCTTCATGGTCGCAGGTAGCTGAAGGTTGCCCGGTTCTCTACCACTCTGTGGCTAGGGAAAACCCTTCCACATCAATGTGGGCGTAAAGATGAGGTGAGACGTCAGTTTCAATACTTGGTATCTTTTATTAATAATAATATTAATATCAGAGTACCAGTCACTAGGGCTCAGTATGTAAGTTACTGATGGTTGCAAGATGATAAGTGAGTTCCTCCTCCATCTGACCGGGGTATAAGTACAGGTGCCCGGCAGGTGGAGGGGGTGCCCATGTGACCGGAAGTAGATGTAACAGTGGTTTTCATTGGATAATATACATTTGACATTTGATTGGATAATTATATATTCATGGCTTTAACATGTGGCGTGCGCTGGACCGCGGGTGGGGAGCCTGGGTCCAGTGCATTATGGGTAATGGATTACATAATAAGTAGCATGCACACATGGGGGCTTTGTCGCCTGCCTCCAGGTGGTCTCCAGCCGGCTCAAGTGGCTTTGGCGGTGCCACACTGATTAAGGGTGTCCAGCTTTATAGCATTGTTTTATGTGTTGACAGTTAATCCTTGGGGTCAACATATAGTTCATTTGTTTTGTGTATAGGTGACCGGTCGGTGCCTTGTCGTCTGGAGGGGCTGACCGTTACCTATTGTCCCTGGGATAAGGGTCTGCTTGTGATCTATGGATTAATTATGCATGGGGGTTAGTTTGGCTTGGCTTAGTGAGTAATAGGTATGTCTGACGTCTAGGTGTACTTTGATGGACATATGGATTGAAAATATGTATAAAGTATTGTGCGTATTACAAATAATAATAAATATGAATATTAATAATCATAAATCATAATTATGACGTAATATGACGTAATATGACGTAATACAATTGATGAAGGTATAATAAGGGGTTTTGTGGCGTGACAAGAGTTTAACTCGATCAGTTCAGCACATCTCAGATTGGTTTTAAATTAACCATCTGATAAATTCAGAACTGAGTAGTACTCATATTAATAGTAGGAATGTTTATAGTTAATGCATGGACTAAAGAAAGTATGTGTTTGATTAGGTGAAATAAACCAAACGGAAGTAAAACCATAAACCCTATTTTTGCTATTAAACGTTCAGGCTAAAGCATTGGCACTGTTTCTTCTATGCATAGATAATAACCTTGATGAATGAGACAAAATAAAGGTGGTTAATCTCAACATCTATCAATCTGCATGGTAATTTCTTCCATTTAGATTGATCTAAATGATGAAGCCACGGAGAAAGGAACGGCTTAGACCTTGCATGGTGATTCAACCCTAATAATGGAGTCAAATTGATTTGACTCCCCTCTTTTATGCCATCCCATTCCCAGTTCATTTACAGAGATAAATCCTGCAGACTCTCATCTGAATAGAGTCAGGACTGTTTTACTCTATACAAAGAGAATCAACACACGTTTCCTAATGATTGGATTTAATATAGAGTTGTGGGGAGGGTTACCTCAGTGATGAAGTCATGGGAGTCACTGTGATGCTATACTTCTTTTCTCTGTGCAGGTATGGGTGCCCACTAAAGTGCCCACTAAAGTGACTTACTCTAAAGGAAGAGACATTCTCATCTCCCAAAAGCCGTTAAGTAAATAATACATTATTTGCTAATTGAATTAGTGACGGCCCCTCCACTCTCATTCTCATGGGGCCCAAAGCTGCAGTGTCATTATCTGATCATGAAAACTTCCCAGAATCTCTGGTAATAAGTCTTTAGATCATGACATATGATTTAAGCAAGATGTTGATTGCATTTTCGTAAAAAACATGCCAATTAAAGGTTTGCATCGTGATATACACGTGTACACACGTGCCATGTCTATATTTCTCAAGTAGATAGGAGAGCAGTAAGTACGTGTTAAAGTTAGTTAATCCGATGATTGAGGTTCAAAATCTAAATTTTCACAAATCTTCACAAGTACCATACTTGTCCCAATGAAGGGTCTCAAAGAAATACGGAACCCTTGATGTCAATATGGGGAGTCTATACGGACAAAACGAAAATCCTGTATACTTCATTCCTATCTATTCCATTCTTTCTCATTACCCATCATGTTGCTTATATTCGACCTTAATGGCCAATAACGGCCAGGGGGGGGGGGATAAAATCGTGCAAAATGTTATTCTCCCCATTGGAATACACTTAAAAGGCCCCATGGGGCCCACTTCCAGAGATGTTGCTGACCATGGATTCAATTTAAATGTACCGAAACCCATACATAATAATACACTGAAAACTCTATGGGGAAAAAAGTCATCAGGGGTGATGACTTTTTGTAATCACCGTGACGATTCCCCCAGTGATTACTTGGTCATCATGAGAGTCATCATATGTGATGACCCTAGTCATCACCGTGATTACTTTTTGACCTAATTAGAGATGAGGCAGTGGGAGTCAGAATGATGACCCAGGTCATCAATGTGATGACTATGTCATCATCTAGGATTGCTTTTACATAATCTATTTATCTATGCAACAAGGTACCAATCCCTAATAATCTTATAATTACCCCCTCCTCTTGTCATCAGACCTTAATTGGGGGCACTTCTAGCCCCCATAGTAAGTCCATAAGGCATGGATGTGTATAGTTACTGACAGCCTATCCTAACATTAGTAAATATAGTTTCAGACACAAAAAAGGTGTCCATGTATACACACATGTGTGCTCTTGAGAAATGTTGCTCAGAACTTATGTGTAACATACTTGAGTTTTTAATGTGATAGTATTCTTCATTATATTTCACATTATAAGTTTCTATGATCAGAGTTAACATAGATAAAAATCAGTAAATGGCCTGGGGTAGGTACTGCATATTCTATTATTGCCTAGTGGAGCCACCTGGTGGCAAATATTGTAATCAAGATGATGACTTTCAGTCATCACGGTGATGACCTTACCTCATCAATTGGGCATGATTACCCAAACTAATCAGTAGTGACCAGTTTCAAATATGCCTGAGTTTTCAGTGCAGTATTCGAAACATCTTAAATGTGGGATATAGAATTTGGTATAAAAAATTGGATATACCCAGTAAAATGGAAAAAAATGGTACACAAAAATGTAGACAAATATCATCCACTTTTAAATTTCTTTCTTTTTACTATTTACGACAGGAAATAAATACTATTGTACCTGGAGGCTAATCTATAACTAGGGTTGTAGTTTGGCAATCAGAGAATATGTCATATATAGTCAGTACCCCCCCCCCCCCCCCCGAGGGATGTTATTTGTGAGTCATCTCTTGGAAGCTTCCAGACACGACATTACCTATAACTCTGTAAGGACGACATGATGCCTCAAAGCTTCATTTGTCATCAGGATGCACATCAGGATGCTGCGTTGGTGTATCATGCCTACCCTCTTATTAGGGAGTGCATCAATCCTGATGGGTTGGCATAGACCATCGATACAACACTGGCGAGTTACAAACCAGGGCTTTAGTCATACATCATAACCATAAAAAAGGCAAAGAGCATTAAAGCACTATTCTTCCCATAAATGATTAATATAATGAACTATGGAATGAAGGATTATTTTTGACACTATGGGTGACTTGTCAAAGGTCACGCAATATTATACTTTTTGCAGACCACATTCCCCCTGCTATGGCAAGCCATTATATACATGCACATTTTAAACAAATCTTGTCCAAATAATCTTTTTGTGTACTGACCTGATTTGATCAAAAATAATATTCTGTTTGTGTACTGTCTTGATTTGATCAAAATTAATATTAGGCCACTCAAAATAAAGTTTCTCATCATCAAGCAGTGAAAGATATGACGAGGGCGTTTTTTGTTGTTGTTTTTTTACTCGGGGCATACATAGATAGGGAAACTTGGACTTTTCGTGATCAATTTTCACATTTTGGTAATTCAGAGTTTATTGATCAGCAAGTTATTTCTAGCTGACTCCTTTACTGACAGCATAAGCTTTAATTTAATACCAGATTTGCCAAAAAGAAAATCCAATTTAAACATAATATTATTTTTCATCAAAAATGTTTAAAAGAAAAAAAGTTTTCTTCAAATTACGATTTTTTTTTTGAATGGCCCTATCTTGAATCTTAAACGACGATTCTAACAGTAAAAAAGGTCAATGTTCAGTTTTCCCCATTTTATACAGAATAGATGGTTTATCAGTTTCATCATGTTTATATAGGGTTGGTGATGAGAATGACTTGCCATAGTGGAAAAGGGGAAGGGGGCCTCCTGTATGAGTGAATGTGGTTGTCGTTCCGTTTGGCTGATCGTAGATCCATCTCACGTAATACTTCACTGACCTCCCCCCTCTCAAATAATATACACAAACCCTTTAAGGACAGCGTAGTATGTGTCATGCCCATTGTCATCATGATGCATGAATGCAGCACTGGCAAGTAAGATGATAAATATAGATCTGGAGCACCATGATGTATAAATGCAATGTGGACGAGTTAACCACCAGTGCTGCATTGGTGCATCATGCCTTGAGGTATCATGCTTCTCTTAAAGGGTTAAAAAGGAGCATCGACAGAAGTATGTGTAGTGCCTGCGCCAAACCATAATTATATTCACCCACAAGTATAATAATAAAACAATGCACACACACACACACCACTGCTGCCAGTGGGAGGTAAATAAACCTTCATGGGCCACAGAGTACTTCAAGACGCTATACCGCTATACCGTGTTGTTATGATGCATTAATGAAGCACTGGCGAGTTCCTCACTGATGCTGCATTCAAGCATCATGATGACCCTTTGAGAATGTATCAACCCCATAGGGTCATCATGATGCATGAACGCGAGTGACTTGCCAGGGTTGCATCCATGCATCATGACAACAGATGACATAGCGTCTTAAAGCATCATGCTGTCATTAGATAGTTAATAAATAAGCTGCACCATACACCAAGCGGGGAGCGGGAGGTGTCAGTCAGTCCTGGAGGAGGCAGCACACAGGGAGCACCCATGCATGCAGGTAGGTGTGGGCCCCGGCCCTGGGTGCAGGCACGCAGGGGTTCCTGCTAAGGATAACACTCTAACCCTTTAAGGGCAGCGTAGTAATTTAACCCCTCAAGGGCAGCATAGTTCTATAAACATTTAAGGGAAGCATAGTGATTTAACCCTTTTAGGGCAGCGATTTATCCATTTAAAGGCAGTGATTTAACCCTTGTAGGGCAGCATTGTGGATTAGCATTTAAGGGCAGTATTGTGATTAAACCCTTGAAGGGCAGCATAGTGCTTAATGCAGTATGTCACTTTGCCATAATGATGCATAAATGCGTCTGTGACAAGTAACGCACCAGTGGTACACTCATATATTTCATGGTGGATATGATGACCACTATGCTTAAGTACTAGAAATCCTGTATCCCATGTCCCGCGGGCATGCCCCCATCGGATACGGTGTTCCCGTATCCCATGGCCTGTGACGTCATCATTTGTTCAAAATATACAGCAGTCCAACATTATAGCACTCCAATGCACTATATGGATATATATCTAAAACTGGACATCGACATCCATGTAACAGAAAGCTATATTTATTAGAAGTAGAAATCCATGAATATCTATATGAAGGAGAACACCATGTTCATGCCTATATGTCTGTGTGTATGTTCATTTCGAAATTCAAGATTGCAACCATTGATTGAATGCCACCATGCTTTCAATGTAATCTCGAATTGCAGTTGCAGTGGTTTGATACTAATAGAAAAAAATCTATTCTATTTTTCTTTCATGAACAGTTGGCATCCCATAGATTCAAGATGGCTATCACTTATTGAATGTCCCGATGCTTGAAATGCAATCTTGACTTGTAGTTGCATTAATTTGATACTATCAAAAAAACAAATCCTATTTGATTTTTCCTTCATTCAACCCATTCAAGATGGCTACCATTTACTAAATGCCACAATGCTTTCAGTGCAATGAAGAATTGTAGTTGCATTAATTTGATATCTATATAAGAACCTTTCTATTTGATACCTTTTTCAAACACAGTTGGCACCCCATAGGTTTAGGATGGCCACCATTCATTGAATGCCACAATGCTTTAAATGCAATCTTGAAATGTAGTTGCATTAATTTTAAACTGTTAAAAACATCCAATTTAGTTGTTTTTTTCATGAAGAGTTGGCACTCCATAGGTTCAAGATGGCCACCAATCATTGAATGCCATAATGCTTAAATGCAATCTTGAGTTGCTGTTGCATTAATTTGATTCTTAAAAAAAAAACTTTCTTTTTTTTCTTTCATGAACAGTTGGCACCCCATACATTCAAGGTGGCTACCAGTCATTGCATGCCACAATGCTTTAAGTGCAATCACAAATTGTAGTTGCATTAATCTGATACTAATAAAAAAACTAATTCTATTCTTTTTTTTATTTATGAACAGTTGGCACCCCATATATTTAAGATGACTACCATTCATTGAATGCCCCGATGCTTGAAATGCAATCTCGAATTGTAGTTGCATCAATTTAATGCTAATAAAAAACAAATTCTTATCAATTTTTCTTTCATGAATATTTGGCACCCCATAAGGTGGCCACCATTCATATTAATGCAAATAGAATGCTTTAAGTGCTATCACGACTCATTCGAAGTAGTTGCATTAATCTGATACTAAAAAAAAAAAAATCTATTTGAATTTTCTTTCATGAACAGTTGGCACCCCATAAATTAAAAATGCACCCAGCACCCAGGTCAACAGCTATATACAGACACGTGTACCTCCCCTGCCTGTTCTCCTTCAATGCACAGTGAAGAGGGTGGGAGGGGGTGACCATCAACAGTGCATAAACACTTTGATTGGATGACAATGCAGTTTTTATATTACAACCTAAATTTGTGCAACGAAAATCATCAAGAAATACTGAGTATTTTTTCCAAAGAATAGCTTTTCTAGAATGGCTCGGTATTCAGGAATCCTACTGCGAATAAAAAAATGTCAAATTCTAATTCTAAATACCTGAAAATTGAGAAATGCTGACGTTCACGGGTTATGTAGGAAATGTACTAAAAACAGCAAAAAAGGGCAACAAAACCCTAATTTTCTCAAAAACTGTTCAGTAGGATTTTTTCTAACTGAGGTTCCACTGTTTTCTACCATCATATTACACATTGGCATAGAGAATATATTGACACCTAGTCAGGATTTTGCGCTAGGAGCAATCTGTGAGGCGAAAAACAGCCAAAATGAGCCACTGGTCTGAAGTATAAAACTGGGCATCGATCACTATAGAGCTACAAAAAGACAGAGAATCGATGTCCAGTAATTATTATGGCCATTTATATGCTATTAAACATATGTTGAAGAGTAAAACCCATGAAACAAAGGCAAAGTCCCATAGCCAGATGATCTTTGGTATTGTCCCCCCCTTGGTGAGGCTGAGGCTGCATCTCACTCAGCCTGCAGCTTCGTGGGATACGGCCCCAGCCCCACCTCGGGAGAACAGTACCAAAATATCCTCTGACCATGTGCCTTTGTCTATGTATCATCTGTGTAGCCTATTCATGTGTCAACCCTACACAGCTGAAGAGGTCTTCGTGATGCACCATTACAGCGCCGATCAACTCACTGGTGCATCATGACAATAAATACTGCTACAAATACAGATTCATTGAGGCAGGGATTCTTTTACATCCCACACTGCATATGCACTGAGATGGACAGACCTTTGGCACCCCTCAGTCTCGATCCTGTTCTGCATATGCTATATGTAGAAGGCCCCAGATGGAGCTATTCAGGGGGGGGGGGGGGGTAGAGAGGAAATATTAATACCTGTTATGTACAGCACAGGGTGTTAATGTTCTGCTGGCATATGGCCCTTACCATCATGATGCCTGCATGATTTCTACTGGCATGGCCCTTATATCATCATGATGCCTTCATGATATCTACTGTCTACTGGTATGGCCCTTATCATCATGAGGCCTGCATGATGCAACAATGCACGAACTGACCAAGCGACTGGACGCCACCAATTTTACCTGTAATCTTAAAAAAATATTTTCCAAGTAATCTTAATGATTTCCACCTTTTCCCAAGATGGTGCCACTGTATCGTCCCATCCTTTAGAGGTAGATGGGTTCGATGTTTTTGATTATAGTTCTGTTACAGTTTCATGAAAGAAAAAGAAGAAAGAATAGAGAAAGCAAAAAGGGGGGTGCGGGGGCAAAGCCCTCGATATAATTATACAACAATTTTGCCAATTTTACCAACTTACAGTGGTGCAATCTAGAGGATAGGCCTGGAAACTGAATGAGATTACCAGAAAAGTGGGCATTTTAAGATGACAGGTAATATGGGTGGCGTCTATAATAACTTGGTTAGTTTGTCCCCAACGTGCATGCATGATCCATACAGGCATGACCCTTTAATTCTCATGCTGCATGTATGTTTGCCACAGGGTTGATTCACTCCTACTGGCAGTGGGTGAGGGATGGATGCAGAAATGGTACAAAAAGTGATAAATGAGGGACACCCAGCTTCCTCTTGCCTCATGTCAATATTTACATTATTAGTTATTACCGTAAATTCCCGCGTATTACCCGCATCTCGCGTATAACCCGCACCCCCAACTCAGGAGAATCCTATAACCCATTTTTGGATTTGAAAATCTCAATTTTAGTACTGATCTATAATAATAAAAACCCTCGTATAACCCGCACCCTATATAGGCATGTTTGGTATCAAATGAAAGCTATGTTTGGTTCGCGTACAACCCGCGGGTAGTACGCGGGAATTTACGGTAATAACCCAACGTTACTATTTTAACGGTCAGGGAGGTGGTGCATGGACGGTAAATGGAAGGACAGAGGAATACCACAGCATCCAATAATGTGCCACCACAATATTTATATTCCTACTTGTTGATAACCCCAAATAAATACTAGCCCTTTAGATATACACCCTTTAAGAATGCAGCAGCAGAGAGTTACCGGCCAATGCTGCATTTATGCATCATGCTGAACCTATGGGGCTGATACAGTTTTGATGCATTGGCACGGTGTCCATGAGTTACCTGTCAGCACCTGAATCAGTGCATCATAAGAAGCCCTGAGGCATCATACCATCATTAAAGCACTAAAACCCACAGTACTATTTTAACACTCATTCCTCTATTTCCAGGAGTGGCTGACAGGAGAAGATGACTTCCCCTTCTGCCCCGACACCTGACCTCCGACCCACCAATCACAGACACATCCACCAGTGCCCCTCTTGGACCCCCTCCCACCCCACCCCCTACTACCAGGGCCCCCTTCCTGGTGGTAGCGGGTCGTGTGGAAGTTCCCAGAAGGGAAGATGGGGAGTGGCTGCAGGGACTAGTGTATGTAGAGAGGGTAGGCTACCACAGGAGGCACAGACACAGGACAGGGCACTACTAGAGGACGGTGATTGTGTTGGGAGATCAGATAGGAAGAGCACTGATACAGGATCTGTGCTGGGAGAGTGTGTGGTGGATCCAATCTCCGACCCCAGACGTAGGATGAGACGCAGGGAACTATCACAGGTACGGTCTATTCTTTTTAATTCAATTATTATAATCACCCTCATAAAATAAATTTTGACGCAAAAACGCCACTGAACTAAGGTAATAATTTAGGATTTGGACTCCTCTTGGGGGGGTGGCAAAAAAAATTAACCTGTTTTGAGCCAAAAAGCCCGCGTGCTACTATGCTTCAAAGGGCCCGCGCGCGAGCCAATTTTTGACCATGAGGGGGGGGGGGGGTGGTAAAAAATGTTGTCCACTTGACCAGGGGGGTGTAAAAAAATCCGCGCACTCTGCGCGGAAACCCATCAACCCCCCTGTTGTTAAAAAATGATCACTCCCTAACAGGGATGAACCAGCTACGCAGATCTGGGGGACTCTAAAGCAAGTTCAATTATTGTGTTAAAGGCCCAGTGCCCCTATATATAGAGCTGAGTACCTCTGTCCCGACTGCACTCTGACTGTTACTGGACGTGCAGTAAGACCTGTGGGTTTAATAGATTTCCTGTGTGGATATCTTGTACCAGTGTAAAGCAACAGTGACTACCATCCTCTGAGAACCCAGAACAGGCAGTAGCAGTAACGGCAAAGGTATTAACTCTTTAAAGACAGCTTAGTGTTCAATTGCATTTTTACTATTTGTTGGGAAGATGTTTGAATATGAGTAACTCTCCAGTTATGCATCCATGCATCACACCGACCATACGGGGATGATGCAGGCCCAATGCAAAACGGCTATTGACAGTTCGAACTGTCAATAGTGGAAAATATTTCCACTATTGACAGTTCACACTGTCAACAGTGGAAATTATTCCTGCTATTGACAGTTCCTGATGCGAACTGTCAATAGTGGAAAATTTCTGCCTTATTGACAGTTCCCACTGACATTAGAGTCAAAAAGTGTTTTTTTGTGGCAAAAGATTTTTTTCGCCAAAAGTACTTTTTTTCACCAAAAGTGTTTTTTTTGTTGCCAAAAGTGATTTTGTCCTCCAAATCGGTTTTGTCCTCCAAATCGGTTTTGTCCTCCAAATCGGTTTTGTCCTCCAAATCGGTTTTGTACCAAAATTCGGTTTTGCACCCAAAATCGGTTTTGCACCCAAAATCAGTTTTGCACCCAAAATGGGGTTTGCACTAATAAACAATTTTCCATCAAAATCGATTTTTCCATCAAAATCGATTTTTCCATCAAAATCGATTTTTCCATCAAAATCGATTTTTCCATCAAAATCGATTTTGATGGAAAAATCGATTTTGATGGAAAAGTCGATTTTTCCATAAAAAAAAATCGATTTTTCCATCGAAATCGTATTTTCCTTTGAAATCGTATTTTCCTTTGAAATCGATTTTTCCTTTGAAATCGATTTTTCCTTTGAAATCGATTTTTCCATCAAAATCGATTTTTCCATCAAAATCGATTTTTCCATCAAAATCGATTTTCCATCAAAATCGATTTTTCCATCAAAATCGATTTTTCCATCAAAATCGTTCTCAAGTTTATGGCAGTAATGGTAAGGGACTGTCAATAAGAGAAGAAATTCCCACTATCGACAGTTCTCTGAAGAACTGTCAATGACAGTATAATTTCTCACTATTGACAGTTTGAATTGTCAATAAGAGAGAAATATCCCACTATTGACAGTTTGAACTGTCAATAGGAGGAAAGTTTTCCACTATTGACAGTTTGAACTGTCAATAGCTAGATTAAAATGGGCCGGCTATTGACAGTGTGAACTGTCAATAGTGGAAAACTTTCCTCTTATTGACAGTTCAAACTGTCAAGTACAGAATAAGATTCCCTTATTGACAGTTCCAACTGTCAATACCAGGATATGATTCTCTTATTGACAGTTCACACTGGCAATAAGAGATTAATTTTCTCTTATTGACAGTTCCTTTTTGGAACTGTCAATAAGAGAATCTTTTCCCTCTTATTGACAGTTCGAACTGTCAATAAGGGAATTATATCCTGGTATTGACAGTTGGAACTGTCAATAAGGGAATCTTATTCTGTTATTGACAGTTCGAACTGTCAATAGTCATGGCCCTCCCAATGAGATGTATTATAGCATTATACACCAATGCATGCACAGACACAGCGGTATGTATCATGTACACATGTACAGACACACCTGTATGTATCATGTACACACATGATGTACAGACACACCTGTATGTATCATGTATACACATGCACAGACACACCGGTATGTATCATGTACGCACACACAGACACACCTGTATGTACCATGTACACACATGATGTACAGACACACCTGTATGTACCATGTACACATGCACAGACACACCTGTATATGTACCATGTACACACATGCACAGACACACCTGTATGTACCATGTACACATGCACAGACACACCTGTATATGTACCATGTACACATGCACAGACACACCTGTATGTACCATGTACACATGCACAGACACACCTGTATATGTACCATGTACACATGCACAGACACACCTGTATGTACCATGTACACATGCACAGACACACCTGTATATGTACCATGTACACATGCACAGACACACCTGTATGTACCATGTACACATGCACAGACACACCTGTGGCAGATTTAACTTCCTGCAGCTCCAGGTAGAAGGGGAAGTTAGGAGAAGGTCACATGCGAGTCACTTCCTAGGGTCAAAGCTCAAGTAACACCAGTAAATATAATAAGGTAATTAGATACGGTGGTACAGTAGGGCTATTTCTATATGTACTTTGGTTCCCTAGTACATGTATTGCGGTTAAGTGAATGCCACATATAGGATGGGTCATGACTTCCTTTGGGCAGGTACACCAACACTACCGAAAGTACAGAAGGGGTGTGTTTGGGTCCCTCGGCAATGGGTGGTGGTGTGCATCATGTACGCACGTACTGGGGTCACTCACACGGGGAAAGTCAATTGTGCTCTAAAACGCAAGATGAGAGTTGTTTCTTTTACACTTCAAATGTCCTTTGATTGTGTACAACGAGGTGTTTTTCATGAGGAACCTGCTTTAATAATAGAATAAGGTTTCAAGCAGGTTACCAACTTTGTGGACTTAAAAGAAAGACTGGGGTCTGTTTTCCCAGACCATTTCAAGGTTTGAAAAAAGGGTCATATGTCTTCAGAAATATCTCCCTGTTCTCTTTAATAAGGTTTGTCATAGGGATGTTATAGGGGGTGTGGTGTTGTTTATTTCAAAAGAAAACGGACCAAATTCTTTTGGTTCTCCTGCCAGCGGCCCATTTTGTTATTGTCACTCTCCGCTCTCAAGTGGTTCACCTTCTTAGCCACCCCAAATTCCACACGCAACAACCCCCAGACCCCCTTTGGTGAAAATTTCCACACTTCTAAACTTCCATTAGTAATTCCTAGTAGACCTCCGCCAGAAACCCATGCTGGCACTTTCAGATTTTGATGTATTCTACTATTAAGTTTTCTTAGTTATGTCTTTTCCCTTTTGATTTTGCCCCATTCTGTGTTAATGTTAACGCATGGTTTACTACATGTAACCATGCGTATAGAAACTACAGGGAGGCGGGGCAGTGATGTTTTATAAAGGCCCTGTTTGAGGACACACGCATGTATGGGGACTGTGTGTAATCATGTTACAATGTTAGATTGACACATGGCGGATACAAATAGGATGTGGACTCAGTGTATGGTTAGAGGTACATTAACCCTGTAAGACCAGAATCATGGGCACTGCATCCATACTTCATGCCATTTCCCGTTACGATGCATGCATGAATGCAGCATCAGTGACTGCTGCATTCATGCATCATGCCGACCCGACATGCATGATTGATTCAGGATCTGCATGATGCACCAATCCAATGCTGGCGAGCTATCTGGGTTGCTGTATAATGACGACAAATGAACGTGTGCCTTGAGGCACCATGCTATCCTTAAAGTGTTAAAGCTGCCCTGAGTGCCAGGTATAGAAGACCATATAGAAGTGTTAGTAGGGAGTGCCTCTACCACACCCTGTGTCTAACCACTCACAGTGGGTGGAGTTCTTCTCTGAATGACATAGCAGGGCCGGATCCAGGGTTTTGAAAACAGGGGGGGGGGGCGTGATATTGTTAGAAAAATGATAATTTAGAATCCACGTTTTTGCATTAAAAAACCCTCACGTTTGGGCCAAGAAATAAAAAAGGGGGATGCTCCCTCCTACCTAAATCCATCCCTGTCACTGGCACAGTGTGTAGGATCTGCATGTAGTAGGATCTGTATGCAAGTGTCTCCATATAGATGGATTTCTCTCGCGACAATTAAACATAATATATTATATTCGACTTATATTGACCTCCCCAAGGGCCTAGAACTATTCAGCAGCTAATTGCTGAACAAACTAATGCCTTTTTGAAAACTGCGATCCCTCCCACTTCACCACCTCCTTTACAATACTATGCAATTGAATACAGCTGAGTCATCCTTGGCGATGTAGCCCATCGGGGACTCAAATAAATACCCATAAAAAGAATAAATCTAGGTAGAAGGATATTGTCCCGATATTCTTCTAGGTAGCGAGCTGAACCATAAGTGTATCAAATCTTTGCTGTAGATGCCCCCCCCCCCTTTTTTTTTCTCACCCATTCTTGTCTCCTAATCCTCTAACCCGCGAAACTTGGGATTTAAGTTTTCCTTGAATCATACATTTTCTACATTATTTTGTCAAATAGACAGTCTTCATGTTTAGATTACATTCGGGAAGACAATAATTATTGAAAAAAAAGTACAATTTCGTGTGTATTCTATTTCGCAGATTTCCGAAATTTGGTATCTTAATTCAATATCGAATAAGTATTCGTGCTGTACATATTTTCGCGGATTTTTGAATTCTGTGAAAGTCTCGAAAATATCTACGTCTACAGTATTCTCTCCTTCATTTATGTGTCTACTCTTCATATGTTTTATGTCCACATACAGAGGCCAAGCAAAAGGAATCAGCAGTACATTCCCATGTGGGACACAATACCTGCATGTTTGTAGAAGATATTATCAATATGATGTATACAGGGTTCACAGATTCTGTCCCAAATCCCTATCCCTCTTGGGTTTTAACATCCCTCCTCCACATGCATGCTGAAGCCACAACTCCTCCCTAAAGTTCTCTATTCCTCTATCTTTCAAACAACCACTCCCTCCTTCCCCTCATAGCATCCCTCCCTCCCTGCAACCGTCAGTCGCTGCATGTACACACAATCATGTTCTGTCTCCCTGCATGCCTTCATTCCCTATCCCTCCCTCACCCTTCTCTTCCCCTTTATCCCTTCCCCTCCTTCCTCCTTGTCCCTGTGTATACTTTAATATCACATTGGCATTGTATACTTTCAACTGTGTCGTCTCCCTTCTTTTTTCTTTCTTTGTTTCTTTGTTTCTTTGTTTCTTTGTTTCTTTGTTTCTTTCTCCCTCTCCTCTCCCTCCATCCACACCTCCGCCCTCCTTCTCTGTTCCCCCTCCCTGTTCCCCCCTCCCGTTGCATTTCCCTCAATCCCTGTATTCATCTCCGTCCTTCTCTCTCCTTTAATCCCCTCTCCCTTCTCCCTCCCAGTCCCAGTGTCCCTTATATAACTCCCTTCCCATGTGTATACATCTCTGGGGATGCAGAAGGCCCCCCCCCTCTAAGGTCGGAAAGTCGCCGAAATTAAGGGCGCCAGGTCACAAAGTCGCTTTTTTTAGACCATTTTTTATTACAGCCAAAAGTCGCCAGGTCGCTTATATTATTGTACCAGGTCGCCAGGTCACCTGGAAAACAGCCCAGGTCGACAGGTCGCTCTTGGCCCATCTGGACCCAGCATATTGTATACCTTCCACACTTTATATAACAAATACAGCATCGGTGAATTCTTAAATGTCTGTCATCCATACTTGTGTGTTTGAAGAGGGGATCATACTTCTATACTTTATGTAAACTCTCCATACTTTATATAAACGCTCTCTATAGTACTTTATGTAAACTTATACAATATGACACACACATACACAAATAAGGGAGTCAGTGGTAGGTATAGTGCAGGTATGCTCTGCCGCTCCAAGTGTTTCAGAAACAATTAAACATTTGGAAAGGGGGGTATATATATATATTCCCTAAAGTCCCAAAATAGATATCTTGCTTGGAGAATTCCGGTGTGATAATTTACATAATAAATGAAAACTGATACAAAATGTATATGGAGTTCAAAATGATCCTACTGCCTTGGTAGACATGTTGAGCTGTCTTAATCAGGGATCATTAACTGGCCAAATCATAGATTTGGCCGGTAATGCACACATATAGAACTTTTGGAAGATAATCTGTTATTGAACCCTGAAATCTAAGGTCGAGGGAAGCACATTTTATTATAGGAAAATAGACTTTCATTTTATGTAAGTTTTGCCCTTTTACCAGTGTGACACAAACGCTGACTTCTTCCCAACGTCAACAAAAACAACCCAGTGTCGTGATATCAGAGCTATTACATTGAGATCTGCTAACTTTTTTTTACATAATCCATCAACTAAGTTCCACGGTATGTCATTTGTACTAATCACGTTAGGGACTTATTTTGTCCAATTGGCCTATTAAAGTTTAAGTGTCATGACATATTTTGCGGTATACAGTTTAACCCTTCAAAGGCTGCATAGCAATTCAATGTAATATACCTCCTGTCATGATGATGCTATAGTGATGTATTTACATATCATGCTGACCAGTCAAAAGTGTGTCGACCCAATAGGCTGGGCGTTATGCTTAAACAGTTAAACACTGGTGAGTTACTGGCGTTGTCGCCTTGGAAACACTTCCAGTCTAAAACTGTTTTTTAAAATAGATGTTGCATCAAGTTGACATGGGGACTGTGACCTACTTAATAAACACACAAGTATGTTTCTATCGGCTGATAGCTCTAGGGGAAACTGGGTAATGGCATAACATACCCTACAATTTACTGCCAGCCCCCCCGCCCCCCCCCCCCCGCCCCCCAACCCCCTCCCACTCACAATTTTACGCGAGCTGCCAAGGCCAAACGGGAGTCTTTTTAATAAAGCTACAAATACGTCCGATGAGTATCTTCCAAATTTTGGGCGATTCAAGGAATGCTATCTGAGATTTAATTTTTTCTTTTTGATTTTTAGTTTAAAAAGATATATTAATAGTCCATTTGGTAATGTAATTTAAGTTGGCCCTGCAATCCAAGGGTCCTCGTTGCCATCCACGAGACAAAAGAGTCTGAAACACCTTTATATTTGCCCCTAGTGTTGTGTTTAGGGGATATCACGACTTACACTAAAACTGCCAAACTTTAATGGGCTGTTACTTCAATTATCTACATGATTTAAATCTGGTCGGATGTTTTAGGTCATAGTATTTCGGTAAATGTTGGTAAATTGATATCCAGGGCCTAAACATATACGTGCATTTATCTCTTTATTATACACCGGATATATGCTCATGATAGCCAACAGCCAATATCCCTTTAAGGACCACATAGTGTTATGATACGCTATAGCGTTTGTTGTCGTGATACATGCATGCAATCATTGTGAATCACTCACTAGCCAGTATAGTATTTATTATCATGCCACTTTTAAAGTGATGATACACTCCCAAAGGCTGGCATGATGAACCAACACAGTCCAGATGAGTTCTATTGACAAGCACTTCTTTGGTTCATCATGATGAGGAATGTTGCTTTATGAAAATATGTAGTATTTAAATGGCTACGGTATACACGTTAAAGGCATGGCAGATGTTGAACTGTTGACCTGCTCCATGTGTGCCAAAGTTCATACCACTGGGCTCATGACTTGTAATGGTAAAATGTAAATTAATGATTTAGATGATTGAAAGAAATAATTCTTTTGATTTTCAGCCACCACCAAATTATCAAGATGTCCTCGGAATACCAACAATTTAGGAGAGTTTGATTATGGCATGCACTTTTTTTTTTCTTTTGGCGGAGGCAGGTCAAAGGAATAGTAAACATGCAAAGCCAACCAGTAAAGGCAAACTATGAATACAGCTGAATTATTACAATATTCATATCTTTTTATTTCCCTACAGTTTTCCCCTGAGGAAGCAGACCGCATTTTACGTAGGCGGGAGAGGAATAAAGTAGCTGCCACCAAATGTCGACATAAACGTCACTCACAACACGAACACCTTGTCAAGGTACGTTATAGTTTTAGTCATCAATGCACACCATAAAGGGAGTTGGTCTTTGGATTTGGTTCAGAAATTTTAATGTGTATAAAAGATATATATCTTCTAAGTATTTAGGCTTCCTTTTTTGTATAGTCTTTCTTGTATAATCAATGCCATAGATATGGATAGAATGGTTTGGTGGAACTGGAATATGAAGATTTTTATGGCAATATTAAGAAAAACTTTGATATTTTGTAACACATTTCCTTTCATTTTCTAACTGTGAAGTTCTGAAAATCACCATGTACTGCTAGCCAGGCCTAGGCTGTGCTTCATATGGCAGTATCCATTATAGTACTTCTTTTTTGTTATGGCCCCACGGGCAAAGTAATTTAGTCTATTGGGAATTCATGTCGGGTAGAGAAGGTCTCAGGAAGTAAGAGGTCCATGGTGTATCATAGCCTATCAACAGATAACATACCACAAGAAATACGGTCCATTTTCCTATTCTAGGCCATGTATCCGTTTTTATATTACATCCAACCATAGGATGGACCTCTTATAGTAGGCCTACTTTCTGTGAGAACAAAGGCCCTTTATTTAGGTTGCTATTTTGACTAGATTTAGCCTAATTTACATGCTGTCTTTTGGGAAGATAGATTAAGGGAAAGCATGATGATCATTGCGGCTGACATGAGAGTTATTAACATAATGATAACTATACACTTAATATCTTTGGCACTGCATGGCACCATGGCATGTTCCCTCAATATCAATTAGAGTGTGACACAGGACTACACTATTGAGATTGAGGTGTTTTTGGTACATGTGTACCTGTGAGAATATATAAGCTCACTGTTTAAATATCTCTTAATTAGGGGGCAGGCCCCTGATGCTGAGTTCCATTACCATTCCCCATATAGATGCCAGGCCTCTGAGTAGCCTCTGATGTTAGGTTAACTCTACCATTATCTGATTTATCTGATGTCTATTTCTGATGTCGAAATAGGCTATTTTCATGAGTGTACATGAGTGGGACTGCTGATCTGCTCCCAACCCCCCCTAGCTGCACTTGTGGTACACAGTGCTGCACTTGTTATACTTCACCCCCTAACAACTACCTCAGCCAGATCTTGCCCCACCCCCCTCTAGAAATTCCTGCATCCACCCCTGGTCAATCAGTATGGGAGGTGATAATTACACACCTTAGCTGTTGAATATTAGATGCCAAAATGCATCAGAATGCACCATTGGAAGTCTAGTTATTTCAAATTTTCCGAGATGGTAAAAGGTCCACTTTTGGAGCCAGGTCACCCCCAATCTGGAGGTCTGGATACGGGCCTGACATCCCTTTAGATTGTAAACAGTTTTAGTGTATATCATGTTTCCTTACAGGAGTTACAAGGTATGGAGTGTGAAAACACGTCATTGACGTACGAGATCCGTCAGTTACAACGTCAGCGTCAGGCACTGAGTGATGTTCTCCGCCACCACCAGATGTCATGCTCATCTCATCTCCAGTTCAACCCGGTCGACGTTCCCGCCGAAAACAAAATGCCCCCTGGAGGCCTCTCCGGGCCCTATCCTCTCCCCTACACAAGATAAAGGGTCCACAATACTCTGAAATCTCTATATATTATTTTTCATCAATCATTTTGATCAGAAAATTCTTTGAATTTTTCCATCTGTTTGGATAGATATACTTTTGTATATTTGATGTGTGAAATTCACTATCCCATGTTGAGGGCAAGACCTTCAGTTTAACACATCATCAACTGGTTTGTGTTGCAAATGCATTTTATGCTGGTTGGGGACAAGCCATGGCGCATTTGCAAGGGTCTGTATAGCATTTGCAGGTGTCCACACATTTTGGTCATTGAGGTGAAACAGCCTCCAGACCCTTTACTCTGCAATATCTGATGTGTATATGAATTAATCTATTATAGCGTCAACTAGAAATATAACTTTGACATCCTGTGGTTACCAAAACAGTGTCTAGTATTTTCAGTCATGTGCATCTATACCATTTCGGATTTATTATCTACATTTTCAAAAGATGTTCAAGTATGAAATGTATGATATCTAACTGCCATGTTATTAGTACAGGAATTTATATTCGTACGCTTTTTTTTTCTCGAAAAATCTGTAGTTTCTTGGCAATGCTTAGGACAATTTTGTAATAATGTACCCCTCACTATGCTTATAATTGACCGATTGAAATCAGATGTACTGAGTCTTCTGTCAAACTCTGCAACTGTGGAAACCAGCATAAGATCTTTCTTTGAGGTCCTATTACATGATGTATATAATTTATTTACATAGTTAGAATTGAAAAAAATAGGTTTGCAGAGAAGATAATTGTGACTATGACATGTTAGATAGCACAGAGTGACGGATGATAATTTACAAGCCAGAATCATTCTCACAATATCTCAATAACCATAATGGATATGGTAATGAACAATCATTTGACCTAAAAATAGATGACCCTATTTCGCCCCCCCCCCCCTCCATATGTTAACCTCTCCCTCACAAACCCGACATCCCCTTGTTAATAACTGGTCACTACCTTATATCTCTCAGAACTTGTTATAGATAGACATATCACTGTTGCTATATACCCGATTGTTATCGCTTCACTGCCATACCATGAATTGTACTTAACTTATCTCTTATTACATATCGGTTACATTCCAAACCTGTACAACGTATTATGAAAAAGATGTATTTATTGCATATTTTGCTATATATCTACATGTATATTCTCTCATTCCAAGCCTTTATATAAAAGGCACAATGAATATAAAGCTTTAAGAAATGTTTAACATGATATCCAGAGTTAGAAGGGTGAACTAGGACAAAGTTAAAAAAAACATTCATGCTTTAACGCAGTATGCAGTCATGATGCATGAATGCAGATCAGGTGAGTCACTTGCCACTTCTGCATTCATGTATCATACCAACTGGATGAAGGGTTGGCATGATGCACCTATGAAGTGCTGGCAAGCCATTCACCACCAACACTGCCAACAAAATGTTGCTTTAAGCCATGTTGTCCTTATAGGGTTAAATGTGTTTTAGGAGGGACCATTATTTATGTTCTTTGTCGTGATGAAAAGATGTAACGTATAATGTAAAATGCCAAGTGCAATAAGGAGGACGCATGACTCATGTGGAGCGGTAATTTATCAACCAAAGATACATTCCTGATATTATACTGTGTAAAATAATTTATTTATTGGTGTCTCTCTGACAAGCCTGTCTCCCAATTCCCTAACCAAGCCCCCCAAAAATGTGCATCTTTACTTACATCTAAAAATTGTTATTTATGTTCATATGAAGATGTTTAAAGCCATTGATAATACTCGATTGAAGGTAGATGCTATCAATTATAGCAAGAATTCTGTCATCGTTAAACAGGATAAAGATCTTGCAGAATATGATATTCAGGGATGGATACTGCCCAAGCAGCCAAGGGTTATAGCCATGATGGCGGACTTGTAATGTATTTTCTCCCTCTCCACATGTCCAATAAAACGATCTACTTAGCTTGTCCAATATCTAACCTGTTCATATAAATACAGGCGTCTCCAAGCCAAAAATAGTAGCGTCTATCCCTGAGCACTATTAGAAAAAAAGGTATTCATGGAATGATTTCATTATCACAAAGTCTTTAATACACATGTAACCCGCACCTTGGGTGTAGCACCTAGTAACCAGACTTACAGAATAAGGGAGTGCTCATTTTTTAACAACAGGGGGGGGGGGGTGGTGAGATTTCGCGCGGAGCGCGCGAAATTTTTTCACCCCCCCCTCCAGAGGGGTTGAAATTTTTGACCCCCCCCCCGGCAGGCCGAAAATCGCGCGCGTTCGCGCCCCTTTGTAGCATAGTAACGCACGGGCTTTTTCCCTCAAAACAGGTTGAATTTTTTTGACCCCCCCCCCAAGAGGGGTCCAAATTTTTTACCCCCCCCCGGTCAAGGGGTCCAAATTTTTTACCCTCCCCCCCCAAATCCACCACCCCCCCCCCCCTGTTGTTAAAAAATGAGCACTCCCTAACACTAATATAACTGGCTCTGATACACTGAAATTACTACTGTTCTATATTTAAAAGAAAACCCTCGTGTAACCCGCACTTCATCTCGTAATTGAAGATCTAGTTCATGAGCTATTGGTTGTATGCGAGACTTTACAGTAAGTATTAAAGATACATTCCTGATTCACTCCGTCATCCTCTCTCAACATCACTGTCGCGGTTAGGAGGCTATCCTCTACCAAATGTATATATTTCTAGTTTTAGATCATGTCAGGACTATGGTGTATGCATTAGTAGGGGGAGATCTATTTGTACATAATCATAGTAGCCTTTATATTTCAATACTTTTTGTTATCCCGGTACATTATAGTGGCATCGACATGTTAGTAATCAACAGCTATAATCATTATCATAGCCTTTTATGTTATATATTTCAAGCCATAGAAACCTCTGAGGACATCCCAATTTGGATTTACTCTACTGTAATGTACCGATAATCTAAATCAGAACCCCAAAAAAGTTGAATCATGGTGGTGCCTGGTACTATATTAAGACAATGTTGTTATCTTCGCTATGAGGAAGTAAAATATCGTAAATGCTTGGCACGGTAAGGCATGTTTCTACATAAATACTCATTAGTTATCCCTTAAAGGTTGTGAAAGTCTTCCTGGTGGCTCGTGAAGATGTAGCTGCGTATAACAGAAATGTTGACGTAGATTTGAATGATGAAATTTCGCAGCGATAACATAAATATTATACTGCTTCTATTTTTACATATTTGATTGACATTTATTAGGCCAGACCCCCAAAAAGCTGGGTCTACGGAATTAGCTTGCCTCAATTTTTTGCTAGAATCTTTTTCTTAATCTTCTACTAGGATTTAAGATATGGTGATCCCAAAGGAGCAACCAACATCTGTGTTGTTGTGGGTTTACTGGGAAACTTTGTCACAGAATAAGTTTTAGAAGTGAATTGTCTTTGACATCACTTTTTAATGTAAAAAATCTGTAGACAAAAATAAAAATCTTAGAAAATAAAAACGAGAATTACGCTTGCTTGCACTACTTTCTCTAAAGTGAACTGGCGTTATCCGTAGACCTATAAAGTAACTTTTTTTTAATGTGTCCTTAGATGCATTATCTTTATGTTACAGTAGTTAACCCTATGAGGTATGAGATAACACATCTCATTTTGTTTTTATAAAGTAAACAACTGATAATATGTGGGTCAAATATCGATTAATTGATTGTACATTTTTAAGTTGGAATGATTACCGGTATTACTGTGTATCAATTTCAGTGATATCATTGGTAAGATGTCATTGAGATTCAATGGGGTGTTATCTTATTTTCCTATTTAAACTATTTAACATTCATACCCATTTGTATAATATTTATGTTCTTTATTATGTTCTGCTATGAAAGTCCAATTACAAAGGTGTGTACCAGGCCTTCTGAGAATAAAAAGAAAATACTTATGACATTCATTGGTTCCGTCCTTTTGTACTCTATAGACAACCGTGTTTTACCATTACCATATCAGACATAATTAACCCAGAGTGCCTTACTTTGTTATTTAATCTTATTAACTGCATTTCATATTTCACGTCTTTCTGCTTCTCATACACCAATTATACATCACCTTTCATATACAACATGTATTGATCAAAAGTCAACATATATCATTTGGCGTTGGCCCACTTTCTTTCATCCTCTTCTTCTCCAAATGCTCCGTCCTCAGCCTGGGAGGAATTAGGTTCACTACTAACATCACTATCGTCATCCCCAAGAACGACAGAAAACCAGTCCTCGTCCTGCCCCGAAGAGTCAGACGGTGTGGCAAGATCGGTGATATCCCCTGCGCTATGAGTTTGCGGTGTAGGTTCATGTTTCCCTGAATCTGCTGGTTTGGATTTGTTATCCGCAACCTGAGGCTTTATTGGGGACGCGGCGCATGGTTTTGTGGAGCTTGCCGCAGCATTTAACTGTTCTTCGCGCCTCACAGTTTCCGCTATAATCCATGCCTCGTATTCACGTAACGAGAGCTCCGCTTTGTGCGAGTTCTGAATGGCCGTGTTGAGTTTCTCCTGGGCCGCAAAGAGACGCTCGTTGGCATTTGTACAGGCATGGTCAGCTCCTGAGGGAGATTGAAAAACGGTATATAGGAAGCCATACTTGCATCATGCCCTTGGTTGTCATTATGCATAAATGCAGCCCTAACAGGTAACTCATCAGTTCTGCATTCAGGCACCATGCCAACCCTACGGGGGCTGGGCCACTCCCGAAGGGTCGGCATGATGCACCAGTGTAGCTCCAGTGAGTTTACTCACCAGGGCTGCATTAGGGCATCATGACGACAAATATAATCTTTTAGCGACTTGCTATCCTTAAAGATTATAAACCCCAAAACTCAAAAGGCGGCAATGCTTGTAGTAAATAATAAAACACTATCGAAAAGGTTATCGCTGAGCTGGATTAAGCAGCTTGTATAATGATTCGTATTAAATGAATGTGTTTTTATTGATCCTCTGAAACATAACTGCATATGAAATAACATACATACCGGAGAAGAATGCGACTTCAGCAGAATTAGTCACGAGGCGTTCAACAGAGCTGAAGAGGATTTCTAGTTCCTGAAACCAAGAAGAGTCAACTCATATTAGTGACATTAAATAATTCTTTGACAAGTTTAAGGGTTATCAACAGTTTCAAGCTGGCAGCTGCATTCCTGAATAGCTGCTTCCGTATAAATATGCTTTACTCTGAGAGGGATTTTATTACTATACATATGCAATTACATGTACCCAATTTTATTCAAAAGTTCAGACCACTACAGACATGGTCGTACAAATAAAGAGAGCTTTAATAGTTTCCAGAAATTGATTTAATATCTGATATTTCTTAACCCTATAAGAACAAGCTTTATGTTCATATATCGTCACGATGCATGGATGCAGAATGTACGGCTAACTACCCAGTGCTGCATTGGTACATCATCATGCTGACCCTTTAATCAGTAGGGTATCGACCTCATACTCGTAAGACCAGCACGATGCATGGTTGTTGTACTGGCGAATTACTGACACGTCCTGCAGGTGTGCATCATGATGACAATAGTGCATAATTCATTTAAGCAATATGCTGATTAAAAGGTTTACATACATGCCTTAACCATTTAATGACGGTATAATGCATTAGTGCATCATGCCCTTAGTCGCCATGATGCATGAATGCAGCCCTGGCCAGTACCTTGACAGGGCTGCATCCAAGCATCATGCATCATTGAATTGAGACACTCCCGCAGGGTCGTCATGATGCACCAATGCAGCCCTGGCATGTAACTCTCCGCCTGTGACAAATGCAATCTTTTAGCGACATGCCAACCTTAAAGGGTTAAAGGCTACTAAAACAATGTCCATATCTAGGCCCCCACCTGCTTGGCGGCCTGTAGGTCGGCGAGTTTCTTCCTGGTGTGTAGCACGGCGTCTGACACGCGTTCCTCCACGTGACTCAGCCCGTGCGCCTCCACCCCCATCTCGTGCAGCCGCAGCAGCTCTCTCAGCAGCTGCAACACAAGAACAAGTCAAGTTTTAAATGTTTTTATTTCATCTTAGAACAATGGATATCAGTTCATTAAAGAGTGCTCATTTTCTAACAATGGAAGGGGGGGGGGGGGGGGCATTTGGTGACCCCTTGACAGGGAGAGCGAGGAATTTTAATCTTTTTTTGGGGGGGGGGGGGGGGCGGCGGTTCAAACAAACAGTTTTCAGCGAAAAAACATGCAGCAGAAAATGTGAAAGTAAAACCTGAGTAAGTAAGGGCAAGGGATATATGTGTTCCTATAGATCTATGCCGGGCTAAAAAGTTGTTAGCTCGTCTTGAGAGATAAGATGACAAAGGAATGTCTACAGACTACACCACTTCAAATCCCCTCACTGTTATGAACAATTTCCCAGTCCTACAGGCAATGCGACAGGGCTATGAAGTTCTTCTCACAGAAAACAACCACTAGATAGTGACAAGCAGATCAAACTTACAGCGACATATTTCTGGTGCACCTCCAGTAGCGTTGTCGCGGTCTGTGTGAGGAGAGTCGTAGCTGAGTCGACGTTCACCTTGGCTGCGTTCCTTATCAGGTAACTCGACGTCAGAGTCTGCGGATCCACTGACTAAATGAGAGGGTAGAAAAGGTAGAATTAAATTTACCTTCTACATTTTAAAGTTGGTAACCCAACTGGAGTGGCTATAACTGATTTCTCTCAATAATTACCTGAAAGTCCTGAATATATCCTTCTCCTCTGAAATGGGTGCATACTTCTGGGCACGAAGTGCTACTTCTGGTTACCAAGAGTCTTAAAGGCTTTAATGTAAAGTGTGTAATAACATCCAGATGTACATCTTTCATAGAGAAAACTCAACATTGGCAAACCATCTGAGATATGCTGCCACCTGTGCAGATGCCAATGCACTAATGTGTTCATGAATGGGAATGAGCAGTCAGCTACTGGGTCTGCAATGGGAATATCTTGTACACACTGTACACAGTTGCCACCTCGAGGTTTAGAAGAGAAGCATGCTACCATAAAACTTCGCGTAAAAGCTACGGCTAGTACACGAATCAGATCGCTGGTGCGGCTTATTGGATCGGCCCAGAGCCGGGGTGCGGCTTATACGAGGGTAGGTCACTAGGCTACGGTGACTAGGTGTGCACATTTCTTTCACCCCTTCTAGAATCTCTTACTCACACCCCCTCCCCATCTTGGCGTGTCGAAAATTAGTCTAGTACGATCATAATCAATTTTCTACAGACTCTGCCTTGATTGCGCGAAATCTTGTGAGGAGGCGTGGAATTTGTTACCCCCCCCCCCCCCCCCCACTCTCGAGCCCATGGAATATTTTGCACGCCCCCTTGACAAGGCACTGAAATATGTCCTCCTCCCCCTCTTGCCTTTGAATGTGCTGGCAATTTTTTAGCCCCCCCTCCCAACTAAATGAACCCTCTGCCTCTGGCAGTCTGGCCCTCTGGGAGTGTTTATTTATTTATTTTATACCGGTACCGATCTTTTTTTTAAACAAGGTCAAGGGGAAGGGAATAAGGGAGGCAAACTCATTCAACCCCTTGGCCAGGGGGAGTGTAAAAATTAAAACCCGTCTTTGAGGGGGGGGGGGTTCACCTGTTTTGAGGGGAAAAGCCTGCACGTTACTATAAATAAATATTATGCTTCAAATCAAAGGGCCCGTGCGCGCCAATTTTCGACCCACGGAGGGGGGTAATCTGAGTGAAACCCCACCACCAAACCCCATCCCCCCTCCCGTTGTTAAAAAATATTATCACTCTCTTTTTAATAGTTGGGGGAGTGACTCCCTGCTAGTCCGACACATCTGGCGCTACTGCGCCAGACTGCAGCTACATTGGGATCCTATAGTGGGAATAAAAAGGGTGTTGTTCTCATAGATGTACTTACAGTCAGTCCCTCAAAATTGTCAATCAGGTTCCCCAAAAGGATCTCTACATGTCCAGCATACTTATACTGCTGAAACCATGTCAATATCTGTGTACGTTACACATTTGGATTTCAGCAGCAGGGAAAAGTAGTGGGAGGAGTGTCCAAGAGGAGTGGAGTTGACATCAAACAAAGCCAGGATTATAGATCTATTTATGTATTAGGAATGCATTGTGGATGGTGAACAGGTGGGAATACATTGAGGGACATGTGGTTGGAAGCATTAGACTGAAGAGTGAATACTTCCATCAAAATAGCTACTCTGCCAGATTGGCAGAGTGACTTGGTTAGCCCAAAGGCACATGGTTTCTACCCCTGTTACAGGGGTAGAAGTGTCGAACTACTCCCTGCCACTTGCCAGGCCCAGTCTGACTCTGCGTGCCAGTCACCTACCTTGAGTTTGTTGTTGTCTTCAGTGACATTGTCACTTTGTGAAGTGATGACAGCGGCCGCACAGAGAACTCCTCCCGTTCTGAAGACAGGACTACACAATCTCGCCACCGTTGGACACCTCTTGTTGCTGAAATCACGACTCGGGATATGTTTGAAAACATTTCCTGTGGCTTTGAAAACCCATCTTGCTCTTGCAAACATGCTGCTCGATGGTTTGTCCACTGTGGTGCGTTTTACAAATTTACTGTCACCCTTTCTCACCAGATGTCAGGACTTTAAACCAGTTTTCTCTATTTTACACATCATTTTGGTGTCGTTACATAAAAGGTTGGACCTTTCACATGGTGAAACGCATTACCACAACATACTATGGCATCCATTTAGCAATCCATGCTTTCTTAAGAAGTAGGAAGGCCGGAGAATGCAAACTGTGAAAGTGTTTGACGCACCCGGGCGGGGGCACCTGCCCTCTTCAAGCATAGTTTCAGTGCTCACCGAGACTCTGCCTGAAGAGTGAAATGACTGGGGCGATGCAGACTGCCTCTGATTGGTTGGTTCTGGGGGGCTCGTTTTTGGAACAACCAATCAGAAGCGTCCCGTGTGGAAAGGGGAACGCCCCCGCAGGAGGTCACACCATATTCTCAAAATCAAAACACAACCACAAGTGTTGGATGGTAGGACTACACGATTGTCCTGTATATTCGGTAGTTTTACAGCGTTACTATCTCTTAGATCCGAGGACCGGATCCATTGATGATACTGCTGTGTGGAGACCATGGTTTATGAAGGCCCCGGCGCCAGAACATGGAATCAACAACCGGGAAAGTTGAACCTGTCGTTCGCGGGTTGTGGATTTCTGGGGATCTACCATGTTGGAGTTGCAAGTTGCATCAAAGAATATGCGCCTCATTTGATTCAAGATCAGATCGGAGGGGCCAGTGCTGGGGCCTTGGTGGCAGCAGCAGTCCTAACGGGCGCAGAATTAGGTGAGTCTAGTACTCTAAGTCTAAGTGAAAGCATGAGCCAACAAAAAACATGTCACCGTTGGGGCGAACTTCAACTTGCTGACCTAACTCCTAAGGCCATCAGAATGAAAGTTAGAGTTTACCGTCCACCGCCCGCATGCCTTCAAAAGAGCCGCATGAAAAGTTCATTATTAATGTAAATTTTCATTATTTTCATTTCTTCAAAGATCTGAACAATATTTTACAATTTTCAAAAAAGTTAGGCCTCAGAACCCTCCGAAAATTCAGCTTTTTAGAGAAATACCTAATAATGAAAAATGAATAATGAAAAAAGGCCGCATCTGTGTTTCCAAAAGTCCCGGACGGTAAACTCTTACTTTTATTCTGATGGCCTAATATTACGTCACAATACTCCGTCACCGACCCCGGTCGCAAACTGGGTCAGGATTGGGTGCACATGTACTTTCAAGTTTGGCCACCTACCTACATATAGCCCATCCAGGGCGCCCATCCCACCTCCAGAGTCCAGGGTACTCACTGGCAGCCTACCAAATCTTACTTTCTGGCTCACCCACCACACGCTACACATCAGCATGATATTCTTGTACCTATTGTAATTTGCATTTTAATTAGGTCGAGAAACCCACTTCTTCCTACCTGGTACCTTGAAATTTTAATACAGCTTGTAAAAGTTGTTCAAGTTCTAGGACCACCGAGTATACACTTTAGTACTGTTCGGGATAACACACCAAAATCAAATTTTCGGAATATCATAAAGATTTTTACACATCTGAAAGTACAGATCATGAGAAAGACAATGCACTTTACATCATAACGAAAGACCCAATAGAAGCCAAGCTATTGGTTTTTAAAGAAAAAAAGTTTAGGAGATTTTCAGTTTTATTCTGTCAGTGAGTATCTAGGTCGTGGGCCTTATCTCTGTGTACACACTGCTGTGTAGGCTGCAGGGGCTGAGGGCCGATTTTGTACTTTACTTCACATAGGTGGGTCTAGTTTAGGCTCAGATAAGAATAGAGAAAATCCAATGACACCACTAAACAGAGAATAGTTTAAGGATTAATGTGCTATGTTTTTGAATAAAATCTACCAGGTGTGTTTTTTATCACAGTGGAAAGTCAAAGTATTGTGATAGCTCCATATTCTGCATAGCTCATTTTCATGCACCTTTTGCCCAAATAGACCTCTCTTATATTGGTTTGTGCCAAGTTGTGCTAGCATTTAGAAGTAAAATAAGGCTGGAATCTCAAAGTAAACATATCAAGGGATATTCTGTAAACGTGTGAGAAAGTGTGAGAAATATTTAGTTAAAAAATAAAAGGTCCAAAGTAAAAACCTTTCAAATTTATATTTAACCTGTGCATAAATTCTATTTTTTCCTCATCCACAGTAAACAGTCAAGTTTCAAGCTTCAAATAGAGGGGTCAAACTTTAAAATCGACCAAGTATTAAGCATGGTATTAACATATCATATTTTGATGTATTTACAAAAACTTATCTGGATGTGCTTCAATACCCTTTCGGAAATGACACTCTATGTCCTCAACCCCTAGGTCTACAGTGCAATAACCTACAGATTCTGAATCCTTGGACATTTCTACATGAGGTGACTAAGTATGGTCAAAATTGACAAAGGGAAAGTGTCCGAGAATAGCAAATAGAATTATTGCGTTTACTATGGTGACAGATACGGCCCCGCGGAAATTGGCGCTGGGGTGTTATCCCTAGTACGGTACTGTATTAGTAGGTCTAATCCTGATCTGTTTAATTTAAAGGCTAAAACTTAGTCTGATGAGAACACATTTTAACATTTACATGAACACTAAGTAAAAATAATGACACTATTATTTCCAGTCAATCAAGTTTGGGTGAAACTTGTTCATTGAAATGCTTTCATAAGTCAAAATAAATCATACAACTTTTAATGGGGGTCTGGATGAGGGAGCCCTATTTTCCCTGTCGATTTTAAGAAATGTTGTAGAGACCTTCCACAAACTTAAAGCTGGGCGGTCGGGAAAAAAGTTCAGCATTTATGGACATGGCCATAAATAGTGTAGTTGTGCAAGCTTCCACCAGAGGGCAGCAGTGAGTGTCTACCTCTTCAAGCAGAGTATCAGGCACAACATGTGCTTAGTTCCTTAGCATAAAGGAATAGGTAGGCTAGTTGGAAGGTCTGGTCGATTCTGTTGCCCATATTGGATGTTAAACCAGAATTTTATGAGCAGCAGCTCACCCACATAGACTAAATCTTCTTAATGTTAATCCAAACCTATATCATTTGCAGGTAGGAAAAACAAGGGACCATGCATATTTCCCAGGGCTTTTTTATATCTTGATGGGGATGGGGGGGGGTCTTAAAAACAGTATAGAAAATCTAATAGTTAGGGCCTACTACCAGCAGAAAGGCAAGGGTAAAAAGTTGGTTCTGCCTGGAATTGAACCCTGGCCGCCCAGGTGCAAAGCGAGAACAGTAACCACTTCACCAGCAATGCTTTGGATATTTAGTTCAATGTAAAAGCACTGCCTTAAAGCCGTGCTCACATAGTGTCACACATGGTTGACAAACCTGACACTAGAGGGCAGCTATGAGCCAGAAGGCGTAAATTGTGGCAACAATATTACTGCATGAAGATATTAGGACCTCCCTATCTTGATTCCACCCACCTTTATCCACGCTCCTACTTTTCACATGACTCATTTTCATCCTTTCCCTATACTGCTTGTTTCCTACCCTGCCTCTTACTTACAAACAGCATTAACACATATCACAATCAGTGCCCATATACTTGGTGCTTGAAGTGGCCTATCATGTTGTAGATAATAATTATGTGCTGCACTGGGTGAATGGATCCATCTTCACCTTCAGTGCCAGAGTCCAGGGAATGATTCCCAGTGTGGGGTATTGAAAAACTTGTCATTCAAGGGCTTTTTTGTCAGCAAGACAGGTTTGATAAAGGTCCCTAATATTAGCTTGATTTACCCAAGTTGAACAGTGGATCATGGGTTGTAATCCCAATTAGAATTCAATGACCAAACAGATTGAGAGTTATGAAATGTTTGTCTTCTATGTGCAAAATACGACCCCAGGAACACCGTTTCTGGAGTTACCCCAAGAAAATCAGGAAACCAATACACTATACATTATGTATATAGAGCTGCCCCCCACCCCACCATACAAGTAAATGTTCTTAAACCTAATCTATATATCATCTGAAGGGATGCAAAACTCCTGACCATGCATATTTGCCTGTCTTTTTTTCTTGTTCTTTTTTTGAGGGGATAGTCATTTTCATAAGGGAAAAAAATTGCTTTTGCCTGGAATCGAACCCGGGCCCCCCCGGTGCAAAGGGAGAACAGTAACCACTTCACCAGCAAGGTTCTGGATATTTAGTTCAATGTAAAAGCACTTGCTCACATAGTGACACACATGGTTGACAAACCTGACACTAGAGGACAGCTATGAGCCAGAAGCAGTAAATTGTGGCAACAAAATGACTGTATGAAGATAATTATTAGGGACCTTTAGCAAACCTGACGTAGCTCATTAAACGCAGACGTAGTAGTGCTAAAGGGATAGGCTACGTCTATGTTTATTGAGCTTTTACGTGGTTGCTAAAGGTCCCTATTAGGACCTCTCTATCTTGATTCCACCCACTTGTACCCATGCCACTACTTCTCACATGACTCATTTTCATCCTTTTCCTATACTGCTTGTTTCCTTCCCTGCCTCTTCCTTACAATGCAGTAAAGGCTTCCTGCCTGCAAAGATGAGGAATATGTTTAAGCTGGTCACTATGCAGTATCATCTCTATAAATAACATATTAAGCACAAGGGAATGCGAGGAAAAAAGTCCTCACAAAACCAGAGCTTTTCCTGCACCAACCCCTACATAGGGTGCCAATGCCACTCCTACTCTCGTTCCCAAATCCTTCAGAAGAAACAGGAAATGGAACTAGAAAGTCTGATGGTAAAATACAGTAAAACTACCATCATACATTCTGGTTCCTGTCCACTGGTTCCAGGCTACCAGCAGGGGTTGCCCAGACCCAGCAAAATCTCAAGGTCAAGGTCATTTGGCTGTTACCAGAGCCTTCCTTCGGAAGGATTTGGGAACGAGAGTAGATCCGTACCCACAACCTCAGAACATTGAGCCCAACAGCTCAACATGCAATGGTACTAAACAGCCAATAGTATATATGTAGTGCTTCTGCCTTTTTAGCTCAATGAGTAATGTTATTTAAAAACTTTGAGGGGTTCGAACCCAATTGGTCCCAATGCCAACAAGACCTGTATGCTAGCAGCAGGACCACCCAGCCACATGTGTTTGAGCCCATGTTGGTGAGGGATTGTCCCATTAGACAATGTAAAGAGTGCTGTTTAGTTGGTGCTGCTCCGCCCCTGCACCCCGTTTTCTTTTTTCTTTTTCTTTTTTATCTTTTTTTCTTCTTGAAATATCTGAATAGCCAAAGAAATAAAAAATGTGTATCAGGCATATCAAAATTTCTGCTCCCCATGGGATCCGTACCCAGGGCCTGGAAGTCTAAACCAGAAGTACCATGTACTCAAGGAGTTTCACCCCAGAAGCCAGCTGTGAGGGTTGGTTCATGGTTAGTTTATATATGCTATGCGGAATCAGAATGAGGCTACACTCTTCAAGCATGTGCTCTAATCATTGCATTTCTATGAGAACACACAGAGGATATGTTTGATGATCATATAACCTCCTGGGAGGGTTATACAGGATATCCTCCTAGGCCACATGTGTGAAAAAAGAGCTGTAATCAGGCTCTTTTACATAATCATATTGGAGGCTGACAGTTGTACCGGACTCTGTAGCAGGATGCATTGGGTACTGGCATTCAAATCCAATTGAAGTGAATTCAATCCTCAGGCACAGCAAAAACTAATTCATTTTTTTTCTCAAACGTTTTAGAATAGTATGTATTGATATTAGGGACCTTTAGCAACCATGTAAAAGCTCATAAAATGCAGATGTAGCAGTGCTGAAGGCATAGGATACGTCTGCGTTTCAATGAGCTACGTCGGGTTTCCTAAAGGTCCCTACTGTCCTTAAATGGTTTCTATGAGGCAAACACATTTTGATTTGAACTCACAAGGTAACAGGCAGCCGAGACCTCTAACCACTTCCATTCCGTGCAGTGCATATATCTATATAATATCTATCTATCTATCTATCTATCTATATCTATATCTATATATATATATATATATATATATATCGTATCCTCGCATATAGGTGCCAGGGCAGCTATTTATTTAGAGACCCTCACACTCCATGGTTGCTAAAGGTCCCTAATCCCTTAGATGTACGCATGTACGGATTTTGTATCTACCTGCCAACCCCTACCACTCCCTATTACAGTGATTGTAATGATTAAAACATCCTTTCATATTAAATGTAGGGTGGGGACCTTTAGCAACCACGTAAAAGCTCATTAAACGCAGACGTATCCTATACTTTCAGCACTGCTACGTCTGCGTTTTATAAGCTTTTACGTGGTTTGCTAAAGGTCCCTAATATGGGCCCTGTCAACCTGTAACTATATATCTATAGATCTAATAGAGTAAGGCATTGAAACATACATATGTAAGCCTTCCTCTGTGGCCTAATTGGTACAGCGTTAGCATTGGAGCTGAATACTTTATTTATGGCTGGGATCGAATCCCACCAGCCTCAAAGTTTTAATGAGTTATACTCCGCCTAGGTGTTCACTCTATTGTCTTGACTGTAGGTTTATTCTCATATTTCAATGCCTCAAACTCGCCAGGAGATTTTGCAAGCCCTGAGCGGAGGTTTTGGGGACCCAGAGCGGAGGTTTTGCAGGCCCTGAGCGGAGGTTTTACACATAATCTCCTCCGGAGGTTTTGTGGGCTCCTTCATTCTTAAAACCGTGGTCTTAGTGGGATTCGAACACAGGCATGAATAAAGCATGCAATTCAAAGACCATCGCTCTAACCACTGGGCCACAGCGGTTGCCACATGGGACAGCACAAAAATGAATATCACATTAGTGATTATAAGCCTAATACAATATAATCATAAAGCCAACATAGATAGAAAACACAATTAGATATAGGTTACGAACCCTCATTGCACTACAATACAAAAACATAATAATCTAATAATTATGATTAGGCCAAAATAAAAAAAAGTTGGTTTCCGGTAACATGGTACAAACCAGACCCGGCCGGCCAATATTTTTATTTATTTTTTTACTTTTTTTTTTTGCATTTGCCCATTTTAGGGCTAGTTTTGGCGTTTTTCTTCTAAAATCCTTAAAAATTGTCCGATTTACAAACCGTAAAAACTGGCATGTAGCAAAAATAGAGAAAAATGGGGAAAAAAAGGTTGACCCGGCACTGTTTTGCTAGACCCGGTCGGGTGACCGGAAACAAGGTTGTTTTATATAGCTATATATAGGGGATGGAGTATAAGCTAGAAAACCTCCTTGGACCTGTAGTATTTGCTGCAAAACCTCCTCGGCTATGCCTCGGGGGTTTTACAGCAAATACTACAGGTCCGCGGAGGTTTTCCATCACAAAACTAATCACAAAACCTCCTCTGGAGGTTATTTAAAAAAGTGGTAAAATATGACAATAAACCTCCAGTAAGAACAATGCAGAAAAGTCCAGGCGGAGTATAAGTGATGGAAAACCTCCTTGGAGCTGTAGTATTTGTGATGGAAAACCTCATTGGAGCTGGAGGATTTGCCATAAAACGCCGAGGAGGTTTTCTGGCAAATCCTCCAGCTCCAAGGAGGTTTTCTAGCTTATACTCCACCATTTAACAATAATCAGTTAATACTGTATCAATTTGATACGTTATTTGATACACAAGCAACTTTTATAAAACGTGTCTAGTTCAAGTTGGGGCTCGAACCTGGGTGAATAGAATATTAATGACAAGGATATATAGGGGATGGGGATAAAGTAGTGATTAATTGCTTGGTGGAGGACGAGCCTCTGTGGCCCAATGGTTAGGGTGGCTGGACAATTGATATTGCCTTATTTTCTACCATGGGTTCGAATCCCACCAAGTGCAACTACGATTTTACTTTAATTCATGTTTGAGAGTACGCTCATGAAGAAAAAAAACATGATTATGATGGCCGATGATATCCGCACGAGGAGCTCGTGCGTATAACGGCCGCTATATGCACGAGGAGCTTGTGCGTATAGTAACCCTTATTCGCACGAGGACACGGGAAGATAGGCGACGGCGAGATAGGTGACATGCACCAGGAGCCGGCGAGAGAGGCGACCTACACGAGGACCCGGCGAGAGAGGCAACCTACACGAGGACCCGGCGAGAGAGGCGACCTACACGAGGACCCGGCGAGAGAGGCGACCTACACGAGGACCCGGCGAGAGAGGCGACCTACATGAGGAATCAGTGAGAGGCGACCAGAACTGTGGATTGGAGTGTGACAGGGGTAGCTCGTGATCTTGGGTTTATTATAAGTGGGGATTTTAATGTGTTCCTTGTTACATGCATTACCAATAACACTCATATTGGCATACTAGGGACCTTTAGCAAACCCGACGTAGCTCATTAAACGCAGACGTAGTAGTAATAAAGGGATAGGCTACGTCTACGTTTATGGAGCTTTTACGTGGTTGCTAAAGGTCCCTAATAATAATATATTGTAACGGAAAGGCTAGGCTAGGGTATGGAAGAAAGACACAAGACAAGCAACTATGAGAAAGGAGTAGTTCTCTATTGAACAGTAGAAGCAGGTACACAAATGTGGTGCATGAGGCATAAAATCCCCTTAAGATCCGTGCACTGACGTCCGAACACTGACGTCCTAACACTAACATTAGTATGGACTATACCAAGGTAGGGAGTTAGACATTTGACAAAAGTCTGATTTAATTTAAACTGTACAGGTTCAACAAGAACAGAATATATCGTCACGTCGCATCTCTCATTGTCACGTCGCCTCTCTCGTCGTCACGGCGCCTCTCTCGACGTCACGTCGCCTCTCTCGTCGTCACGTCGCCTCTCTCGTCGTCACAAATCCCCTTAAGATCCGTGCACTGACGTCCGAACACTGACGTCCTAACACTAACATTAGTATGGATTATACCAAGGTAGAGAGTTAGGCATTTGACAAAAGTCTGATTTAATTTAAACTGTACAGGTTCAACAAAAACAGAATATATCGTCACGTCGCCTCTCTTGTCGTCACATCGCCTCTCTCGTCGTCACGGCGCCTCTCTCGACGTCACGTCGCCTCTCTCGTCGTCACGTCGCCTCTCTCGTCGTCACGTCGCCTCTCTCGTCGTCACGTCGCCTCTCTCGTCGTCACGTCGCCTCTCTCGTCGTCACGTCGCCTCTCTCGTCGTCACGTCGCCTCTCTCATCGTCAAAATTTACTAAGATCATAAAAATAAGTCTCACCTGGGAATTGAACCCTGGCCTCCTGCATGGAAGGCAAACGTGCTCACCACTATACCACAACCTCACTTGCTGACATGTGTAAAAGATATACTTCATATCCTTTTGCATGTCGCCTATCTCGTCACTTCGCCTAGCTCGTCACGTCGCCTAGCTCGCCATGTCCCCATGCATGTCACCTCTCTCGTTACCCCTCGTGCATTAGGGACCTTTAGCAAACCCGACGTAGCTCATTTAACCTAGACCTATCCTATGCCTTCTGCACTGCTACGTCTGCGTTTTATGAGCTTTTACGTGGTTGCTAAAGGTCCCTAATGTCACCTATCTCGTCACCCCTCGTGCATGTCACCTCTCTCATCATCCTCTCGTGCAAATAGCGGCCCTTATACGCACGAGATCCTCGTGCGAATATCGCTGGCGGATTAGGCCAGTGTTTCTAGAAAACGTATTATCATTATTATCAAAATAGAGACAATGTTTTTCGTTTTTTAAATAATTATATGTATAATCTTAGTTCCTCTTTGTACAAGATAAATATCTATCACTGTTCCTCCATTTAGATATTATTTCAATACAAAAAAAAATACAATATCATTGAATATAACATATGAAAAGCAAAACAGTATGTGTTCTACCATGCTTCACATAGGTCAGCCCCTGTGGCCGACCTGATAGGATGTAAGGCTTTAGATTGGAATATTTATCAATATAGGTTCGAGTCCCATCAAAAGCAGGGTTTTTAAAAATAGGGCAGAACCCACAAAACCTCCTCAATATATTATGTGGCAAAACCTCCGGACAGCACCCACAAAATCTCCGGACAGCACTCACAAAACCTCCGGACAGCACTTGCAAAATCTCCGCTCAGGGTACCAAAAGTAAAATATGGTATAAAACCTGCGGTGAGAACAATAGGCCCACAACCTGAACGGAGTATAAGCAGTAAAAGCTTTTTTACTGCAAATACTACAGCTCCAAGGAGGTTTTCTAGCTTATACTCCATCCTTTATGTGCCATTAGTTAATACTGTATGATTTTAGTATGAAATAGATGGTTTAATGAGGAATTGCATTCGTTTGTCAGGCTAAGGTGGGATTCGAACCTGCTACATGTACACTCATGATACACCATAATATGGTTTATATATTATATATAAAAAATAAGGACCTCCGGTTTTGTATTAGAGCTATGTGTTGCTCTGTAGCCTAATGGCTAGAGTAGCTGCCTACAACACAAGATTAGGTGAGTTCAAGGCTCACCCAAGTCAAGGAAAAACATAAATTTTGTTGACATGTTTTGAAATGTGTAGTGTATACGCAGATGTAGCAGTGCTGAAACAGTTGAAGTCAGGGTCAGGGTTAAACGTCAGGTCTGTAATAGGGACCTTTAGCAAACCTGGAGCCAATCTAACTTAGACGTAGGCCTACCCTATACTTTTAGCTGGAGGGACAGCAAGCATTTTGCCTTTGAGAGTAGAACTTATGACCATTTATCACTGCACCACATTTAGTAGACAGTTGGGTTTGCTAAAGGTTCTTCATGGTAGATGTAGGCTACATGGTACTTCGTGGTGTAGTGGTTATGACTCTCAACCCTCAACCCAGGGATTGTGAGTTCAAATCACCAAACGGACGGAGCTTCTTATTCAATTCCTGTTTTTTCTTATTCCCTCATTGACAAGACCAACACAATAGGGACCTTTAGCAAACCCAACATAGCTCATTAAACGCAGACGTATCCTATACTTTCAGCACTGCTATGTCTGCGTTTAATGAGCTTTTACGTGCTTGCTAAAGGTCCTTATTATTATTGTTTTCCGATCTTTACTTTATTTTTGCATTAAGAGCTATGGGGGAACTATAGAATGACATGAATATTAACAATACAGTATGCATTTTAACATCCATCAAGATTAGGAGATTATGTGGCAAATCCTCCGGACAGCCCTCACAAAACCTCCGCACAGCTCTCACAAAACCTCCGCACAGCCCTTCCAAAACCTCGGCACAGCCCTTCCAAAACCTCCGCTCAGGGTAGGAGAAATGGAATATGGAAATAAACCTACAGTGAGAACAACGGGCCCATTACCTGAGCAAAGTAATTGCTTTTAAACTTCAGTAAACCTAACATAGCTGATTAAACACAGACATTATTTTCTATTTCTTTCTCTTTGTGTCCGTCTGTCTGTCTGTCTGTCTGTTTCTTTCTCTTTCTCTCTCTCACTCTCTGCAGAAATTTGTTTCCAGGGCAGTAGATCAGTACGAGTACCACTTCACATGAGTATAACAAAAGTACTTTGGATGGGATTAGATCCGGGGGCCCATTGATTATGAGCCCAGAGTCTTAACCACTGCCCTATACTGGACAGGGTGTCATAAGCTTTACCCAGCTACAACACATTCACATTACCTCCTTTTTTGGGTGCCTCTGAGAGTAGCTGAGTTACCAGCTCTTAAGAGCCCTCTTGTGTATCACAACTGAACTATAGACTTTGACGATGAAGGTCTAGCTTTAAGACATTACCATGTCACTGTCGATTTTAAGACATAACCATCATGTCACCCTGTCGATTCTTAGAAATCCCCATATGTCACATGTCACTATCTCTTCTATTCCTCTTTGACTGGCCACCATTAAAAAAAATGTCTTCTTTGATATGCAACTGTAAGGGATAAAACAAAGAAAATGGTGGTGGTTATATCTCCATATAAATACTTTCACCTGCCCTAAATAAACCGTTTTCTGTCAAGAGGTCAGAGATGGCACCCGGTCAAAGATGGCACCCTGTCAAAGACGTTCGTTCACATTGGCCCGATCTGGTGAGATGCAGCCTGTGTCAAATTTAATGGTCCACCCCCATTATAATCTCACAACTTGTTTATTCCAGGTGATGCTACGACGTACACCTTGCGGATAGCGGGTAAGGCACGTCTGCGAGCGCTAGGTCCGCTCCACCCCAGCTTTAACATCCAGAAGCACCTCCGCGATGGTCTCAACCACTTTCTGCCGGACGACGCACATCGGATTGCAAATGGCCGCCTGAATGTGTCGTTGACGCGGGTGTCAGATCGGCAGAATGTGGTGGTGAACCAGTTTGACAGTAAAGAGGAGCTCATCCAGGTGGGTAGCTCGCTGTATGAGCAGCTTATAGATCTACGGTGAATTCTCATGTGTAAGCCTAAGGCCACTCAAAAAAAAGATCTGGTTTCTCATCACCAAGCACTGAAAAATATGACGAAGGCGTTTTTAATTTCAAATTTCTTTTTTTTTTACTGATTAGCCAAAATGTATAGGAAAGTGTAAACTTTTCGTGAACAAATTTCACACTTTAGTATTTACCGGTAAGTGTTTATTGAATTTACAGAAGTTGGAAAATGTAAGATATTCCCAGGCCACTGCATTACTGACAGTATAAGCTTTAATATGATACCAAATATGACAATATTTTTCAATGTTCAACACATTTCTTCATTAAAATTGTACAAAATATAAAAAAAGTTTTCCTCAAATCATGATTTTCTTGATGCGCGCGGTGATGAGAAACCAGATTTCTTTTTTGAGTGGCCTAACTTGCGTATTAGCCACACTCTCAAATTTGGCAGATTCTATAATTTGCACAGGTCTGACCGGGTGTCTGAAAATTGGTGATTTAGTAATGTAGTATACTCATAAAAACTCTTGTATTAGCCACGTGTTTGGTATTAGATTAAACCTAAGTTTGACTTGTGTACAAGCTGTGGCTTCTACGCGAGAACATACGGTAGAAATAGGAGACTGTTAATTATCCCTTTTAATCATGAAATAATGATCACTCCCAATTGAAAGACTTGATTGCGAGCTACTGGTTCAAATTCAGAAAAAAACATCACTTTTTCAAGGGTCACGTTTGTATTCAGTTACATTTGGGACTTGGTATTTTCCATGAGTTTATGCATTACGTATTTATTTGTGTGTTTTAATTTTCTAGGTGTTGATCTGCAGTTCCTTCGTCCCCTTCTACTGTGGCATCCTCCCTCCCAAGTACCGTGGGGTGGTAAGTACAACACAACACGTTATAGCTTTTAACCTGGTAAAGATGACATTTGTCGTCATGATGCATCAATGCAGCCAGCAAGTACATGTAACTCGCCCCCGGGAACTCGCCAGTGCTATATTAGTGCATCATGCTGACCCTTCGGGAGTTTCTCAACCCCATAGGGCCAGCATGATGCTTGAATGCAGCACTGGCGAGTTACTCATCAGGGCTGCATTCATGCCTCATGACGACCAAGGGGATGATGCATTAAGGTAGGGTTTCAGGGTAATTCCGCTGAACACATCTTTAGTGCATTATTTGCCACAGGAATGCTAAAATTATATGTAACATACACCAATCTGACTGGAATCGATGTACGCTTCAAGTAAATTCCATTTTGTGTAGCGTTGCTAGGCATGGAATGAAAATGGAACAAAAACATTCTTTTTGAGCTTTTCAATCTTCAAACAGACTTATGGGATAGAAATTCAATGAGATTATAACTTCTGACGATTGGACAGATATTTTGAAGTCATTTCCTGGGGAGCTTTTTTGAATCATATCAATACTCCAGTTATTAAGGTCAGGAGAGCTCCTCAAAGTTGCATAGTTACTAAAAAAAGAGTGATTTTACCTGCTTTTCACCCAAAAAACATAATTTTTAGTAACTAAGCAACTTTGAAGTGCTCCCCTGACCTTAATACTTGGAATACCAACATGATTCAAAATAGCTCCTCAGGAAATGACTTCAAAATTCATCTCCCATCATCAGAAATGAAAATGTTGTTGAATTTCCATCCCAGAACTCCGTTTGAAGATTTGGAAGCTAAAAAAGAACTTTTTTTGTTCTATTTCCATGACATGCCTAGCAACGCCTAATAAAATGGTCATTTTTTGGAGGAAACATCAATTCCAGTCAGATTGGTGTGTGTTACATACACTTTGAACAAGTCTGTGGTAAATAATACACTAAAAATATGTCCAGCTGAATTACCCTGAAACCCTACCTTAAGGCATTCTTCCGTCCTTAAAGGGTTAAGGAGGCAGATCGCTCCAATGCACCATGGCCCTTTTGTCGGATGAATGGTACATTGCAACTCGCCCTTGCTGCATTTATGTATCATACTGTCCTTGCAGGGTCTGAAACTGCAAGATGGCATGATACACCAATGCAGTGATGCATCACACCTGCCCAGGGCTTGAGGTGGTCCAAGCCGTAGTCTAACTTTACAACACACTCAGGGGGTCCTCCTACCAGCCTATGAGACTGCCATACTCCTATAACCTTACAGAGGGAGTCTGATTAGATCATTATCTACCGCTCCTATTGACTATGGGTAGAATACCCTGCGGCCCTGTTCTGACCAATGCACCTGTGGTGTTGCGTTTCATGGTCACAGGGCACCTTTCTAGTAATTGATACCATGTCATTACAGTACCATAGGTGTCCAGGTTACCTTGCTAGTTACCCCATGGCAGATAGCCATCAGAGGGTGACACCAACAGTAATTATGTGTCACCATGGTTACCATGAACCCAATCTCATGTGTGTGGTGTATTATGGTCGTAACCGTAGTTACCAGAAACTCAAACCACCTCGTGCGGCCTACAGTGTTGCTGAAATGACACCAATTAGAAGCCAAGTTAAGACGATATACGGTAACCATTGTTCAATGAATTTATACGTTATTCAATATATTTTTGGCAGATTTCATTTAAAACAAAAAAGAGCCATCTATATCTATTAATATAAATGTCTAAAAGTAATGTTCACTTGTCTTGGATAGAAGACTAATGGTCTGTAATGACTCTTATTGATACAGGCCACATTAGCGTGTCCCATGTCGCATGTCGAATTAAAGAAATGACCATGTCACCTGTCGCCTAGATATCCCTGTCCCATGTCGCCTTTAAGAACCTCTCATACCCCATGTCAAACTTTAGAAATACCTTGTCATGTCAATAAATGACATGTCACCTATTTTTTTCCCTTCATGCCACTTAACTGCATGATGCATGTCGAATTTAAGAAATGGCTATGTCTCCATGTCGAATTTAGCCATCCACTGCCATATTGGACGGTACTACAGGCATAACGTTTGTTGGTCACACTATCATGTCATCAATGTCTGTACATGGAGTGATCCCTGGTACACCATCAGGAGACAGACTCCATATTGATTAGTCCTTTCAGGACAGCATTTCGCAAAAAAAAAACATTTTCATGATGCACCAATGCATTATACCAACTGCCAATCCAGTAAGGTCGGCATGATGCTTTAATGCAGCACTAGCGAGTTACTCCCCAGTACTGTATTCAAGCAGCATGACGACCAAGGGCATGTTGCATTAAGGCATCATGCCGTCCTGAAAGGGTTAAACTGATCACAAGAACTGTTGGGCAACATTGGGGGGTTTTGTATCAATCTGCTATCTCCCGCAGACTGGTGGCTACTCACACACATGACACTGATATATAGGGTCCACATAACTGGACCAGATAAGACTATTTGATTTAGCTAGGACATAGTGCTAAGGGTTAGGGAGGGGGGTCTTGAAAAAGGTTCCAAACCACACATATGTGAATTCTTCTGTGAACATTCCCTTGCTACCTCGTTATAACTCCAGGTTCTACCGAAACACAACTTATTGACTCAGGTAGGTAACTACTTGAGTCTTATGCGACGCCTCGGTGAGACGCTTTTTTTTAAAGGAAAAAAAAAATTCAACTCTTTCTTTTCACCCCAAAAAACAATTTCCCATCAAAAATTCCAAGATCCGACTTAAAATACAATATTTCCCCTAGCTTAGCTTGCTCGAATCATCCATCTAATGCAAAGCATTACATGAAAAAAAAGGATTACAAGAAAGCATTCCAAAAATCGTCTTGGTCTTTCTGCCATGTAGACAAACATCAAAGTACTGTTGTAGACACATGTTCGTCTTCATGCAGTAGTAGTTATTCAATGTGATCACCTCGCTGAGACGCTTTTTTTAAGACCAAAAACTCGACAGAACGGTGCGGGAAACGATCCGTAGACGAAAGAGGAGGTGCAGTCGAGAATTTACTGCACTCGTTTTGAACGCGCCGAGGTGTCGATATTTGATGAATTACTTCGTTTTGGAGGCTCAGACCTGTCCCATTCTCTTTATTTTCGAATTCTACGCCGTAAAACATGTGCTTTGGTGGTGGAAAGAAGACTTTTAGAGCTATTTAGGGTATCTTTTTCGGACCGAATCGATGCAAGTTGGCGCCCGCCATCTTGGATTTCGTTCAAGTCTCGTCTCCTCTCGCCGTTCGCGAGAGGGTGCGAGATTCCGAAATTGTTGTTGTTTTGACAATTTTCGGCGCGCCGAGGAGTGGATATCTCGCGGACTACTCCAATGGGGGGATTTGGCAATATTTTGATTTTTCCGGCTTAGTTTATGCGAATACCTGAGTCTTTTGTGATTAGGATCACACGTTAGATTTTTTTAGTCCTCATGTGGCCACCAGGAGATTCACACTTTTTTTCCCTTTTTTTTTTTTGGGGGGGGGGGGGGGGGGCTAGTCTACTATCTCGGGGGGCATGTATGTGACAGGCACTGAACAGGGGAAGGTATTTCAACCTCAAGTTAGATTCCTCCTATAACTCATCCAAAACTAGAATCACATTTCAGTGACATTCTAGGATTAAGTAATTGACAATAGTTATCACCCTTCTCCCCGCTCCCTACTCAACACACACATTTACAGTATCTTTGACTGCAGTGCCCCCCTCCCACACTATCAGCTGTCAATCGATCCCTTTGGTTAGATTTTACCCCAACTGTCATGTCCTTCCTACTGAATGTAGTGGTTTATTGTATGTAGGACATGTATTACCTAACATGTATACACGTATCCTGTTGTACATTGGTTATGAGGCAACAGGCTCAATATCCACCACATCTCGAGATACAACTATGCATTGTATACGTCATGTAAGACATTATGTCATCCTCTGACACCGAGGTTGCCAAAATATTACGTCATGGCATCACGCATGCATAATGACGACAAAGGGCATGATGCACAAAGACCAGAGGGCATGATGCATGTCAAAGAAAAAAGGGCATGATGCACAAATGTACTTTGCGGCCCTCAAAGGGTTAAATCTAATACCTGGGAGTTTAACTTGAACTTTACAAGATAAAGAATACGAATGTCAACTGATATGATATATCAATGTATACTTTGCGTATAGAGGGCAGATAGACCCCCCTTCTTATATAGACTACAGAGGCCCCCCACCCCTGCCCTTGCTCCATACATATACAAATCATTTATCAGATATGGTGAGGGGAGTTCCTTGGTTCCTACGCTTCATTGTTTTATGATACGAACACATTGTAATCTCCATACCCTAAGAAGATAACCTACAAGTCACCGACCCACAGAGTAACTGCCGATAACAAAACGGTAATGCATCAAGATTATCATTCTCTTTTTATTACAGATTTTAGGGAGTGGTATTTTTCTTACAACGGGGGGGGGGGGGGGGGTTGGTAATTGGTCAATTTGGTTCCCCATGGGAGGATTTTCCCCCCATTCCCTACCCACTCCGCTCCAGTATTGTCACAGGCTTTTTCACTAAAGAGGGGTGATATGGTTGTCTCAGGATGGGTACTAATTCATTGTTTTTGGACTCCCCACACCCACTGAACATTCCCTAAGTGATTCATCGTTAGTCAATTCACAGATTGTAGTAGGAGATAGCAAGAGTGCGACATGTGACAGACCTAGTTGTAGGCCTACGTGACCGTCAGGCCAAAAAAAAAAAGTTGTGTTCAGGTATCCCTAGCGACCCTATTTTTTTGGCCCTACCCCAATTTTTTTTTTGAAGGCATTTTTTGTGTCTTTTCTACCAATTTTTTTTTTTTTTTACTGGAAATTATACAAAAATGGGAGAACTTTTGTCTCAAAATCCCTAAAAGAATTTGGTAAAAAAAAAAAATTAAAAAATTGACCTACCTACCGTATTTTTTTTGGAACACAACTTCATTTTTTTGGCCTCATGTGTCGCATGGAGATTATCTTGATCTCTATTGGCAAAGTTGTGATAACAATCTTCAAGAAAAATATATCAACAATGACAGATATATCCACTGAAGTGTAGAGTAGGAATGATGGATAAGGTGTTCCCCTCAACCATTATACAAAAAAGCCCCTGAATTGTAGTCCGCAAACTAGTTCATATGTGTGATGTGCTGTACAGGCCTTCGGACATCTGTACCCTGGTACAAAATGTACACAGGGGAGGGAATGATCATTGTTCATTGCCATGAACAAATAAGTTGTCAGGGAAAGTCAGGGACTCTCTTAGAATGTTATGGCGAGTCATAAAAAATAAAAGATATTATATTTTTTAAAAAGGGAGTGATCATTTTTTTAACTCCGACAGCGCACGATTTTCAACACATCAGGGTGAGGGTGAATCAATGTCGCCTTGTTAGAAAATTATTTTCACATAATAGTGTAGTGGGATGCTGTACTATTTCTATAGAACCGGATTGGCTCGTTTGGTTGTGCTTGTTGAGGCGTATCCGGGCCGCACTCCTGTCTAGACTCCGGTATGTGATTACATAATCCGGCACCTGAGGATTGGTAGAGTGCGACCTGATGATATGCACCAAGCTGGGACCGCCACGTATGACCCGAACTTGTTTGGGTACTGCGTCGGAGCGGGGGAAACCGGTTTCAGGTTACCCGGTGTTCCTCGGGAACTCAAGTGTTTACGAGTTATGAAGTGGAATTATATAATCCCCGGTATATAAACCCCTGGGTTCTTCGACTCGGGGACTCGGTCTTGCTGTGCACTTCGGCCAGCTTGGTTGTTGACTCAGGTAGGTCACTACCTGAGTCTTATGCGACGCCTCGGTGAGACGCTTTTTTTTGAAAGGCCAAAAAAACTTCAACTCCTTTTTTGAACCCTAAAGAGGAATTTTCCGTCGAAAATTCAAAATCCCACATGAAATACAACATTTCCCCTTACTTACGTCGCTGGAATTACCCTTCTAACTTAAAGCATTATATTAAAAAAAAGGATTACAATAAAGCATTGCCAAAATCTTGTTGCTTTTTTTGCAAAGTAGACAAACATCTAAGACCTGTAATCGCCTCGGGATCGTCTACGGCAGTAATAGTTAATCCAATCTGATGCTCCGCTGAGACGCTTTTTTTAAGACCAAAAACTGGACAGGACAGCGCTGGAAATGATGGAATCGACGCGAGTTTACTGCCACTTTTCAAGTCTCGCGGCGCGCCGAGGAGTGGATATCTCGCGAACTAGTCCGTTTTGAAGGCTCAAACCTGTCCCATTCTCTTTATTTTCGAATTCTTAGCCGAAAACATGTACTGGAGGGGTGGAAAAGATGCTTTTTTAGGTCATTTTGAGCATTTTTATCGATTCGAATTGATGCGAGTTATGGCCATGTTGGATTTCGTTCAAGTCTCGTCTTCTCTCGCCGTTCGCGAGAGGGTGCGAGATTCGGAAATTGTTGTTGTTTTGACAATTTTCGGCGCGCCGAGCAGTGGATATCTCGCGAACTACTCCGTTTTGAAGGCTCAAACCTGTCCCATTCTCTTTATTTTCGAATTCTACGCTGAAAAAATGTACTGGGGGGTGGAAAAGATGCTTTTTTTAGGTCATCTTGAGCTTTTTTATCTATTCGAATCGATGCGAGTTGACGCCCGCCATGTTGGATTTCAACTCTCGGCTGCTCTCGTCGGGCGCGAGAGGGCGCGAGATTCAGTGGCAGTAAACTGCAGTAAACTCGTGTCCACAGAACTAGTTCCTTGTCGCGTCGATTCCATCATTTCCAGCGCTGTCCTGTCCACTTTTTGGTCTTAAAATTTCAAATATTTTGACTTTTCCCCCTTATTTTTGCGAATACCTGAGTCTTTTGTGATTAGGATTACACGTTTGATCTTTCCTCAGCAGAGATTCCTAGAACTCTGTTGTACTTTGTGGACTTGTCCTGCTGCTGCTCCTACCTCGGTGACCCTGCGTCCCTCTCCATTCTGCCCTTCGGGGAACATTGTAGATAGACGCAAAGGTATTCCACTCCGAGTCTGACTGCCCCTGTGGAGTCAGGCTCATCGGGAGTGTACCGAGATGGGAGAGAGCCTTGGACATTGAGTAACTGTCGATGAGACCATGAGCGTATCACTCCTGTATGTTCATACATCACATGTTGTTGGAAAGTATATTTGAATATCACCATCTGTCTGTATGATTACGAGCCATATGTCAAATGAATAAAGAGTAATTTCTAACAACCTATTTTCGAATCTGGAGTTTTTCCTAGCTGACGACTATTTAGAATAGCCAACAGCTACAATATAAAAGCTTTGGTCTGGACGCAAATGAACTCTAGGCCAGACCAAAAAAAAAAGTTGGTCAATGGATTTCGCGCACCTTATTTTCGGAAATGGAAATTTTTTTTATTTTTTTTTTTAAATTGTCAATGGATTTCGCTCGCCTCATTTTTTTCAAAATTGAGAATTTTTTTTTTTTCAAATTTTTCTTCCAGTAATTCCCCCAGATCAACCAATAAATTATTATGTTTAAGGAATTTTGTCAGATGCTATGTAAAAAAAAAAAATTGTCGCTCGCTCCACTTTTCCACCAACAAAATCCATTGACAAAAAAAAATTCTTTAAAAAAAAAAAAAAAAAATTTGCTCGCTCGCACCATTTTTTGAAAAGTGAAATCCATTGAACAACTTTTTTTTTTGGTGTGGCCCTAGGTTCAATTACATACCAAACATGGCTATGTAGGGTGGGGCTTATCTGAGAGGTTTTATAAGTAAACTTCAGTACTGCTTTGGCAATTTTCAAGCCCTTGGTTCGGCTTATAAAATTTTTCAAAGTGTGGCTTATGCGCGGGTTAGGATTATACCTGAGAATTTACGGTAGCTGAGGGGTAAAGCTTCGTCAAACTGAAGAACACCCCGCACTGTGTCTCAGCATATGGTAAATCTTGTAAGGCAAAGTAACAATTTTTGGTCTGGGAATTTCAATATGAATTCTGCGATGCGGCATCATACCATTACCATGTGATAAGGGTTAGGTATGGGGGTGTCCCTCTTCACCTTGCGTGGTGTATATGTCTATGACATGCCCCTTATCTCTCTGATCCCTTATCTTCTTGATAACCTTGTCTCTGTCACTTCCACTCGACCCCGTGTTCTGCCGATAACATTCAGGCACCCACAGATTACTCAAAGACCCTTAGACAAAGTCTGTGAAAAATCACTCTTAGTCTTATAGCCCACCATATTCCATATGTGCCTCTACATGGGTAAAAATCGACACGCGCGACTCGGCGACACGGCCCCTTTAAAAATCGACACGTGCGACACGGCCCCTTTAAAAATCGACGGACATGGCACATGAAGTAGAATGTATACTAATGGTATAGAATAAAAATTGACACGGCAACACAGACCTTTTGCTAAGAATCGACATGGCGACATGGTCAAAAATACGGCTACCCATGTAGAGGCACCCATATGACAGTCTGCCCATAAATTTTCGCGTATAAGCCTACCTCTAACTTTGATAGCCCCCCCCCCTCCCCCATGCGGGTTGTAATTTGAGCTCTAGTAACCTGGTGGCTTTTTCGTTAAAAGGGATGACATTTTTTTTTGGTACCTGCAGCAAGGGGTCCAAAATCTTTTGCTCCCCCCCCCCCACCTCTCAAATCCACCAACCCCCTCCGGTTAAAAAATTACCACTGGCACTCCCTTATAAAAACCCTTGTATAATCTGTACAGTGTGGCCGAAAACTTTTTAGGCACACAGGCCAATGTGGCCTGTGTAGCGAGATCGTACCCAGGCCATTTGTCTTCTACACAGGCCACATGAAACTACTGTGTATACATTGAAGCTATAAGCCCATTTGAAAAGAAGTTTTATTGATAGATACAGACAAAATGTATTAAAAAAGGTGTAGATTTATTCATAATTATTACATGGCCATAACTTTGCTTCTAATAGGACTATCTGAAAAATTCTTTCACTTTTGGAAAGCTGAGATCATGGCCGGCCATTGTGGCCGATGTCCAAGAGGCTCACATCGGCCATTCTACATCGGCAAAAGCCGGTGTGCCGATGTCATTTCGGCAACACAGACTGTACCCTAAAGCGTCCTACCATGATAGCCCAGTAGAAGGTCTGAGTGGGGGCAGCCATCTTGTAGGACACAAACCCTCGCTGCTCCTGTGACAAGATCTCTCCAGGAAATTGTCCACAATGTGTAGCACAATCAAGTGAACTGGAAAACACATTGGCACTAACTGTTTTCACTTGAATGAAAACCCAGAAGACCCCTGCAATACATTGTAGAAACTGGAATTTTCTATAAATGTAAATGTAGGAAAAGGGCACTTCCGCATTTTGCCCCACCTCAGGTTATTATATTCAGATTCCTATGTTCGATCTTTATAACTTTGATAAATGAATTGATTTTATAATTCTTCTTCGATGAGGATGGAGCATGGGCGTGGAGCTCCAGTTAACAGTATAATTGATGTCAATTTATATCAAACCTAACATTAATAGAATAGAGCTGCGGGGCTGTGTGGAGCTCACTCAGCTTAAGTCGTAGTTACCGGAGGATCCATGCACTTCTATGACGTCATACTGCAACCTGACCCCCCCGCCCCCTCCTCCCTCCGTCTGACTCTAGGACAGAGATATCCAGGTGCGCTTCACAGCTCACCTGACAGAACCCAGCGGAATAGCGCAGGGGGACTGGGCAGAAACTTCAGATTTTCCCCCAAAGCTGTGTATGTTAAAGGGGCATTCTCACCACTCGCACTTACCACATAGCAGACTAGAATTCTGAATAGTACTAGAACTGTGAGTGGGATACGCTCGGTGATTATGCCGCTTTAATTCATGAGGGGCAACCAATGGCAATGCAGCACGTCTAAGTAACACAAACATGCTGCATTCATGCATCATGCCACCCCTGTGTGGCCATGCATCATGCTGTCCTTAACCCGTTATGGGTCACATCGTGCTTTGATTCACTTTTTGCCATCTTGAGGCATGAATCAGCCCCGGCGAGTAACTCGCCACAACTTCATCCAGGAACTGTATCAGTCCCCGCACTGTTTGCATGCGGCTATGGCGAGTTAACTTGCCTCCATCTAACCATGCACATGCCGATCATGGCAAATACGGGATAGTTCTCCCAGGTGCACGGACACATGTTAACAGCGCAATCTTAATCTTAGATCTTGAAATGTCTTAATCTAAGGCAGAAAGAAAAAAAAAAACGAGGGTTGGGGGGCAGAGCCCCCGATTACTACCAGTCAACTATCCTATCCTACAATGGACTGTGTAGTTTAAGATAGGATTAAGATAGATTAAGATAAGATTAAGACTAATTTTAAGATAATTAAAAAGCACTACCGTATATGACCCAGAAAGGGTTAAGGGATTAACCATTTTTTTTTTGAACAAATTCGAACTTTTATTTGGTCTAAAATATTACATAGAGCAATTGAAATTTCATCAGATAAATGTACTGGTCGACCAAATAAGTTCATGGACAGCCTATCTGTAAACAGTTATTAGGGACTGTCCATATATGAGTAAAGTAATACATATGATTTATAGAGTAATAACAAGTATTTGTGTGGAAAACTGGCCGCGGCATCATATCTTAATATTAACAGCGCATGTACAACCTTTTAAAAGACCCTTTTATATTGAAAAAAATGCTGAGTCATGGCGAGACTTATGCAAGTATTTATGCAAGTATGACGGGCACTGTCTTAATAAGTTCCTCTGACATTTTTGACTTAAACTCTTTAAATTCATTGACATTCCTTATTTCTGGTTTCAGGGCATTCCAGGCTTGTGCTAACACCACTCTTGGACTATCCTCATAGGCTTTGCAGTGTATGATATTATATTTTAATACAGGAGCTGTAGAAAACCTCGTTACTCGTGTCTTTTCTTGTAAATAATTATCTAGTTGAGCCCTTTTGAAGGCATATAGCTTACAATGATATTTTCTTCTCTCATTGAGAGTAGGTAGCTTGGCTTCGCCATGTACAGCCTCAGTAGGAGTAAGAATATGTTTAAATAAACATGTTTTTAAACATTTGTTTTGTAACCTTTGCAGTTCTTCACATGCATTTACATTGGAGTTAACATAAAGAATATCACAGTAGTCTATCACAGGCAGGACATGCGTCTTGTATACCCTTAATAAAGCCTTAGAAGGCAACATTTTGCTCACCCTGTACATTAGTGTTGACTTAAAGCGGACACTATTAATTACACTCCTAACATATTTAGTGAATTTTAACTCTTCATCCAAGATGACTCCCAAATATTTGTATGAGTTGACTGTTTTTAGAATTTTGTTATTTAATTTTATTTTGGGTTTTGGCAGTTTTTTTTAATTTTTTGTCTGAAGCGAAGGTCATAATTTTGGTTTTATTTTCATTAATAGTTAACTTATTTCTTCTCGTCCATAATCCAAATTTATCTAAAGCCTCTGTTAGTCGGTTTGAAAGTGTGTCAAAATTTTTCCCGGAAACATATAGAACAGAATCATCAGCGTAGAGCATAGTTTGGTGGTCATCTTGGGCGGATATGCAGTCATTTATATACAATAAGAAAAATAAAGGACCCAAAATGGATCCTTGCGGAACGCCACAGGATAAATTTAGCTTGGTAGATCTTATGCTATTGGCTATGCAACACTGTTGTCTTCTAGAGAGATAATTTTCTACTAAGGTTAAATTTCTATTTCTAATACCGTATTGTTCTAATTTGTTTAATAATATTACATAATTTACTGAATCGAAAGCTTTTTTAATATCTATAAATGCTGCAAGACTTATGTTGCCTCTATTTCTATTATCTAGTATGTCATCAACAAAATAAGCGATAGAGTCAAGTGTAGACTTATTTTTTTGATAACCACCCTGTTTTTTGTTTAAAATATTATGCGTATTAATATGAATCATCATCTTGTTATGAACTAATCTCTCCAGAATTTTTCCTGGCACTGGGAGAACACTGATGGGTCTTAGGTTAGAGACATTAGCCGGGTCCCCACCCTTGGGTAGGGGGGTGACCACAGCCACTTTCCAAGAGTCTGGAATATCAGAATTTTCAATACATAATCGAATTATTTTTATGAATCTAGCTGGGTTATGTAGTACAGCATCTCTGAAAATATTTGTGGGTAAATAATCAATAGCAGAGGATTTTGTTACATCAATATCCTTAACGCATGAAATAATTTCTGCGTCAGTAAAAAATAAATCAGGCATGTCAACAGGGCATCTGGTACCTTCAAAAGTAAACTCATCATGGTGCTCAGCAGCTAATTTAGGCCCAATCTCCGCAAAAAAGGTGTTTATAAAGCTAGACGTCTCTTCAAGAGTGACTGGTACATCATCATTAACTAAATTAATATTTTTTGATTTCGACTTATTTGATGGCAAAATATCCTTAAGTATGGCCCAGAACTTTTTCGAATCATTCAAGTTATTTTCACATAAATTCTTATAGTAATTATTTCTCGCGTCGTCGAGTTCTGTACCAACCACATTCTTAAGTAGTCGAGCCCTATGCCATAGAAGTATACATTTCGACCGTCTAGCCTCTAACAATAAATTATTTTTATCTGTAATTCTCTCTATCAGATAATTTGACATCCAAGGATCTGGTTTGTCTAATACCTTAAATTCCCTTACTGGGCATGTCACATCAAGCATACGTTTCAACATATTTTCGAAAATATCCCAACATTCAGAAGCATCATTACATTCATCAAAGTATGTCCAATTACAATCTTCAATGCTATTTAAGTACAGTGCTTTATCATAATTTTTATAAGAGCGACCTTTAAATTGTCTAAAACCGTGTTTTATGTGTACATGCTTACGTAGAACATAAATAGGTAAATGATCACTAATATGAATGTTTAGTGGTCCACTAGATATAATCTCTTCACAGTTTGTGAATATTAGGTCTATGCAAGTATTAGTACCGGAGGTTGTAGTTATTTCATTAATCAGCTGCTTAAAATTAAACTGATCCATGAGTTCATATAGCTTGGTCTTATCAGGACTATTCAATAAGGCATTTACATTGAAGTCACCTAAAATAAATACATCATAAGTTTCTAACAATTCTATTTGTAATAATAATGCACGCATTGTGTCACAAAAATGTAGTAGCGACCCACTTGGTGGCCTGTAAATATTACAAATGAGGGCTTTTTTTGACTTTCCCTTGACGGACAAGAGCCATTGGGCTTCAATATCGTCATTACTACGATTTAAATGCACAAACTTATTTAAAGAACAGGAAACATTTTCATCTACATACGCGCATAAACCTCCTCCTCTATATATACTAATTCTGTCATTTCTGAACATATTATATTTGGGAAAATTATATAAACCATCTTCATCTGTGTCATTTAGCCAAGTTTCACTAAATAAAATTATATCAATATCAATATTACTAATTTCAGCTTTTAATTTAGACATTTTATTTCTAATACTTCTGGCATTTAAATGCACAACCGAGAACCCCTTTTTGAATTCAGGAATACCTTCGCCTGTATTTGTAGTTGTTTGGAATTGCATGTTGTGCCAAACTATGCATTGATGCATATCTCAAATATTTTCCTTGTGCTGTTACAAGAAAATTTAGAAAAAAGACCCCCATAACACCCCCTTTCCCACCCATGAGGTTACTGCTCTTGTGGCTCCTCATGCTGTCTAGACCTGACTGGACTGGTCTAAACGTCCCACAGGCAAATCTGTCAATCGCTATAGGGTGATCCCCTTCACCCTTCAGCCATCAATGTAATAATTATATAATTATATAATTATATAATTATATAAGAGACCTGTAGCTATATAACAGTACAGAATTCATTCATATTAACTAATCGATTAATTGCCTAATTAAGGCTCACACAATGTTACCGGTACTTGGGCTATTATATCATACGACTAAAAGTCTACAAAACTCACAGTATTACCCTGACAATTTTACCGGTACACGGACCATGTATCTACCTTGTACAGTTGTACACTTTTTACCCATTATGCCGACTCAGCAATATTACCGGTACTCGCCATATACCTTACACGTTCATCATACATAGTATTCATCATGCATCTTACACATACATCATACATGGTATTTATCATACGTCCATACATCCAGTCTACAATTTTAAGTCATTCACATTCAAGTATTGATAGTATAAACCTAAAGTCAACATGCGTCATGACCATTTCTTCCTCACCATACCACATACTTTTATATTTGACATGAAATGCATCATTGTGGGTAGATCACATTTGAGTTAAGTTTAGACATTCGTCTTTTTCCTAGGCTACACATTGAAGTTGGGTAAATTGAATTTAATTGAGTTAAAGTAAAATTGCATTTGTCTTTTATAATTTTGGTTATATTGAATTTAATAGAATTAAAGTAAATCAAATTAATCTTTTGATTTTAACACAGTCAAATACAATTAAAGTTTTTATGTAGCTATAGTTTCTATGCGTTTTGCGTCTGAGCTGGGACGTCCTGCTGCTGCTCCTGGTTCTGCTGTATGTCTGCAGGTGGCGCGGGGGGCGGTGGTGTCGGTGGATTTGCTGCTCTCTCGGCCTCTTCATCTTGTCTGACGAATAAGTCCCTTATACGTTCTAGTATCAGGCCAAACAGGTTGGCGCCCTTCATGTTATCACTTTTGCACTGGTCGCTTTCGCCTAGGTGGTACCCCACTCCCCAAACTCTATTAAAGCTGGCTTCGTACAGTCTGTAGCCCTGGGTAGAAACCAACACTTTTCTGAGGATCGGATGAGAGAATTTGACGACATTAAGCCTGTATAGCTCCTGCTCTGCTACCTTGGACCACGCGGCGGTGTCTTTTACTTCTCGAGCTGCACGCATCATCATATATGGATCAGTCATAGCCTTTATGTTATCAGCAATGTCTGGTCGACCACAGTTTATGGCTCTGATCACTTGAAATGCTTGCTCTACGCAGTTGTACTGATTATCACCATACTTCAGGTTAAAGGGATATAGATTGGACAGGCGGTTGTGTTCCGACCGAAACATATACCCATCCTCAGTCTCGCTGGTGGTGGCCTTTTCCATGTCGAGGTTTGGTTTATCTATGCTACCTAACCTTGCTGCAGAGTATGAGATCCCGTCTATAATAACTGCTCTCTGTCTGAGTTGGCAGTTGTACCCTTCGTTCCTAGCATGAAAATACATGGTGCGGAGGTTGACAAAGTCTCTATGTTCACTCTCAGTCAGCTCGTCCCCAATTGAGACGTATTCCCAGGTTTTATTGTGTTTCAGGAATTTCAGCGAAGACATCATATCAGATTTAATATTAGGCCTGTTGAACACCATCTTTATGGGACGGCGCTTGACGCGTCTGGGATTGTTTACCTCTCCATTTTGAACTTCAGCTGGTGTCGGATCTAGGTTTCGCGGGGGCGGGCCAACCCGCTCAATACTGTCGATCACCTCAACTCCCCATGTAACCTTGATGTCTTTAAACAATTGCGCCATTTTAGCCTTCAGATCCTCACCTGGAAACTCTGCCAGCCCCTCAATCATAGTCACAGACTTCTTGGTGATTGCGTCCTGCCTTTCAAACCTGAATTCGTGTGCTGTCAACATTCTAGTTTGCGCGTCAGCTGATTCAGATACCTTATGTAACACCGATCTGGTTGACGCGATAATGTCCGTCAGGTTGTGGGTTTTGGTGTCATTTCCCTCCAGTCTTGTAAGCATAGCCTCCATGGCTTTCTGATTAACGGTATTTGCCTCCTGTATTCCTTTTAATGTGGCGCCCAGACCCTCCAGGGTTGTGTTCGTGTCTTGTTGTGCTTTTTCTGTAGCTGTCACTCGCCTGCCCAAGGCGTTTATAGCCACTACTACATCCAACGGGGTGGCGTCACCTCTCAGTAGATCTTCCGGGTCCCGCGGTGGTTTTCTTCCTCCAAACGACATATTTGATGTTTACGCTGTTAATCTCTACGTATGTATACTCCTTATGCCTTCATAGATCTGTTCTGCTGGAATCGAGCAGGGGGGATGTTTCAAACCACGTTATATTCTACGAAATGCCCGGAGCGCGCGTCGACACGACCTAGCCGGATGCCCCCATTTTCTTCCTCTGAACCATGAATATAAAAATCCCAGAAACTTACCTAGATTTGCCTGCTGAGAACGTTAGCTTAAACACACTTCTCATTGTGCGTCATAATAATGCTGATGTTATCACCCAGGTTAGTGATAACGGGGGGGAGGGGGGGGGGGGTTAGTATCCTGGTGTAACGACACATGTACTTAACGGGTAGCACGGACGCTACCTCTAAGTCTAAGTAGCATGGTCCGAGAATGACGCCATAGTTTGGACATCGCAGGACTAAAGTTATATAGTACCGGTAATTTAGGAATTTGAAAAGTGAGAGTGGTCGACTAAATGCCAAAGTTCTGAAAATCATTGTGCCACAGGTCGTCGCGGATCAAAGTATCTTAATTTAAGTTTAATAGGTAGAACCAAATCTGAGACATCTCTATGGTCGAACCCCAGGCATCATAAGAACAAATATTTAGCCACATGCCGTCCTTAAAGAGTTAACATTGAAACTGAAGCTGATGGGCACCTGTGTGACTGCAGATGGGTCAAAAGCGACCTGGGCCATTTTCAAGGTGACTTTTCGACCTGGGCCATTATTTAAGTGACCTGGCGACTTTTGGACAAAATTGTTAATAGGATAAAGGGTACAAAAAAGCGACTTTGTGACCTGGGACCCTTAATTTCGGCGACTTTCCGACCTCAAGGGGGGACCCCTCTGCACCCCTATCTGGGGGTGCAGAGGGGTCAAAAGCGACCTGGCGACTTGGGCTGTTTTTATAGGCGACTTTCGACCTAAGGTAATAATATAAGCGACCTGGCGACTTTTGGAGAAAAAAATGACAATAGGTTAAAGGTCCCAAAAAAGCGACTTTGTGACCTGGACCCCTTAATCTCAGCGACTTTCCGACCTCAGGGGGGACCCCTCTGCACCGACCCACCTGTGTACAGCTGTAGGGGCGCCTTGTGTGTATACGCGGTGGTATTGTGATACATAGTGCCCAGGGTGCAAACACTAACAGTGCGTCTAGCCTCAGCAGACAACACAAGCACACCTAGGGCCATGGGCCATTTTCAAGGTGACTTTTCGACCTGGGCCATTATTTAAGTGACCTGGCGACTTTTGGACAAAATTGTTAATAGGATAAAGGGTACAAAAAAGCGACTTTGTGACCTGGGACCCTTAATTTCGGCGACTTTCCGACCTCAAGGGGGGACCCCTCTGCACCCCTATCTGGGGGTGCAGAGGGGTCAAAAGCGACCTGGCGACTTGGGCTGTTTTTATAGGCGACTTTCGACCTAAGGTAATAATATAAGCGACCTGGCGACTTTTGGAGAAAAAAATGACAATAGGTTAAAGGTCCCAAAAAAGCGACTTTGTGACCTGGACCCCTTAATCTCAGCGACTTTCCGACCTCAGGGGGGACCCCTCTGCACCGACCCACCTGTGTACAGCTGTAGGGGCGCCTTGTGTGTATACGCGGTGGTATTGTGATACATAGTGCCCAGGGTGCAAACACTAACAGTGCGTCTAGCCTCAGCAGACAACACAAGCACACCTAGGGTGGGGGTTAGGACAAGGAACAGTACATGGGACACGGACAGAATACACGTATGATCACGTACATGTGCACCGAATAACGTCCTCTGGGACGGGTATGCAGTAATGAAACTGGAACTAAGGGATCCACCCAGTCATAACAGTAAACCAAATGTGAGGGACGGGGGTGATGGTCTATCATATCCTTTTAAAAAACCAAAACCAAAACCAAAAAAACAAACAAACAAATAAACAAACAAACTATCATATACTTAGTACCTGGTTCAATATGGGGGGGGGGGGGCACTTGGTATATTTTGTATACACATGTGTGCGGCTGGGAAGTGCACTTTTTGAGCAAAATCCCCCTCACCAAGGGTCTGCGTTTCACCAAAATCCCCCTCCCCAAGGGTCAATTTTCACCAAAATCCCCCACACCAAGGGTCACTTTTAAGGTCCTTTTTAATCAAAATCCCTCTCACCAAGGGTGACCCCTCGGGAAAAATTGCTAAAACCTAGGCACTATTTTCCAAAATCCCCCTCAGCAAGGGTCACTTTTCTCCAAAATCCCCCTCAGCAAAGGTCACTTTTGACCAAAATCCCCCTCACCAAGGGTAAGGGTTGTCAAAGGGCCAGCCGCACACCCGTGTCAAAAAGGAATTGAGTGCCCCCCCCCCCCCCGGGTTCAATGTATACCCGATATTGTACTGTACTGTGGCCAGATATAGCTTAGTTGTGTTATTGAAAATGGGGGAAAGGTATACATTTACCCCTTTCCAGGCTGGAGGGTTTCTGTGAGTGCCCCAACCGTTCCTGGTATACCAGGTCACTGTATAGGTGAGTGAACCTTTAGCCCGGGACCTTTAGCTGACCCACTTACCCAACCCCCAACCTACCCTCCTATATGCTGGTTTTTACCCTTTTAACCCTTTAAGGGCAGTACAGTGCTTTAGAATGACATACAGTTAGTCCATTATGGACACTCTCTTTTCGGACTGTGTAGTTAGAATGCATGAAGGCAATGTTGGCCTCCTGATGAGTTACTCGCCAGTCCTGCATTCATGCATCATTCCGACCCTTCAGGGTTTAAAACACTCCCAAATGATCGACATGATGTGTAAATGCAGCCCTGACAAGTAGACCTTCCAGGGATGGATTAATTTATGCATCATGATGACAAGGAACACTATAGTAGACTTTAGTAGACTATAGTAGACTTTATTCATTCTGCTCCTGCGAGCAGAGCAGCCGGGTATATGAGGAATCTCTCTGAATTTAATTGGATCCAGAGACTTCACTCTAATGCCCCGGTAGGCCTAAACCTAGCAGATGCTCCATTCGGAGCAGGCTAGGCCTAACCTACCGGAAAAACACCAGCTAAATCACCCCTTCCTTATCTGGATAGGGGTAGTTTACCTGCCCCCAATGCACACAAGAACTCCTACCCATCTAGTCGCGTTAGAAAATTGTTGTCACAATCTGGGTAGGCCTAGTTCTAACCGGGGGGACCCGACGAGTGACCCATTTTAACTTTGAGCCACTTTTAACCACCACCTAAAAATTATTTATCATAATTTTTCTGTTGTAAATCCTAGGCCTACATATGTAGGCCTAGACACATCTATATTACACTCTAATGATTTATTATTATTAGGGTAAGGACCCCCTCTATACCAGAGAGGGTCCCCCTATATATTTTATGTCTTACTGACAAAAATAATATTGGGAACATCCAAACTTAATTAGTTTGGGACCGCTTGACAACTGTGTTGTCTTCAATTTAGCACAAACAAATGCCTGATGAGTCCCCATAGGACGAAACTGCTTGACTGTTGCCTTTTTATTAATTAAAAAGCCAAAACTAGGGTTGGTAAGCACTCTAGTTGTAACCTAGTGATTGTCATTGACAACCAAAGGGTGACAACATTGTTGTCTTGACAACGGTGGTGGATGACGTCACGAGCGAATGCTCTAACCGTCATTCAAGCGGTCGCATTGTGCAGGGAAAGACGTGTGAACGACCTTGACCCGTTTTAACTTTAGATGACAAGGAACACAGAAGAGATATCATTCACGTATAATGATGGATGTATAACAAGCAAGGGGAATATGGGACAGAATCTAACCCTTTAAGGACGGTACGATGCCTCAAAGGTCACTGATCATGAAGATGTCACCCTGATGCACCAATGCAGCACCGGCGAGTAACTCACAGCCACCGGGTTGGTACATCATGCTCACCGCTCAGAAGCGTATTGACCCCGTATGTTTGACTTGGTGCACAATTGTCATAACGACAAGGCCATAAAGGGTTAACCTGCTCTCCCACACACTGTAGGCGGCATACCCTCTGCCAAACCACACCAATACTATCCAATACTGGGTGGTCTTGGTGTTGGCACACACATACATTTTGAGGGAAGAGGAAGGTTCTCGTTGGTTTTACTATGGATATGATATAGTATATATATATACTGTTCGTACAAAGCTGTATTGGGGGATGGTATATGTGTGTAAGACATCACACATTTGGCGGGTTTTAAGGAATATCAGTAGGCAAATGTAAATTATCACCAAGAATGACTGAGTGATGGGATTGCTTAGTGACAACATCCTCATATTAAACATGTGGTTGATGTGACAGCGTTACGTAGATGGCAGTCTCATTAACAACATCCCCATAGTAAACATGTGGTTTATCTTACAGCGTTACGTAGATGGCGGGCTCAGTGACAACATCCCCATTCTTAATGAGGACACAGTCACCGTCTCTCCCTTCGCGGGTGAGTCTGACATCTGTCCCACCGACGTGTCGTCCAACGAGATGCACATCAACCTGGTGAACACAAGCATCCAGTGCACGGCCGGTAACCTGTACCGCGCCTCCTACGCCTTCTTCCCACCTCACCCTGAGGTGCTCGCCGACACATGCAAACAGGGCTTTGACGACGCACTCAAGTTCCTGCAGAAGAACAGTGAGTAGTTGGGTTTACTGGGAATAAGATGGTGATTTAGATATGTTATCGTCTTGTCTATTCCCCCAAATAATTACAAAATGATATATCCAAAGGTAATGATTTAATGAATATGTTGTCATGGGCAAAGGATTTTCCGTTTTTTCTGCTTTGTCTCTTCTTCAAGGCCTAAATAGCGGCCCCTGTGATATGCACAGGTCCATTTGCGTTCTGAGGACACCTATTTCAAACAAAACAGTATCTTTTGCATGTCAGATGGACCATCCATTTGTATTGTTTAACTTCAAGGCCTAACCCTGGCAATGAGAAAAATTGGATAAAAATCAAAACATACAAATTCAAGCCTCATTTTACAACATGTGTTGAATAAATAAAACGAGTAGATTTTGTTCTGTTTAACATCATTTGGTTATTAAATTGAATTAATTTTTTCTCTCTTGTAGGTTTAATTAGCTGCACGCGTCACCTGAGTATCAAGTCGCGGATGGTGACTGAGGAGGCGGACCCGGCGCGCCCCGTAGACCTGGACTCTGGGTCTGACGGGGAGGTGATGTCAGACAGTGAGGGGGAGGAGGGGGACTGTGAGGGATGTGTACAGAACCAGCACCACTCAGACCCACCCAGCAGCCTGCCACCCTCCGTCGTCATAGGTACGTCCGAACCATCTAAGGATGGCATGTCGCTAAAAGATTACATTTATCGGCATGATGCATGAATGCAGCCCTGGCGAGTAACTCGCTCATGTTACATTGCTGCATCATACAGACCCTTCGGGGGTGTCTCAAAGGTTGATATAATTCCGAAGGCTTAGTATGAGGCGCCGACGCACTGCCAGTGAATTATTATTACTGTTCTTCTATTCTTCTATCTGGTCCCACACTGCCAAAGTAACCTTTTCACTGTTGTAACGTTCAATTTATCTGTCTAGAAAATGATCGTGCGTCGTAATAATCGTAAAAGGAAAAATCAAGAAGAAAGTGAGAAATCCGTTTCAATCCTGAAACACAGCATAGCATAGTAATTTAAGTGATTATAACATGAATGATTCGCAGTGACAGTTAAAACTACATTGTATTTTCTTACAGCGTTAGAGACAGCGATCGACTCTGTTAACAAAGGTGTGCTGGCCCCGATGTACAACTCCCGGGCCTTCAGTGTCGTCTCCCTCATGACAGCCCCTGCCATACTCCCCGTAGATGTCGCCTTCGCACTCACTCAAAGGTTAGTTTGTACAAAATGTAGGGATTGTTCCTGCTTCGGCAGTAATTCCTGCTTTTCACAAGGATTCATGTGCTTTTACAGGGATTTCACAATATTTAAGGAGCACAGTCAATAATGCATAAGCTCCTGAATCTGTTCTTGGAAATGAAAAGAATCCTATATTATGAATATTGTATTATTTAATAGATTCATCTAAATGTGTGCATCTATACGGTATACGTCTATGTTTCAGGTTCTATGAGTGGGTGCCATACATGCCGGACGACATGCAGTGGTTCGTCCGGGAGCTGGCCGCCTTGATGCAGGAAATCATCCACTTCCTCAAACATGGCCGCCACCAGTACAGTGCACGGTGAGTCAGCAGTTCTTAGTAGTCTGTACCTGACTCCAATAAGGGAGTCCACCAGTACAGTGCACGGTGAGTCAGCAGTTCTTAGTAGTCTGTACCTGACTCCAATAAGGGAGTCAGTAACCACCAGTACAGTGCACGGTGAGTCAGCAGTTCTTTATGGCCCTAGACCCCTAAATTCGACATGGCGACATGGGCATTTCTTAAATTCGACATGCGACATGAGGCCTAGTGACATGCGACATGAGGCTTAAAAAGATGTGCCTCTCCATGGGTAAAAATCGACACGGCCGACACGGCGACACGGCCCTTTTAGGCCATTTTAAAAATCGACGGACACAGGAAAATTAGGATAAAAATCGACCCACAGCGATTTTTCTCTAAGTTCTTATATACCTAAAAATCGACACGATGAGATGGCCCTGTAGCTAAAAATCGACACGGCGACACGGTCAAAATTCTGGGGACCCATGTAGAGGCACAAAGATAGTGACATGGGACATGGACAGTTCTTAAAATCGACATTGGACATGAGCATTTTTAAGCGACATAGACATGCGACATGGCCATTTCTTAAAATCGACATGCGACATGGGGACCCCCCCATCAAGGGCCCCTTCTTTGTCTGTACCTGACTCCAATAAGGGAGTCAGTAAACGCCCGGTGAGTCAGCAGTTTTTAGTCTGTGCCTGACTCCAATAGTCAGCAGTTCTTTGTCTGTACCCGACTCCAATAAGGGAGTCAGTAAACGCCCGGTGAGTCAGCAGTTTTTAGTCTGTACCTGACTCCAATAACGGAGTCAGTTAACTGCCAATACAGCGCACAATGAGTCAGCCGTTCTTAGTCTGTACCTGACTCCAATAATTTGTCAGTAGTACTAAAATAAGATTATTAGAGATACGTTTGCCTTGACTCGAGAGATCCGGAACGTCGAGGGACTGCTGTGAGGATAGAGATAACGCGATTCTCATTGTACAGAAAACAATAGAAAGGAGTGCCTATCAATAATGGCTTTTTCAGCTATGAGCTTGGTGCTAATGCATTTAGCAGGAATTATATTGAACAAAAATAACAATGGCTTTTATCACCATGCCTCTAATGGCTGTTATCACGAGGTGTGTACTGACAGTGTACCCGTGGTCAGGTCAGTCAGAGTCCGCGACATGCACCGGTCAGTTATTGAAGCTACTGTAAATGCTCATGTATAACACGCGGGTTATACGGTTCTCGCAAAGTCTGTGTACGAGTACATTACATCAAAGTGGCATTATCACTGAGTGTGTCCTATTCACATTTCTAGTATTGTTCTAGTCTACTGTGTGTTGAAGTTTTAGTTGTGGTATTGCCCCTTTGATTTGAGGGGGGATGGGGAGGGGTAGACCCAGTTGTTTATGCTAGACGCATGGCCTCAGATAAACCCTCGCCACCCAATTTAGCAGTAAATGACTTAGATTTATCCTCCAAATGCAAGCCAAATTAGGTGAGTAGGGGGCAGGTTATAGAAGGGTGTTTGATGCATACCATAATGAAGACTGGGTTTTAATCATTTTCATCTACCATTATACCAAACTTTTGTCACAAGGTGCTGTAAAGTCTCACGTATATAAGGCTAACTCATGACACATCATATAAGCCTCACAGATGTTCTGATTGTGGCAACTATAGTATTGTAGTAAACATCTATAAACTCTAGATACTGATACATATAGCCGTAGGGCACTAGGTACACACGTGTAAGGGTATCTCTGATGGTAATGGCCTATACTTGACCCGTGTATATACATGGGGATAAGACACGATCACGTATTGACCGGTCTTAAATCTTTGACCTCCTCACCTTAAACGATATGATAAATCACACATGAACCCTCACACTATGACTGAGTGCACCTGATAGGTATCATGATATATCAGGAAAGGACAACCCTATTCCCTGGATGCCCGTAGGGTGACCCCAAGGAAGCACTATAGGATGATATAATAAACCATACTGAAAACATGCTTGCTATACCAAAGAACTATCGCTAGGGATATATAAAAAAACACGATAGAAAGCAGCAACTAGGTTTTGTCATACTAAGTAGACATACTAAACATGTATGTAAGGGTGGAAGTCTAAATTCAACAGGAGCATTTTGAAGCTTAGTGACAAACGACAGGAGGAATAAAAAGATAGGGACATAGGCATTTCTTAAAATCGACATGGGAATTTAACCTTTTCTTTAAAACCAACATAGTACATTCGCATTATTAAGCGACATGGAGATTGGACATCTGTACCCCCCCCATCCATAGCCCCTATGATGTAGCGGGTAAACACAATTTAGTAAATATGCATACAGATAGTATGTATACATGTATAAGGAAGTTCATTTTGAAACAAGGTCTCTAGCCATGGAAAGGTAATCAGTTTCCACTGAGGTTGTCTAGTGCTCTGCATCTTATGAGATGATGATAAAGCTAAGTATAAAAGGTCTTATCTTTAAGAACAACCTTTTTGCACTACTAAGGTACTAAAAATAGGGTCCAAAATCTAAAGGTACGAGGGAGTTCCATAGATCACATTCTTCATCATTGTTATGTATTCAGAGTCCGCTCACTACTGTTTTTAGAGATGTTGATGTACACTTCAATCGATAAAACCATTGTTTCTAGCCTTGTTTTGTTTCCTTATCTCTTTCTAAATATTGCGTATTTTCTTTTTAAATTGTCATGGTACCGAAGTATATATACGAGATAGAAGATGTGATGTCATAGCATCTATAGTTATGTCTTGAATAATTTATGTCTTCAATATAAGAGACACAATCACCAAACGTATCCCACTCACAATTCTAGTACTGTTCTAGTCTACTATGTGATTAAGTGCGAATGGTGAGATTGTCCCTTTAACCCTTCGAGGCAGCATTTCGAAACTGTTGTCATGATGCATGAATGTAGCCCTAGTAAGTAACTCACCAGGGCTGCGTTCATGCATCATGACGACCCTACAGGGCTCAGTTTCTGGTCTAACTTGGGAGGTGGAAAATCTATGATACAACATGCTTTATTTATATGATGATAATTGACCGGTTCTTCTTCCTCTTCAGCTTCTCGTGCCAGATGGCTATTACCGAGATGGACATGGCGCCGGCGCCCAAGTCGATGGACGTGCACGGCGGTACACCGGCCCCGAGTCCCTTCATCCAGCGTAAGACGACGTTACAGGCAACCGAGCGCACCCACCACCACCACAGCCACCACAACGCCCCCTCCAAACACACGCTACCCTCCGCCCGCGCTCACCGCGCCGCCGCCGGATACAACGGGCCGGTGCGCTGCGCGGACGACCTCCGACAGGAACTCCTGGAGGATCGGAACCACAACCACTACAAACTCAAGAAACCCAAGTTTGAGGATTCATCGAGTTTGTACGGTGGCTTCGATAGCGACATGGAGGATGATGAGGAGGAGGTATCCATCCCCGGGACGTCGGAGGAATCGGCGGCGTCCCCTATGGAGGGAGAAGTGAGTGAGGATACGTACGATCAGTTCGGGAACGCTCTGGAAGTCGCCGACAACACGGACTCGATCCTGGCCTTCTACTACACGGAGGAGGCCAACCCGGGGGTGGTCCAGGTCAGGGAGATCTTCAAACTGGACGACCCCGAGATCGACCTGCAACTGGGCGAAATGCGCTCAAGGACTTCGAGTCTCATTGGCAGGCCGACGAGAAAAAAGAGCGATACACATAAGTACCCGCCCTTGGAGAGCACCCTACTCAAAGCATTGCACTTGGCGAAGCACAGAAAGAGGAAGATTTCAGACAAAGCGGCAGGTGATGAAGGAACGCAAGGTCCGTCAAGTGGTAACGTACTTGCGCATTAATGATTGGACGATGTATCGTTACCCCTATTAGCACTCAGCTTTTGGAATACCGCTGGCTGCACTTGAAAAGGAAGTCTACCTCGACTGTGTATGTATTTACTGTGCACTGTGATACCAATGGGATATATTAATTATACTATAGGGTATATTCATTGATACTGTACCCACGCATTTATACGTGGGACATATTGGGGCATGAATACCCTACGGTGGTATACAGGTGACCTCTCCAGGCTTTCCTTGTTCAAATTAGCTATAATGTTCTAGTTGCAGGGCAACCAGGAGGGTGTTGATTTTTTTCTGAGGATATTTATGAAACTTACTGATTGTTGGTGAGATTGAGATTGTTTTCTAAGGAAGTCTGTTGCTTTAGTAAACCTTTGATGGTTTTATGATCGTTTGTCATCATGATGCGTCAATGTAGCACCATGAGTTACTCACCAGCGCTGCATTAGCACTGGCCCCTCTGGAGTGGATCAACCCCAAAAGGTCGATATGATGCATATGCTGCAGTGGTGAGTTACTTGCCAAGGCTGCATTTAGGTGTCATGGCGACAAGAGCCCAGAGAATGATACACAATGTATAAAAGCACAATGCAAACCTTAAAACGTCAATATCGTACCACAGAACATTTTAATATTGTATCAATGTTACTAGTGTTAGTCAAGTGTTACATACTCAGAAGGAATAATAGATGTGTAATAGTGTCGCGTCTATTATCTTAAAATATACAGATATATATACTTGATAAAAATAAATTAGATGTGCCAAGCAGACATATATATATATATATATATATATATATATATATATATATATATATATATATATATATTTATATATATATATATATATATATATATATATATATATATATATATATATATATATATATATATATGTGGTCGAAAATCACAGAAAGTGTGCATATGAGACTGTGGGGTGAAATGGTGGGGTCTGAAATTAGATCTTGGAGTATACCAAAATTATTTCTTGTGGATAATGTATAGGTGTTGGGTCACCTACACATCAAATCTTGTAAGTTAAATATGAAAACGGTTGCTATGGCAGCACCTGTAACATAGATACCCTGGAAACGATGTCCGGGCGAGTGATATTTGGAGTATTTTTCTCAAGGGGTAGCCATATAACTTTTTATCTGTGTCTGGTCCCTATTATTGTATTTTGTCTTGTTGAAGTAGGTCTTAGGGGTTAGTTTCTAAGTGTTATTGTCTATGCATAATTGGTGTATTGTATCGAATTTGGTCATTTTTGTATGGGGGTGTGACATGAATTTTGCCTTAATTTCAGCTCACTGAATATACATTACTTGCTGTTTCGGTTAACAGGAGTCCAGAGTTAGGTAGATAATACAAATTATATGGAATCCAACCCTAATGGTATATACCTTTGGATGGTATAGAACTTTAGTGAGTGAAAAATCTGTGTATAGCTGTACATTTCTATTGAAAATGCCTTGTAATAATGCAAAATGTCACTCGGGAGGACATTTTTCCCTTAAAATACCATACATGTATAGGTTTAGTACCATTTCTATTTGCACACAATATATTTAATATCCTCACCTTTTTGCTTTATATATGTGATAAGTCTACCTCAACCTTTAAGTGTACTCATAAACGTTTATATATCAATGCTAACCCACAACCAGCAGATAGCCATCATAACTCTAAAGACACAATAGTACTCCACACAGGGGAAAAACCTGACATGTACATTCTTTTCCGCGACCTTCTCTGTCTATTACCTGATATCCCCGGCCCATACCATCACCTCCCTGTCCATTGCCCAATGTTACCAGTCCATTGCACGACCCCTGTCCATTACCTGACGTACCTAATCCATTCCATGAACTCCCTTATTAGTTTCTACAATATTCTGACTTTTTCCGTATATCTAAAAATGCAGGGTAAAAACGATCACTTTTCTCAGGAAACTCTCTTGACTATATCACTTCACATATTATTGCTTAATATCAATTGATCTATAACAATGATGCATTTTTTGTGTGTAACATTACAGACATGCTTATCTTTCTGGGGGTAGGTCTGCCATCAATGTAGACCTATGATAACAGTGTGAAATATCATGTAGATCTTGAGGTGTCACTCGCCCGGACATTTCTCAGGAATACTCTCTGACTCTGGTTCACATATTGCCTAATACCAATTGATCTAGAGCAAATATCAAGATGCCGATTTTTGCAAAGCAATACAGACATATTTCTCATTCAGGGGATAGGTTTGCCATTTCTATAGACCTAATATTACTGTATGAAATGTCATATAGATTTTTATGTGTCACTCGCCCGGACATATCTCGCCCGGACATATCGCCCGGACATATTAAACCTTTCCCCCTGCTCTTCCTTACTAGGGCATGGAAACAAATGTCCTATATATTGGGCAGTTAGTTATATGTAGGGGGCAAATAACTGGCATAGTTAGCATAGTTAAATATATTCATGGTAGACAGGCACAGGAATAATGTAATTTGGGTGTCCAGTCGACAAAATTGACTATTTTGAAGGGAAAACACTCATGGCCACCTCAGGAAGAAGATTACAGAGGAATTCTAAAAAATGTTTCACTATACATACACGACTACATTACTCAATTTTTTTATAACAAAAATGAACCCATATGCATAATGGGGGGAAAGTGGTGGAAGGATTGTAGCTAAAAATTCGCCCGGACATTCCATTTTACAAAATTCAAAGTTCTTGAAAAATACAGAAAAAATGCCCCCAATTATATAATTTTTGGTCTAGATTTGCTGTAAGAACTCATAGTTTCAGTAAAAAATATGGAACCGCACACATCTAGTGCCATTTTTTGAAAATTTTATAAAAAATGTTAATCTTTATGAATTTTGGACCCCTTTTGGGCCATTTCTGGCCTATTTTCGGCCCCTGGAACCATAAATATGGATAGTCAATCATGAAAACCCATATATAACATCAAGAATTCATCCATCCCGATAATATAAGACAAAAATAATCAGTAAAAAATGAATATCCTGGGAATGCTGGCCTGGGCAAGTGTAAAAATCCCATATGCACAGTTTCTATGATTTATGACCATATATATATATATATATATATATATATATATATATATATATATATATATATATATATATATATATATATATATATATACATATACTGTTATAATGTATATAATATTATACGCAAAAATATATGGTACTGTTTTATCTTATTTATTTTCATATTGTATGGTCTTGTTGGTGTGGATTCACACACTTAAATGCTTCGTCCTTGCCTGACTACAGAGTTTCTAGTCAGAGAACAGAAAAAATGGCAGGTTTCTTTCTGAGACCTTGCGGCTTAACAGTGCAGGGGCGTGGCAACCGGGGGGGACAGGGGGGACATGTCCCCTCCACTTTTGACCAACCCCAAAAAATGTCAAACCAAAAAGGTCAGGTAAAAAGGGGCAAAAAGCGGTCAAAATACCCCTCAGTCCCCCCTACTTTGAAACTGCTTGCCACGCCCCTGTTACAGGGTGTGAATCAGTCCTCATAGTGTTCTTTATTATATAACGCGCATTGAAAATATTGTGTTCAATAACTATAACGTTCAAGATAATTTCTATGTTGATTTATCAGCGCATCTAGTAAAAAGAGGATGGCCATACACAGATATATTTATATATATATATATGTGTATACGGTATATACCATATTTGAAACATGCTTGATCCTTGAAGTACCGCAAGATGCCTTAATGCGTTATTCCCATGGTCTTTGTGATGCATGAATGCAGTCCTGGTAAGTAACTCGCCGCTGCTGCCTATGTGCATCATGCCGACCCTTCAGGAGTGTCTAAAACCCATAGGGTTGCCGTGATGCTTGAATGCAGCACTGGCGAGCTACTAGCCAGGGTTGCATTCATGTATCGTGATGATCAAAGGCACAATGCCTTATGCCGACCCTAAAGGGTTAACATATACTGGTGATGAGGCATGTAGTCTACTTCCAGTAATTGCTGTGGTTTGTTCTTGTCGAAAAGAGCTCTTACGGTAACCCATCGAGTAGAACCAAGGTAGTGGTGTTTATTATTGGTACTCCGATAAATGGATGTTATAATATTTCGTGTAAACCTTCTACGTTAGAAGGTGCCCAAAAACTAGTGAGTCACATAGCAAAAGTCCACAATTTCTATAGGTTGAAACGGGAATTGTTATATATAAAAGACTTTTTCATGAAAAGCCCTTATTTAAAGCTGCATTCTCACAGAGGATTTACATGTCATTTTGTGAGTGAAACTGATAAAGGACGCGTTAATGGTGAGAGTGCAGATTTAAATTTTGAAATTGCCAGGGGTAGGGCCGACCCTACGTTTTTTATGCAATTTTGAAGAAATATTCATATTTTTACCCGTTTTTGTCAGATTTAGGGTATGTGGAGAAGCTGGCTAGTACATTTATGTTTTAAAAAAAGATAGTTTTTAAAAAATATCCTATCTACCGACCCTTCATTTTCTTTTTCATGTTACCTGAAACAAACCTTTTTTTTTCTTTTGGCTTGGACACTTTCATATCCCGATGGTAAGAACGACCCCCTTAACCTTGCTTTCTTAGTGTGGCGGTGTGCTATACAGCCCTTATACATGTATATGATGTATATACCTGGTACCATCCAGTTTTAGCTTATCTGTACTCATACCACAGTTGGGTGGGAAGAATAATGGACACGGCCGTATAGTACATACAGGTCTGTATGTCTGTGCTCCACAGGGCACGTTCTCCTACTGAGAGTATAAGTCAGATATGATATATGCGTGACTAACTGCATTTATAAGTGTTATAAGCCTTGGAAAAGGGTAATTATCCTCGGCTTGTGCCTCGGGCAATTACCCTGTCTTGGCTTATAGCATTTATACAGCTACTAACTTGCACCATATCTATCACTGACAGAATGAATGCTATTCCTGACACCATGGCATAACACTTTAAGGATGACGTGATCACTTAATGCGCCCATGCAGTATGGACGAGTAACTTGCTGATGTTACATTGGTGCATCATGCCAACCCTGCGAGAGTGTAGGTTCGCGATGATGCATTCATGAATGCAGCGCTTAATTACTCACCAGCGGTGCATTCAGCAAATACTGGATAGCTCTCTCAGGTGAGAAGACAGACGTTTAGAGCGTTATCTTAATCTTCAGTCTTAAAGTCTTAAATTCAGTGTCTTACGCAGGGCCGCTTCCATCATTAAAAATTAATCATTTCAATTTTATAAGTTATAATACATTAGGGTGACGTTAGGGTAGGTAAATGGATTAGCCAACCATAACCGGATTTTTTTTTTGTAGTTATAATAGATTAGGGTGATGTTAGGGTAGGAAAAAGGGTTCGCTAACCCAACGTTAAGACTATTAAGACTGTCTTAATTGTCTTATTAAGATAACGCTCTAAACGTCTGTCCTCTCACGTGGGAGAGCTAACCCGTGCGTGCCTGCATTCATGCATCATGACGACCATGGTATTAAAGCACTATGCTGCCCTTAAAGGGTTATCATATCGTAGACAAAGGGGGAGTATATTCTAGCATGTTACGTAACCATTCAAGTGTTTGTCCAGATAACGAACATATTCCCACAAACAGCTTTCGTTTCTCTGAATATCGGACACTGGGCAGGGTCATATACTTGGTATTTTGCCATATCCCATGGTCAAGGGGCAGTATAGACTAACCTGTTACATAACAGTCAAGTGGTGGTCTAGATAGCAAATCGATTTTCAGAAACTGAGCCCTATCTTTCCTATCTCTGAATTTCTGACAGTGGCAAGGTGATATTCCTGTTATTCCTTTGTTTTCCATGGAGGGATTGGAAGTTTTGTTTAACCTGTTAGTGAACTCGTCAAGTGCCTGTCTAGATACTAACACAATTGCCATAAACAGCCTGTACTTTCGTTATAACTTTGATGCGAAACAAAGCCCTATAGCGATAGACCTGATAATAATTCCCTGCCGGTCTGGGGCTGGAGCAAAAGATCATTACAGGGCGGTTTTAAACCTCACAGCCGTACCATGATGCACCATACACAATGCTGTTCTAATACATGGATTTCTCATTAATTAGTGAGCTTAATTGGTGTATTGTGGCATAAACACACACAAATACTAAGTGACCACAGTGAGAAGTCGAATGTTTTATTCTCCAACATATTTTATTTGCTTCCAATTGTATCACTCGTGACTAATACTCAATATAACCGTATGTCAGTATTTTTATTTTGCAAAATAACCTGCGTTCATGGGCTTGAAAATGTCAAGTTCTTCCTATCCTCTGCAGAGATGTGCTTTTTCTTTCGTGGGGGATTGGGAGAGAAAAACACACATAGTAATCAAAAGAGTGGAAAATCGCAGAATATTTGTATATTTTTGTGTATCAGAGGTATAAAAAGACATTTTTGTTGTCCTGTTATAATAGAAAAAGACATCAAAATTTGTCAGCCATACAATGCATTGAAATGGTAGTTGGTAGTGTACATGTATTTTAATCAGATGTTATGCACACCGACTGATGTTTTCAGTATAAACCGAGTAACTGAACGAGGAAAGTGGATATGATTTGGACGATTACCAAATAACTCCTCATATCAACTCTATGTTACTCTAATTGCCGGGATCCCATTATTCTTCTAAAGTGACTAAACTGTGGCACAGTATGTTAGGTTTATAGAATGGGTGCGTCTGCATAACCAAATATTAAACACTATACTTGTGAGATAACTCATTTTGGCCCAGTAAAGGACTGAATGTCAAAACGTGATGAACACTGCAGAAAACTTGGTTGGACTTTAGTCAAAGTAATGTATATAAATGTATATTGACTTGTATATATATATAGGTTAACATTTTCAGAGACGATAGATAAATATTGAGAGATAGGCGAGGATGATTTATTTGATTTTCACAGAAAATCGATAATTTATGAATATTTTCATGATTATTATACACAGTTTGTCAGCAATAGGGAAAATGTATTTAGCTGATGTGTGTTTTAATAACCCGGTGAAATAATTTATAATCATACATGATTATACTTTTATAGAAATCAATATAAATGCTAGGTTCTGAGCAGTTACGTCTCACCGTATATAATGTAGGCTCATGGTTTTGAATACAGATTATCAGAAGGTGCTGGACAAAGATATATTTATACCTTTGCAAATGACACGGCAGGGCTGCATTCATGCATCATGCCGACCCTACGGGGTTGAGACACTCCTGAAGGTTCATCATGATGCATAAATACCCTGGCGAGTCGTCAGAGCTGCATTCATGCATCATTAGATCGGTATACAGTAATTAAAGGCTTACATTCTCCATATGAAACCAGGTGGGGGGGGGGGGGGGGTTAATGTTCTTATCTATAGCTACAGTAGCACTAGGATGAGGTCAGTAGGTCGAGTGAATTACGTCTAACAAACTGGCCGCTTTCACTGTTCTATGTATCAGAAGTAAAGGGGGTGCAGAACTCTTAACACTTTCAGGACCGCATGCAGATTAACTACAGGGGAGTGTATCAACCCCGTGAGGTCAGCATCATGCTTGAATGCAGCCTTGGTGAATTAGTTGTGATGCGCCACAGGAATGTAACTCTGCGGTACTGTGTCGGCGCATCATGCCGGCCGGGTGAGAGTGTATCAGCCCGTAGGGTCGGCATGATGCATGAATGTAGCACGGTAGACCTGAGCTGTATTCATGATGTAGTAAAATAACAGTAAAAGAAACTGTATATTGATAAAGAGTCCCATGTTGAGATATCACAAAGTTATATTTTAGAGGTGCTGCAAAAATGGGTGATGATAATATTGCCTTTTGAGGGTTTTCTTTGATTTTATCCCAGGGAGAATAAATCCTCCTCCTAAAATGTATTTGCAGTGTAAAACATGTTCAAATAAGATATTTTCTGTCTGTTAAATATTTTTCACTAGTCATACATGATATTCAGATCGACCTATAACTCAGCTGACCATGCTCACCTAGGTTTTGTTGAACCCACATGTTTCAGATTAGATGCATGCGTGCACATATTAAACACTAAATGTGTGATTCTCATTCAATTTAAGACTTATTGAAATTGCCGTCATGACTGCATTTGTGATTATTTTAACGTAGGCGAACATGACAGAAACCCCGGTGATACAAAATAACCATATAGTGTACACTTTACAATTCTATGGTGTCTGAAGGAGAATGAGAAACTGATTTTGTGTTGGTATTTACAATTGCACAATTAAACATGTTGGTATTTTCACATTGAAAATAAAAGATACGCAATAAAATATTTTACAAAATTACAACGTTGTAATAGTTGTACACAGTTATCCTGCATTAATGAAAGTGTATTCAAGCTCTACGCTTTATGTGGGGCTGCTCTTGGTATCACTTGCTATATTCTGATTAGGGTCCGACAACGCCAGGATGGAGCGTCAAGTGGAGCTAGAATTGGGCATGAGAAGGTGTACATGGATTTTTTGTATGAGGGTATACTATACCTATGCCACATTATAACAGTATGTACAAGAATTGTGTACTCCCCTATCCCGGTCCCCAATATACCCCCATCCTGAAACCCCAACACGCCAGAAACCGCAATTGAGGCAATACTGCAAAACCCGACCACCCAAAGTCTGTCCATAGTGCATGTGTCCACAGTGCGTCATGTCCCCTGTCTTAGTGCATGCTGTTTTCCGAACGCACTGCAACCTAGTAGGTTCCCTCACCCTCTCTCTGGACTGATGTGTCCGTTTATCTGTAGGGATGCGAAAACGCTAACGTGCATCCACGCTTTCTGTGCCTGCACATTTCGGGCCTGTTTTGAGCCCTATAACTGAGTGGTCCATGGAAACTATCATCTGGGAGAATGGGTACTGCTTGATGCATAATCTATGTATTAACGAGATTCTTTTTTGTTTGAATGCAGGTCTCCCATAGACGTTCCTATAACTACTTAAGAACCTTTTATCCTTTTGAGATAAGCCACCCAAAAATGTGTATTTTCACGGCTAATTTTTTAATAGAAAGCTTGAATTGGTAATTTACAGTAAACTGCTGGATATAGATCTAAATCAACTCAAAATGATGCATTTAGGATGGAAATGATACACCCTACCGTCAGCCAGCGTCTCCTGGGGGTCATATGAGGCTTCTTATCAGTTGAGACATATTCTGATACTAGGTGACAGCACATGTTTCCATTGGGTTCAATTTAGGGGGGGGGGGGGGGTTCCAACTGCAAATCATTCGCCATCTCTCAGGGGAACAGATGAACTACAACATTGAGCTGCTATCTCTCCAACCCAGCAGGTCTGAGAAAATGCCATAATACTCTTATACTACCACATGTGACAACTAACCAATGATACATCCATATAAAAAAGGCTTTCCCCTTTGTACCTGCTACATATTAGATGCATGCAATGTTTGAGAATAGAGAAATCTAGGCTAGTTAACCTGACTGAGACTTTTGAAGGGTAGGTCCACTGAATCTAAAAAAGGAAATACATAGCACTGTATAAACTTGCATATGGAGCTCTGAGGGAGCTTCATTGCGTGTGGCTGAAAAGAATGTTTTAGATTGTCTATATTTAGCATGCTACCCCATTGAAGCATACAGTAACTAGTTCCCCAAACTGCCAGAGATGGCACCACTGTATTGGGATGTGACCACTCTATAGACTATATCCATTTGGCTCCTGAACTAAACCAAAGTATGCACGAGTTTAACACCAGGGTGCGAGGCAATCCCGTCCCCCCCCTAGTATGGCAATTTGTCCCCCCCCCCCCTAGTGTGGCAATTTTAACCCAGGTGGCATACAGTTACTGGTACAGTGGGTACACTGTATGTGAAGGACTAAGAGTGGGGGACACACTGCCACAAGGATACCTGGTGGTGAAATTACGAACTAAAGGGCACAAGCATGTAATATCAGAGCATGTGGCTATCAATCAATGTTGCAGCAACATTAAATACACTCTCTTCTTTGTGTCTGATACATTCTAAAGGAATGCCTATGCATGAGAAAGGAGACTTCAACCGGTTCAGTTGACATTGTGTTTTCTCTGAGATCAGTAATTATCTAACTTTCAGCAGTTGATACACATTGTTGTGCTGGGGTTTATTGAACCCGTTATAACTAATACACATAATGGATCATGATACATGATATTATCCTCTAGAGAACACTGGAGGCACTGTCCTTGTGGGTGAACAAAAGGTTTACAAAAGGACTATGTTTTATCAAACTTTATGAATGATGAATTTTCAGCCTAGCCCTGTTGCCTCTGCTAATAATACACCATTTGGAAACTTGCCTAATAAAATAATTGCATCTGAGACTCATATCAAGGGCTGAATTCCCTTTAGTTGGCATCCACATGAAAGTGGCTTCAGGGATGTATGTGTAGTGAACCAACTTACGCCTGAATAGTGTTTATCTAATAATATGCAAGATGAAAGAACAAGGTCGAGTACTACGGTGGCCGTCAAGGCTCACCTAAAAAAAAATCACTATTTTATATATGTTTTCCACTTTTCTGGGCCGTTCAAGCAATTTCTCAAAATAGTGATGATTTTCTTTTTGCTGTCAACATCGAAAATTCTTGCTGTCAATTGTCAACATTGGCCAAGGAGGCTCAAATGTGCCGAACATTCTCTCGGAGAAGGACAGTATGTGGATGAACTTGGTAAAAAGGAAAAGGGTTGATGTGGTTGATTCTGTCCCAAAATCTGCAAGTGATGTGTACGGTCATTTTAAAAATGTGTTTCAGGGTGTTGGTAAGATTCCAGGTAAATATGATTTGATATGTGACCCAGAACCGAAGCCTGTTGCCCACCCTCCCTGTCCCATTCCAGCAGCTTTGCGGATGCCTTCATGTGCTAAACGCGAAGAACTTGAGTGCTGGGTATCATCGAGAAAGTGCCTGTGGGTGAGCCGACAGCGTGGTGCAGTGCACTACATGTGGTAGACAAGAAGTCATCTGGTCCAAGTAAGGATATACGAATAACAATTGACCCGAAAGACTTGTGAATATCATTCAATATGTACCATTGACGAGGTGACAACAAGAACGGATAAGTCAAAGTTTTTCACGGTCCTGGATGCGAATATGGGCTACTTCCAGATAGAACTGACAAAGGAATCGCAGCACCTAACGGCTTTCAACACACCGTTTGGCTGGTACAGGTATCTGCGTCTGCCGATGGGCATTTGTTCAGCACCGGAGATATACCAGCGAGCGATGAGTGAGATGTTCTGCGATATTGAGGGTGTCGAGATCATAATGGACAATATTTTGATTCATGCTCCAACTCTAGATAAACATAACGAGAGACTGGCTCTGGTGTTACAGCGGTGTCGTGACTGCAACCTGAAGCTAAACCCAAGGAAGTCAAAGCTATGCACAGATGAAGTGGAATACATTCGTCACAAGCTGACCACAGAGGGGGTTAAGATTAGTGAGGAGAAGGTGAGAGTGGTTGTAGAAATGCCAGAGCCAAAGTCCATTGCCAATGTACAGAGTCTTGGGATGGTCACATATACCTGTAAGTTCCTCCCAAACCTGTCATCGGTGACAGAGCCGCTTCGACAACTGATCAAGGAGAGCAATGCCAGAGACTTTGTATTCCATTGGGAAGAGGTACACCGGCAGGCGTTTGAGGAACTAAAAAGGATGATGACAAGTGCCCCAGTCCTGAGATACTATAGCTTAGAAGAGCCCATAACAATCTCATGTGATGCATCGCATCGCAAGGACTGGGGGCCATGCTAATGAAGGGTGACAGGCCAGTGGCCAGAACTAGAGAAAGTGAGACAGATTGTGCGAGTTGGTTGGCCTCAGCATCGAAATGCCCTGGATCCGGAGATAAGAAAGTATTTTGACTCAAGAGATGAAATTGCAGTGCTGGATGGTATTGTATTCAAGGGAGATAGAGTGGTAATACCGATAGCCATGAGAAGTGACATGCTGAAAGTTATCCATGAAGGTCATTTGGGCATAATGCGTTCCAAGCAACTGGCCCGTAATGTCCTACATTGGCCGGGTATGAACGCTCAGATTGAAGATACTGTGAGCAAGTGTGCAAGTTACCAGGCAAACCGGAACCAGCAACAAAAGGAGCCACTGAATCCGAGCGAGGTATACCCACTGGACCATGGAAGGTGATAGCTGCTGATCAACTCAATTGTGTAGGTTCGATGTTCCTTGTAGTGATTGATTATTATTCTGGACTCATCGAGATAGAGGAGCTGAGAGGAAATACACACAGTTCGTCAGTCCAGGAGAAACTGGCTAGAATCCTTACAGTGCACGGGAAGCCAGACAAACTACTGACAGACAATGGACCACAGTTTGCCTACCATGGCTTCCGTGAATTTGCTGCAACATGGCAGTTCACACATGTCACTACCAGTCCTTACCATCACCAAGCCAATGGGATGGTTGAACGTGCAAACCAGACAGTTCGTCACATGTTGGAGAAAGTGGGAGGCGACCGCATTAAGATACATCTGGCACTATTGAACTTTCGGAATGCACCAAAGACCCCGGAGTCAGGTTCGCCTGCACAGAGACTGTTCGGCAGGAGAACTGCAACCAAGCTACCGGTGAGCAACAAGCTTTTGGAGCCAAAAGTTGTGGACCCAGGTAAGGTCGGTCAGACACTGAGAGACAACATGATATATTGAAGACAAGGGAGAGAGACATATTCAACCCAGAACCACAACAGGTCGACTGGCCAAGACCACTTCAACGGGCACCAGAAGTAGTGAATGTGCCACCAGTACAAGCTGTCAGAAACCCCAGTCCTCCTCGTCCAAACCAACCCAGTCCACCTCGTCCTGACCCACCTGTATATGGCAAGCTGTTTGGGTAAAAATGAAATAAACCCAGTTTATTTCAAATAAACAGGGTTTATTTCGAAATAAACAGGGTTTATTTCAGATAAACTGGGTTTATTTAAATAAACCCTGTTTATGTCGAAATAAACCCTGTTATATCAAATAAACTGGGTTTATTTGAAATAAACACAGTATATTTGAAATAAACAGGGTTTATTTAAATAAACTGGGTTTATTTCAAAATATAAGGGGTTTCTCTCAAAACCCCTGCTGTTTGCCCCAAAAAACAGATATTTTATGCTATTTGTGGAAACCCCCTCCTATTTTGAAATAGTAGGGGTTTCTGGAAATATGCAAATAAACTGGGTTTATTTGAAATAAACTGAGTTTATTTGAAATAAACCCAGTCGGTTTATTTATAAAAAAAATCCTCCTATTATTACATCAACTGGGTTTATTTAAATAAACTGAGTTTATTTGAAATAAACTGGGTTTCTTTGAAATAAACTGGGTTTATGTTGAAATAGGTGGGGTTTTGGAAATAAACTGGATTTATTTCAAATAAACCCAGTTTATTTAAATAAACTGGGTCTATTTCATAATAGCAGGGGTTTCATTAAGAAACCCTTCCTATTTGAAATAAACTCAGTTTATTTTAGAAATGGGAGGGGTTTTGGCATAACCCAGTTTATTTCAACATAAACTGGGTTTATTTAAATAAACCCAGTTTATTTGAAATAAACCCAGTTTATTTTGAAATAAACTGGGTTTATTTGAAATAAACCCAGTTTATTTTAACTTTACCCAAACGGCTTGCCATACCTGTATCTCCCATTGCGCTTAATGCACCCAGTCCACCCCGTCTCATACTCCCACCAAGTCCCGTCAGGTCTAGCTTCACCCCACCTGCTAGTCAGGGCTCGAGTGTACCATATGTCACACGTGCAGGTCGAGTGACAGCCCTACCCAAGAAATTTGGAGGCTATGACATGGGCTAAGGGTGGGACATAATGGTGATATCGGACATGAACAGTTGATGATATATCTAGTATTATTGTAAGATGTTCTAACTGACATATATGTATTCCCAAAGGTGGTATATTTGACATATTGATTGTTCTTGTTTATGACCCTTGACTGTATAATCATATCTTGTCTTTGCCAACGAAAGGAGATGTTGTATACCTGTTGGAACGTTCTGAATAGACGACTTCCGGCGGGAACTACCGTAACGCACATGTTTGTTGTTCTCTGATTAGATTTCCATTAATTGAGCCAAATAGGAAATACCAGGATAGGCACAGACATAACAACAGATAAGTTTATCACTCCAGAACTCCTTAGAGTCCTCACCCGATGTCAGGTAAGTTGGCAATACAGTTTGCTTGCCTGAGTGTGAGCAGTGTGGGCGTTAGCCCGGGGTGTTGGCACTAGCTGGCGGGTCCTCCCGGACGCCGGCATATTATATGCAACCAGCCTATGCATGCACACACAGACCTGAAGCCTACAGTGACCTCTGGCCATACCCCAAGACCGGGACAGGTGCTACTACCTGCTGTCAGTCTGAAGGGTTTGGACAGAGCTCGGAGCACAATGTTCAACAGAACCTGCAATAATATTATATATTCTGTAAGACCGGCCCCTACATATGCATGAAGATAGCTGAGGTTATTACCTTGACAGCCTCATCAATAAATCAATCACATTTCACACCTTACCTAACAATTCAGCCTTGCTCTGAATTTTTATCCTTTGAGAGTAGTATAATAGTGCATTAATGCATCATATTTATACTAATATGTTGGGATGATGCACTAAGGGAGTGCTCATTTTTTAACAACAGGGGGGAGGTGGTGGATTTGGGGGGGGGGGGGTAACAAATTTCGACTCCTTGACCGGGGGGGGTAAAAAATTTCGACCCCTTGACCGGGTGGGGTCAAAAAAATTTAACCTGTTTTGAGGGAAAAAGCCCGCGCGTTACTATGCTACAAAGGGGCGCGAACGCGTGCGATTTTTCGGCCTGCTGGGGGGGGGGGGTGGGTAAAAAATTTCGACCCCTTGACCAGGGGGGGTGAAAAAATTTCACGCTCTCCGAGCGAAATCTCACCCCCCCCCTGTTGTTAAAAAGTGAGCACTCCCTAAGGCAGAACCAGCGTGTTATTACCGGATGCTGTGTTCATGCATCATTCAGAGCTTCCAGTCCAGCACTGGCTACGAACTCACTAGCACTCACTAAATAAAAATCAACTATGAGGCACATGCCATCCTTACAGGCCCAATTCTTGCTTCTAGCCAGTAACAGTGGGAGTTGAGGGAGGACTGGCACTTTGTCTATATACAGTCAACCTGAATACCCGCCTCTGTGCCTATCGCAAATACGAGATAGCTCTTCCAGGTGCACAGACAAATGTTAACAGCGCAATCTTAATCTTACATCTTAAAATATCTTAATCTCAGGCAGAAAAAAAACAAAGGTTGGGGGGGCAGAGCCCCCCATTACATACTAGTCGACTAGCCTATCCTACAATGGACTGTGTAGTTTAAGATTTGATTAAGATAGTTAGATAAGATTAAGACTAATTTTAAGATAATTAAGACAATCTTAATTCTGTGTTAAGATTCTGCTGTTAACGTTTGTCCGTGCACCTAGGAGAGCTATCCCGGGCGTGCCTCTCTATCCCCACTTACCGATTGCAGCTACAGTTGCTTTTATTTGATGGCTGATATTACAGTAGGTCTATTAAACTATGCTTAATTACAGGGACCACACGTTTAGTCCACTCAATTGGTGCAGTGTTGTTATACATCATGGCCTATGACATCTCAGGTCAGACAACTAGCTTTGGAGGATGCTGATGTAGAATTATCACATGGCACTATAGCCCAGTTCTTCAACTCACGATGAGTGATTTAAGTGGAACCTACAGTCATGTAACTATATCTATTTATCTTATTATTGATGTGCTATTACTAAACTAGATACTATATCCATATATCCTGTCTCCGTATGACTACATATCGTGTGAGTGCACACAGTTGGCCCTGTTTAACCCTTCAAGGGCTGTATAATGCAGAAAATAATATTTTTATATATATATGAAAAGCCCAAAATAATTATGGATGCCTAAGATTTAAGAAAAGAAATGAAGGGATAAGTTTGGTGAGGAGGGTTTCAGTACTTTAAAATTGTCTATAATAGATATGTTGATTTAGGTTTCCAGGGGTGGGATACGAAATCTTGAGCATAGGAGAACATGTAGGAGGTGTTCAACCATTTAGAGACAGCATGATGCTTCAAGACTACATGTTTATTTGTTGTCATGATGCACCAATGCAGCACAGCTGTGTAACTCACTGGTGCTGCATTCATGCATCATGCTGACTCTTTGAAGGTATGTCTACATTGTAGGCTTCTCATGATGCAAATAATCCTTCGACTGGAAGCCGAATAATTACAGGCATACATTTAAGGCTAAATACACCTTCAGTATAAATAAAAGAACTTACATACACACATGCTATCCTGAAGTAGAGCAAACCTGAAACATAGATTTAGAGTGTGTCCTATGTAAATGTCCCTGTATATTATAAAAGATTTAAACCAACAGATTCTATGCACGGACCAAAACCGGTATGTTGTCACATCTGTTAGTGGAATAACAGGATCTAGGATCCATCAAGAGTTAATTACTGCGGTAGCCTTGGTGCACGACCACAGTCAGGTTTATTATAATGAAGGACATACGCCAGGGCGGAATATAATGTGCTCATCGCAAGACATCTTTTGGTAAAAAGCCGAGGATGAAGTCAACCTGAGGCCCTCTACAGGGTAACTGGTAGGTGTGAATTATGCATTTACAGTACGCACTAAGCACCATGGATGTTTTTACAATTGTGAATAACCTTCTAAGAACCAAATGGACAGACATTTTAAAACCACTCCAGTTCTCAAGGCGATAAGGTTTGGCCTTAGCCCAACAAGGCCCTTGTACTTTTGCAGATTTTTCTTTATCAAGGAGTCATTCAGCAATATTATGCTCAATTGCACATAGCTGAACACCGAAGTAGGGCATGCACTGCTCTGCCGTTCAGGCCTTTTTTATGTACCTAACTGACCTAAACTTATTTGGTTGTAATAGCTACCGTTATACTAATACTGACATGATGTTTCAATCATATTGAATTTAGCAGTAGTATCAATGATACGTCATGTAAAATTGTGGACTTGAAGATTACTAACATAAACCTTATGCTTATGTGACTAGATTCTGAAGCCTGTTTGGATGTCATATTCTACTTACTTAATCTTAAAAAAACCCATAAAATTTAATGCTCACAACTTATTTTATACATAATATAGAATAACAATTTCAGACAGAAAGTTGATATCATGTAACTAACTGATATTTCAATTAGTTTTGATGTTGTATATATGAAGGTATATACGTTGAGGCTAACTTCATTTATTGGATCAATATCATATCATAAAACAAATATATCAACTCCCTTTTGAATCGCCATTTTAGTAAAGAAGATAATTGGCTAAAGGGTGGGGTTTATAAATCAAAGTCTTTTTAAAAGACGTGCACTATGTACTGGGTTTAGTTTAATATTTAAAAAAACTATAATACTGCAAACATCTCGAACAAGCATGAAATGATTCATTATAGTAATTGGGAGAAGTTGTCTCTTTGTCAAATAGAGTTAATGTTACTTCATTTGCTTTATCTATTTATTTTTTTACCTTTGGTGTTCAATAGGTAGCCAACAAAGATGTACAACGCTACGGACAACATGACAGCCCTGCTGTCCTATGGACCGGTCCCATCCTGGGTGCCAATCTTTGACAATGTCCAGCTGGCTGTGGCTGTTGTTGGTGTTCTCATCAATCTGGGTACCCTGATTGCACTCAGTGTCAACAGCGCGGGTTTCTCTAACATTGTCAGGATGTTGTTCCAGTACCAGTCAGCAGTCGACTGCCTCTGCTGCCTCCAGGTATGGAGGTCATTCATCTGTTCATGCCCTAGAATCAACATATCAGCGTTGTTAGAATTCGGATTATTGTATCAACAAAACTCTAATATTGGCACATCCTTTGTATCACAGGTAAACTCAGAATCTAAATTTTTTCATGAAACACAAATAATTTCTGTAAATGTGTCATCCAGAAGTACATGTACCTTGTTATTTGGTGTAAAAATTGTGCTTTTTGTAGGCCTATGATAAAATTGAGTTTGAGAATGGAAACAAACAAATTAAAATTCCCATTTTCAAGAAGCTATTTATTATTGCGACATTGAAATAAATCAATATAATCAAGACCAAAATAGTGATGATTAAAATCGAAGTTAATTGCCATCCCTGCTTCCAGGCCTGCCTCCTCTTCACCTTGCCCCCAATGTGGGCTGTCGGGAACACAGTGTTTGACACATTTGTGTGTCAGATATGGCACAGTCAGACCCTGTACTGGTTCAATGTAACAGTGTCTGTCTGGAACCTTGTCACACTAGCCATTGAGCGGTACATGTGCATCTGCCACCCCCTAAGGTACACGACTCTCACCAGGGGGCACTTCAGGGCTATCATGCTGGGAATGTTCCTGCCTATCACCGTCTTCATGATCGGGGGAATACTCCAGGTCCGTATGAGGGATGGGATCTGCAGGAGCGAGTACTTCTGGGACACCCCAGGCATGGACACATTCTTCTATGTCTATGTGATTGCAGCATTTTTAATTGAATATGCCATCCCCGCCACACTTCTTGTTTTCCTGTACAGCCTCATCATTGTCAAGTTCCGCAAGAGGGCTCAGAAGAATCTTGGTGCCTCAGCAGCGGCCCGGGTTATTGACAAGGCTACTACGGAGCTCACCAAAACTGCCATTGTCGTGACTCTGGTCTTCCTTCTCACAATTGGTGTAGAGCTGTGGTTCTATGTATTGGGATACACAGGAGTCATACAGTACATAATTAATTCACCCATACAGAAGATATGTGTCCTTTGTGCCGTCCTGAATTCTGTGGTCAATCCGTTTATATACGCGAGCTTCATGCCGTTATACAGGAAGTCTGTGAAGAAGACCTTCTCAACATCATGTGGTAGTGAGAAATCAAACATATAATTCACAGTTTCTTGGTGTTTCTTTTTTGGTTTTGAAAAGTGTTAATTCCCTATTTATTTAGTCTCTCAAAATATTTAGAAGAGTGGAAATTGAAGCACAATATATGTGACACAATCTGCGAAAATGGACCTTAATGTCGGGTGAATTAAGGTCCCTCTTCCTAGTACATGTCACATATATAAAAAGTATCATTTCATAACTCTTCAATCAATATAACATGTGTAAATGCAACAGGAGAAATGCGAGGGTAGTGAATTATTTGAGGATAAATGTAATGACTATATGTACCAAAGTATAAAAAAGATGTATAACTATGTCTCAGTGATGGTTGATTACATATATTTTACCTATGTCAAAGATCTGACAGCTTCCGTTGTCTTTGCCTCTAAATATGAGGGGCCGTTTTTGTCAGCAAACTCCAGGAAGAAAATGAAAGGGGTGTTTTAATCTCAAATCATAGAACAAGGGGGGGGGGACCTTTTAAAGCTAGACCTTCATCGTCAAAGTCTATAGTTCAGTTGTGATACACAAGAGGGCTCTTAAGAGCTGGTAACTCAGCTACTCTCAGAGGCACCCAAAAAAGGAGGTAATGTGAATGTGTTGTAGCTGGGTAAAGCTTATGACACCCTGTCCAGTATAGGGCAGTGGTTAAGACTCTGGGCTCATAATCAATGGGCCCCCGGATCTAATCCCATCCAAAGTACTTTTGTTATACTCATGTGAAGTGGTACTCGTACTGATCTACTGCCCTGGAAACAAATTTCTGCAGAGAGTGAGAGAGAGAAAGAGAAAGAAACAGACAGACAGACAGACAGACGGACACAAAGAGAAAGAAATAGAAAATAATGTCTGTGTTTAATCAGCTATGTTAGGTTTACTGAAGTTTAAAAGCAATTACTTTGCTCAGGTAATGGGCCCGTTGTTCTCACTGTAGGTTTATTTCCATATTCCATTTCTCCTACCCTGAGCGGAGGTTTTGGAAGGGCTGTGCCGAGGTTTTGGAAGGGCTGTGCGGAGGTTTTGTGAGAGCTGTGCGGAGGTTTTGTGAGGGCTGTCCGGAGGATTTGCCACATAATCTCCTAATCTTGATGGATGTTAAAATGCATACTGTATTGTTAATATTCATGTCATTCTATAGTTCCCCCATAGCTCTTAATGCAAAAATAAAGTAAAGATCGGAAAACAATAATAATAAGGACCTTTAGCAAGCACGTAAAAGCTCATTAAACGCAGACATAGCAGTGCTGAAAGTATAGGATACGTCTGCGTTTAATGAGCTATGTTGGGTTTGCTAAAGGTCCCTATTGTGTTGGTCTTGTCAATGAGGGAATAAGAAAAAACAGGAATTGAATAAGAAGCTCCGTCCGTTTGGTGATTTGAACTCACAATCCCTGGGTTGAGGGTTGAGAGTCATAACCACTACACCACGAAGTACCATGTAGCCTACATCTACCATGAAGAACCTTTAGCAAACCCAACTGTCTACTAAATGTGGTGCAGTGATAAATGGTCATAAGTTCTACTCTCAAAGGCAAAATGCTTGCTGTCCCTCCAGCTAAAAGTATAGGGTAGGCCTACGTCTAAGTTAGATTGGCTCCAGGTTTGCTAAAGGTCCCTATTACAGACCTGACGTTTAACCCTGACCCTGACTTCAACTGTTTCAGCACTGCTACATCTGCGTATACACTACACATTTCAAAACATGTCAACAAAATTTATGTTTTTCCTTGACTTGGGTGAGCCTTGAACTCACCTAATCTTGTGTTGTAGGCAGCTACTCTAGCCATTAGGCTACAGAGCAACACATAGCTCTAATACAAAACCGGAGGTCCTTATTTTTTATATATAATATATAAACCATATTATGGTGTATCATGAGTGTACATGTAGCAGGTTCGAATCCCACCTTAGCCTGACAAACGAATGCAATTCCTCATTAAACCATCTATTTCATACTAAAATCATACAGTATTAACTAATGGCACATAAAGGATGGAGTATAAGCTAGAAAACCTCCTTGGAGCTGTAGTATTTGCAGTAAAAAAGCTTTTACTGCTTATACTCCGTTCAGGTTGTGGGCCTATTGTTCTCACCGCAGGTTTTATACCATATTTTACTTTTGGTACCCTGAGCGGAGATTTTGCAAGTGCTGTCCGGAGGTTTTGTGAGTGCTGTCCGGAGATTTTGTGGGTGCTGTCCGGAGGTTTTGCCACATAATATATTGAGGAGGTTTTGTGGGTTCTGCCCTATTTTTAAAAACCCTGCTTTTGATGGGACTCGAACCTATATTGATAAATATTCCAATCTAAAGCCTTACATCCTATCAGGTCGGCCACAGGGGCTGACCTATGTGAAGCATGGTAGAACACATACTGTTTTGCTTTTCATATGTTATATTCAATGATATTGTATTTTTTTTTGTATTGAAATAATATCTAAATGGAGGAACAGTGATAGATATTTATCTTGTACAAAGAGGAACTAAGATTATACATATAATTATTTAAAAAACGAAAAACATTGTCTCTATTTTGATAATAATGATAATACGTTTTCTAGAAACACTGGCCTAATCCGCCAGCGATATTCGCACGAGGATCTCGTGCGTATAAGGGCCGCTATTTGCACGAGAGGATGATGAGAGAGGTGACATGCACGAGGGGTGACGAGATAGGTGACATTAGGGACCTTTAGCAACCACGTAAAAGCTCATAAAACGCAGACGTAGCAGTGCAGAAGGCATAGGATAGGTCTAGGTTAAATGAGCTACGTCGGGTTTGCTAAAGGTCCCTAATGCACGAGGGGTAACGAGAGAGGTGACATGCATGGGGACATGGCGAGCTAGGCGACGTGACGAGCTAGGCGAAGTGACGAGATAGGCGACATGCAAAAGGATATGAAGTATATCTTTTACACATGTCAGCAAGTGAGGTTGTGGTATAGTGGTGAGCACGTTTGCCTTCCATGCAGGAGGCCAGGGTTCAATTCCCAGGTGAGACTTATTTTTATGATCTTAGTAAATTTTGACGATGAGAGAGGCGACGTGACGACGAGAGAGGCGACGTGACGACGAGAGAGGCGACGTGACGACGAGAGAGGCGACGTGACGACGAGAGAGGCGACGTGACGACGAGAGAGGCGACGTGACGACGAGAGAGGCGACGTGACGTCGAGAGAGGCGCCGTGACGACGAGAGAGGCGATGTGACGACAAGAGAGGCGACGTGACGATATATTCTGTTTTTGTTGAACCTGTACAGTTTAAATTAAATCAGACTTTTGTCAAATGCCTAACTCTCTACCTTGGTATAATCCATACTAATGTTAGTGTTAGGACGTCAGTGTTCGGACGTCAGTGCACGGATCTTAAGGGGATTTGTGACGACGAGAGAGGCGACGTGACGACGAGAGAGGCGACGTGACGTCGAGAGAGGCGCCGTGACGACGAGAGAGGCGACGTGACAATGAGAGATGCGACGTGACGATATATTCTGTTCTTGTTGAACCTGTACAGTTTAAATTAAATCAGACTTTTGTCAAATGTCTAACTCCCTACCTTGGTATAGTCCATACTAATGTTAGTGTTAGGACGTCAGTGTTCGGACGTCAGTGCACGGATCTTAAGGGGATTTTATGCCTCATGCACCACATTTGTGTACCTGCTTCTACTGTTCAATAGAGAACTACTCCTTTCTCATAGTTGCTTGTCTTGTGTCTTTCTTCCATACCCTAGCCTAGCCTTTCCGTTACAATATATTATTATTAGGGACCTTTAGCAACCACGTAAAAGCTCCATAAACGTAGACGTAGCCTATCCCTTTATTACTACTACGTCTGCGTTTAATGAGCTACGTCGGGTTTGCTAAAGGTCCCTAGTATGCCAATATGAGTGTTATTGGTAATGCATGTAACAAGGAACACATTAAAATCCCCACTTATAATAAACCCAAGATCACGAGCTACCCCTGTCACACTCCAATCCACAGTTCTGGTCGCCTCTCACTGATTCCTCATGTAGGTCGCCTCTCTCGCCGGGTCCTCGTGTAGGTCGCCTCTCTCGCCGGGTCCTCGTGTAGGTCGCCTCTCTCGCCGGGTCCTCGTGTAGGTTGCCTCTCTCGCCGGGTCCTCGTGTAGGTCGCCTCTCTCGCCGGCTCCTGGTGCATGTCACCTATCTCGCCGTCGCCTATCTTCCCGTGTCCTCGTGCGAATAAGGGTTACTATACGCACAAGCTCCTCGTGCATATAGCGGCCGTTATACGCACGAGCTCCTCGTGCGGATATCATCGGCCATCATAATCATGTTTTTTTTCTTCATGAGCGTACTCTCAAACATGAATTAAAGTAAAATCGTAGTTGCACTTGGTGGGATTCGAACCCATGGTAGAAAATAAGGCAATATCAATTGTCCAGCCACCCTAACCATTGGGCCACAGAGGCTCGTCCTCCACCAAGCAATTAATCACTACTTTATCCCCATCCCCTATATATCCTTGTCATTAATATTCTATTCACCCAGGTTCGAGCCCCAACTTGAACTAGACACGTTTTATAAAAGTTGCTTGTGTATCAAATAACGTATCAAATTGATACAGTATTAACTGATTATTGTTAAATGGTGGAGTATAAGCTAGAAAACCTCCTTGGAGCTGGAGGATTTGCCAGAAAACCTCCTCGGCGTTTTATGGCAAATCCTCCAGCTCCAATGAGGTTTTCCATCACAAATACTACAGCTCCAAGGAGGTTTTCCATCACTTATACTCCGCCTGGACTTTTCTGCATTGTTCTTACTGGAGGTTTATTGTCATATTTTACCACTTTTTTAAATAACCTCCAGAGGAGGTTTTGTGATTAGTTTTGTGATGGAAAACCTCCGCGGACCTGTAGTATTTGCTGTAAAACCCCCGAGGCATAGCCGAGGAGGTTTTGCAGCAAATACTACAGGTCCAAGGAGGTTTTCTAGCTTATACTCCATCCCCTATATATAGCTATATAAAACAACCTTGTTTCCGGTCACCCGACCGGGTCTAGCAAAACAGTGCCGGGTCAACCTTTTTTTCCCCATTTTTCTCTATTTTTGCTACATGCCAGTTTTTACGGTTTGTAAATCGGACAATTTTTAAGGATTTTAGAAGAAAAACGCCAAAACTAGCCCTAAAATGGGCAAATGCAAAAAAAAAAAGTAAAAAAATAAATAAAAATATTGGCCGGCCGGGTCTGGTTTGTACCATGTTACCGGAAACCAACTTTTTTTTATTTCGGCCTAATCATAATTATTAGATTATTATGTTTTTGTATTGTAGTGCAATGAGGGTTCGTAACCTATATCTAATTGTGTTTTCTATCTATGTTGGCTTTATGATTATATTGTATTAGGCTTATAATCACTAATGTGATATTCATTTTTGTGCTGTCCCATGTGGCAACCGCTGTGGCCCAGTGGTTAGAGCGATGGTCTTTGAATTGCATGCTTTATTCATGCCTGTGTTCGAATCCCACTAAGACCACGGTTTTAAGAATGAAGGAGCCCACAAAACCTCCGGAGGAGATTATGTGTAAAACCTCCGCTCAGGGCCTGCAAAACCTCCGCTCTGGGTCCCCAAAACCTCCGCTCAGGGCTTGCAAAATCTCCTGGCGAGTTTGAGGCATTGAAATATGAGAATAAACCTACAGTCAAGACAATAGAGTGAACACCTAGGCGGAGTATAACTCATTAAAACTTTGAGGCTGGTGGGATTCGATCCCAGCCATAAATAAAGTATTCAGCTCCAATGCTAACGCTGTACCAATTAGGCCACAGAGGAAGGCTTACATATGTATGTTTCAATGCCTTACTCTATTAGATCTATAGATATATAGTTACAGGTTGACAGGGCCCATATTAGGGACCTTTAGCAAACCACGTAAAAGCTTATAAAACGCAGACGTAGCAGTGCTGAAAGTATAGGATACGTCTGCGTTTAATGAGCTTTTACGTGGTTGCTAAAGGTCCCCACCCTACATTTAATATGAAAGGATGTTTTAATCATTACAATCACTGTAATAGGGAGTGGTAGGGGTTGGCAGGTAGATACAAAATCCGTACATGCGTACATCTAAGGGATTAGGGACCTTTAGCAACCATGGAGTGTGAGGGTCTCTAAATAAATAGCTGCCCTGGCACCTATATGCGAGGATACGATATATATATATATATATATATATATAGATATAGATATAGATAGATAGATAGATAGATAGATATTATATAGATATATGCACTGCACGGAATGGAAGTGGTTAGAGGTCTCGGCTGCCTGTTACCTTGTGAGTTCAAATCAAAATGTGTTTGCCTCATAGAAACCATTTAAGGACAGTAGGGACCTTTAGGAAACCCGACGTAGCTCATTGAAACGCAGACGTATCCTATGCCTTCAGCACTGCTACATCTGCATTTTATGAGCTTTTACATGGTTGCTAAAGGTCCCTAATATCAATACATACTATTCTAAAACGTTTGAGAAAAAAAATGAATTAGTTTTTGCTGTGCCTGAGGATTGAATTCACTTCAATTGGATTTGAATGCCAGTACCCAATGCATCCTGCTACAGAGTCCGGTACAACTGTCAGCCTCCAATATGATTATGTAAAAGAGCCTGATTACAGCTCTTTTTTCACACATGTGGCCTAGGAGGATATCCTGTATAACCCTCCCAGGAGGTTATATGATCATCAAACATATCCTCTGTGTGTTCTCATAGAAATGCAATGATTAGAGCACATGCTTGAAGAGTGTAGCCTCATTCTGATTCCGCATAGCATATATAAACTAACCATGAACCAACCCTCACAGCTGGCTTCTGGGGTGAAACTCCTTGAGTACATGGTACTTCTGGTTTAGACTTCCAGGCCCTGGGTACGGATCCCATGGGGAGCAGAAATTTTGATATGCCTGATACACATTTTTTATTTCTTTGGCTATTCAGATATTTCAAGAAGAAAAAAAGATAAAAAAGAAAAAGAAAAAAGAAAACGGGGTGCAGGGGCGGAGCAGCACCAACTAAACAGCACTCTTTACATTGTCTAATGGGACAATCCCTCACCAACATGGGCTCAAACACATGTGGCTGGGTGGTCCTGCTGCTAGCATACAGGTCTTGTTGGCATTGGGACCAATTGGGTTCGAACCCCTCAAAGTTTTTAAATAACATTACTCATTGAGCTAAAAAGGCAGAAGCACTACATATATACTATTGGCTGTTTAGTACCATTGCATGTTGAGCTGTTGGGCTCAATGTTCTGAGGTTGTGGGTACGGATCTACTCTCGTTCCCAAATCCTTCCGAAGGAAGGCTCTGGTAACAGCCAAATGACCTTGACCTTGAGATTTTGCTGGGTCTGGGCAACCCCTGCTGGTAGCCTGGAACCAGTGGACAGGAACCAGAATGTATGATGGTAGTTTTACTGTATTTTACCATCAGACTTTCTAGTTCCATTTCCTGTTTCTTCTGAAGGATTTGGGAACGAGAGTAGGAGTGGCATTGGCACCCTATGTAGGGGTTGGTGCAGGAAAAGCTCTGGTTTTGTGAGGACTTTTTTCCTCGCATTCCCTTGTGCTTAATATGTTATTTATAGAGATGATACTGCATAGTGACCAGCTTAAACATATTCCTCATCTTTGCAGGCAGGAAGCCTTTACTGCATTGTAAGGAAGAGGCAGGGAAGGAAACAAGCAGTATAGGAAAAGGATGAAAATGAGTCATGTGAGAAGTAGTGGCATGGGTACAAGTGGGTGGAATCAAGATAGAGAGGTCCTAATAGGGACCTTTAGCAACCACGTAAAAGCTCAATAAACATAGACGTAGCCTATCCCTTTAGCACTACTACGTCTGCGTTTAATGAGCTACGTCAGGTTTGCTAAAGGTCCCTAATAATTATCTTCATACAGTCATTTTGTTGCCACAATTTACTGCTTCTGGCTCATAGCTGTCCTCTAGTGTCAGGTTTGTCAACCATGTGTGTCACTATGTGAGCAAGTGCTTTTACATTGAACTAAATATCCAGAACCTTGCTGGTGAAGTGGTTACTGTTCTCCCTTTGCACCGGGGGGGCCCGGGTTCGATTCCAGGCAAAAGCAATTTTTTTCCCTTATGAAAATGACTATCCCCTCAAAAAAAGAACAAGAAAAAAAGACAGGCAAATATGCATGGTCAGGAGTTTTGCATCCCTTCAGATGATATATAGATTAGGTTTAAGAACATTTACTTGTATGGTGGGGTGGGGGGCAGCTCTATATACATAATGTATAGTGTATTGGTTTCCTGATTTTCTTGGGGTAACTCCAGAAACGGTGTTCCTGGGGTCGTATTTTGCACATAGAAGACAAACATTTCATAACTCTCAATCTGTTTGGTCATTGAATTCTAATTGGGATTACAACCCATGATCCACTGTTCAACTTGGGTAAATCAAGCTAATATTAGGGACCTTTATCAAACCTGTCTTGCTGACAAAAAAGCCCTTGAATGACAAGTTTTTCAATACCCCACACTGGGAATCATTCCCTGGACTCTGGCACTGAAGGTGAAGATGGATCCATTCACCCAGTGCAGCACATAATTATTATCTACAACATGATAGGCCACTTCAAGCACCAAGTATATGGGCACTGATTGTGATATGTGTTAATGCTGTTTGTAAGTAAGAGGCAGGGTAGGAAACAAGCAGTATAGGGAAAGGATGAAAATGAGTCATGTGAAAAGTAGGAGCGTGGATAAAGGTGGGTGGAATCAAGATAGGGAGGTCCTAATATCTTCATGCAGTAATATTGTTGCCACAATTTACGCCTTCTGGCTCATAGCTGCCCTCTAGTGTCAGGTTTGTCAACCATGTGTGACACTATGTGAGCACGGCTTTAAGGCAGTGCTTTTACATTGAACTAAATATCCAAAGCATTGCTGGTGAAGTGGTTACTGTTCTCGCTTTGCACCTGGGCGGCCAGGGTTCAATTCCAGGCAGAACCAACTTTTTACCCTTGCCTTTCTGCTGGTAGTAGGCCCTAACTATTAGATTTTCTATACTGTTTTTAAGACCCCCCCCCATCCCCATCAAGATATAAAAAAGCCCTGGGAAATATGCATGGTCCCTTGTTTTTCCTACCTGCAAATGATATAGGTTTGGATTAACATTAAGAAGATTTAGTCTATGTGGGTGAGCTGCTGCTCATAAAATTCTGGTTTAACATCCAATATGGGCAACAGAATCGACCAGACCTTCCAACTAGCCTACCTATTCCTTTATGCTAAGGAACTAAGCACATGTTGTGCCTGATACTCTGCTTGAAGAGGTAGACACTCACTGCTGCCCTCTGGTGGAAGCTTGCACAACTACACTATTTATGGCCATGTCCATAAATGCTGAACTTTTTTCCCGACCGCCCAGCTTTAAAGGGTTAACATATGTAGGAACATGTTTTAATAGAGAATGAGGACCCCTTGATATGGACTTTAAACAAGGACAGAGAGTGCTGCCAGTCGATACACACATGTATGTGTATACACCATGCATGGTTTTAACCTATATCTGTATTGCTACATCATGTGAGAAACTGAAACTAGTGTTATTTTGGGACACCAACAGGATGCAAAGAAAAAAAAAGATACCTGCTGTTTGAATGAGACTTCACCCCACCAACCCCAGTGTCAGTGTCCTGTTGTGGTTAAATAGCTTTATGACACTGAGGGAAATAATAATGGATTAGTTTAGAGATGGTTTAATATCTCAAAATCCCGGAGTATGAGGAATGTTGATATAAATCAGGACTCACTCCGACATCATACGGGAGGAGCCCAGGTTCCTTTAGTCTGGGTACTGTAAAAGACCCTGAAGATGATAATGATGATGATGAATAAAGACCACATGTGAAACTTCTTAAACCTATTCTAAAATTGGCATCCTTATGAGTGCCTGTCTGAAATGACTCTATTTGTTTTTGCTCCTATTTAGCCCCCATTAGAGATAACAGAGCATGCACTAGCTTATTGGAAAGCTCTTTTAGCTGGCTATCTGCTACTTATCATCGGGAATACATTGAATTGTAAGTCCTAATATGGCAATTATCCAAATGTAAAGGTCAACTTTATCTAAGCGAATTTCATTGAAATATTCATGGCCCCTTTGTAATAACATGCGGCCCTCTTTCTACATATCAATAGTATGCTACATGTCCGTTTCCAGCCTCCTGCATGGAATCCCAAGAGGTTTCCTGCATTCCCCTAAATTAGTCATGTTCTGTCTTGATATACCAGTGTTAAGCAGTCTGGGTATCCCTATGTAAGCCTATTGGTAAGATGTTAGATCCTAACACCAGATGTCCCCGGTGAGTCATGGTTGAGATCTAATCTGTGGTTTCACCACCTGTGTCTGGTATCACTGTTCATTTTAATCAATAAAAGAATGTGCTATACAAGTCACATATTGTAGGATTTAGGTTTGATCAGTGAGATGTATATACACAAGTAACATTGTAACATTGTGCAAGCCTAATATGTCATGGTACCTTGCAGTTAAAGAGAGAAGAGAGTGTCTCTAGTAGTTGGTGCCAATTTGTATAGCACCAGCTTGCTTCCTCAGCCTATGCATGTTCTGGTTGATTTCTTCACTTCTACTTAGGATATAGATGTAATTCCAAGAGGGGGTCAATGTGCTCTATCACATGATTCCAGACAGAATATATTGTAACCGTTTAAAAAAATATTTCCAAGTGCCTACTGTAGACAAGTCAAATAAGAATTCTTTAAAAATAAGTTAATTGAACATAAAGACGATCACAGAAAATATGTTGAAAATATATTTATAATGTTATCAACCCTGTAAAGATTAATTAGATGTATATCATTAGTTGACCAAGAGGCCAAGACAGGTATTCCTTTTGAACAGACAGCTAACTACATCAATTTTTCTCTACTATTATAGGATCTAAGTTAGCTGAGGAAATGAGTGAATAATGTGGGTAAGGTTCGAGATAAGACATTCAACCTGAAAGAGCTGACTGAAGAGGACATCATATCTCTCATTAAGAATATAAAACAGAGCAGGCCATATACCTTCAAAACCGCTTAAACTCTTATCAGAAAGGAGAAACGAGCCATAATTGAAGCTCAATATTTAGTGTTAATTTCAAATTCATACCGTCAATTTTCAGTTTCAATTAATCAACGGAAAATGCTTTGAATTTAAGAATGATGTAGATTAACAGATATAGATATACTGTAATGACTTGACAACGATAGCATGGCACCATTGTCAGAAATGCAATGGACTAATACGTTAGAGGAATTTTAGCAGAGTAAATATTTTTACAATGTAACACACAACACTATTTCTTTAACGACGTTTTCTTAATCCAGTTTACTTTATTATTGAAACCTCATGACTATAACCATGAATCTGTATAATCCCCTCTGATTTTGGCCAGTACCATAGGATATCACTCTGAAGCACTATGCCAGTCTTAACGGGTAAACGAACACAATGCTGATCTGATAATGAAGGAGAATTGGGATGTTATGTACAAGATGAATTTACAAAGATGAGCACATACAATAACTAATGTTTAATAAATACAATTTGACTATGGGGTGCGCTCAAACAGCAGGGCGTTTACAAAGAGTATTAGCAATAAGGTCAGGCCCAGGACTGAACCTTGGGGAATGCCATAGCCGACGTGTTCCCCCTCGGCCCCTGGGGTAGACCACTTCACATCTGGCAGCCCACACATCCCCACACTCTTTATCTGAAGTCCTATGTCCTTCAACAAGCTCCCACTTAGCCTATAGCCTCACACCGAAACCAACACGCATCTCCTTACTGTAGCCAAGTTTATCCAGGCTAGGTACGCACGCAAACTTAACCATGGGAGGTGGTCCACACAGGAGGACCATGTTGTCATCTGAGGGAGGCTCGAGGTGGTCCCGGATCATGTCTTCGTTGATGTACCCAGTGCTGTAGCGCCACCCCTTGTCAGCACGGTCTACGGTGTACCACACCTTAAAGCGGTCAGGGTGCGCTGCTTGAAGGTGGTCCAGCTCCTCTCGGAGAAGGATGTCATCCTCGCTCTGATGGAAAAATATTAAAAAGTAAGTAAAGTGGTCTGTTCAATTGATTTTGATACCCATGGAGCTCGTCTCATCAAAGTATCATGTGCATTAGACATGTGTGTACATGTACCATAATTCCAAAATTTCAAATGATGATCCCAGGAAAATGTCTACTGTAAAATGTAAATAATTAGATTACGGATGATGTACAATTTTAGGAGATATTCCTTAACGTTTTTTCATTAAATACTTTTTGGATATGAAAATCCTGTACGAGAAATTTATGACAGTTGGTCATTTACAAAGTTGTATTAATATTGGCTTCTTTTGAGAGACGTAGTGCAATGCTGCGGAATTTTGTCCAATAAAAACATTACCAAACTCAAACTCAAACTCAAACTCATGTCCGATCCAAAATGATAATAACCTCTAAATATATAATCATTTTAGAGACTGTATTTACCAGCATACTTTTTCAAATACATTTGAAATAATTCAGTTCTAGAGTTTTGATTTAGAAATGGTGTTATTCAGTTTTCAGTGTACTATCCCTTTTGGAATTCTGCCATATTCACTTAGGTGTATGAACCTGTCAACACGAAACACTCGTCTTCACGAAACACTCGTCCTCCAGAGGGGTCAAAAGCGACCTGGCGACCTGGGCCGTTTTGGAGGCGACTTTCGACCTAATGCAATAATAAAAGTGACCTGGCGACTTTTAGATAAAATTGACAGTACTTACGGGGGTCCAAAAAAAGCGACTTTGGGACCTGGACTCCTTAATTTCGGCGACTTTCCGACCTCAGGGGGGGACCCCTCTGCACCCCCAATATATATTATGTCTCTGATAGGAAACTATCTGCTCTTGCAAGCATCCTTAAAGAGCGGATGTCAAATGTAAAACCTAAATGCTGATAACTTACCTGATTGGCATAGAGCAGAGACAGCTGAGTTTTGTCCTCGGGATTTTTGAGCACATGATGTATCATCTGAAGCATGACGGTGATGCCTGATGGTGAAGTCAATTGTAGATATTATAGACACTTAGCTGATGAGAAGCATTACAACTTTGCGTTCAAAAACATCACAGGTCACAAAATTACCATTCTAGAATATAATATTGATCTGGAAGAATTCAAAGAATTTGTAAAGAGATTAGATCTATATGACAGCTTCTTTGAAATAAAAGTTTGGATGAACGACAAACAGGATTGGAAAACGTAGGTTTATATTAAAAGTACAAATTATCAAACCGATCAAGGTAGTGACCTTTATAGACAGTAAAGGCTTGACAACTTTATCACATTAAAGAATATGGACCTGCTCAGAATTGTCATTTTCTTATCATCTAATTACTTTAATCATTATCTAAATAATCATTAGAATATTTAACATCTATGTTTTACTTTCATAAAAAGCATAATGTAATAGTTTTCAATCTTACCGGATCCTCCAGCGATCATGCTAAGCTTTTTTACAGCAACTGGCTTTGCTTCAGCATTCCTATCAGCCTTGAGACTAAAGTTGCCTGTGAAAGCCAAAAAGAACAGATTCCAATTTAGTCGAAAGTTTCTTTTATGAGAATAATATAATAAGGGGGAAATGCTCGTGCTGGCTTTTGTAGACACACAGGGCTCTTATAATAAACAGTTTTCTTTTTCTATGTCACTAGGACTCAGTTTGCATTGTTCGGCCATTTTATCCCAGTTGGAGGTCATGAAGACCTGTTATTCCCTCAACTGAAATCCGCCCGAGGTACTGTTTATTGCATGATGACTACTCCCCAGGCAAAAGATAAAATATTTCATAATGCCTTCGAGCTACTTGTCAAGTTAATGAGATGCACACCAAACATTATGTAAAGTTGTGTTCAGGTAACATGGCCAAAAGTAAATAGGGTTGGTAGGTCGATTTGATGTTTCAAAATTACCAAATCATTTAAGGATGATGAGGGCTGTTTTTCCCTTTTTCTTATCATTTCAATTTTTCTCTTGGAGTAAAAACCCCAAAATGTATACTAAAAAGGAATTAGCATAGGGCCAAAAAAGGAGAAGGGGATACCTGAACATAACTATTATTTTTGGGTCTAACCATGATGATTTATAATGTGTATTTACCTTTGCCATGGTAGGTACTAAGACCAAGTGGCCCCTGGATGTCAACGCTGTCACCGATCTTCATGTCCTCCAAGTGCTGAGTCATCTTCCCTCCATCGGCGAACTTGGGGTGCACGTTCTTGAAGTAGACCTGAAAATAACATTTTCAGTATGTTAGACTGATGGCCTTACAACGATCTATCCATAATGATTTGCGACTGGAGATTGGAACTTTAATTAGAGAACTGCAACCAGACCTTCTTAAACCTTTATGGACGGCATAGTGCTTTAGTTTACTATGACCAATTTTACAAGGGTTGAAATTATGAGAAAGACACATGATGCTTTAACATATTAGGGTTATTTGCACACGTGTACAAATGGGTTTTTGATAGGAAACCAGTCCTTATATATAAATAGAGTTTACAGTTGTATGTTTAACAAAATTGTCTCCATATTTGTTACTCTCGTGTATATGAGCATAAGTTAAGCTTTCAAAGAATTAAATTTGAATGTTAGTGTAGTTACCTTAATGATGAAATCGACATATCCCTGGTCAGCATCGCTAGACACGGGAGTGTAGGGTCGCTCTATCAGCTCCCCATTGATGTTTGCCCCCATCACAATGTGCTTCCCTATTGGCAAACCTAGGGTGTGCTGATCAGAGGGCAACTTGAAACGAAATCTGTAGAAAGAGAAACATGGGAAGTTCTAGTTTTAATCACATGCGGTTAGTATAGAGGTCTACTGAGTTTCGAATCAAAGAATAGGGCCGTGTCTCACGACCTTGAGCCAATGTTTTCGTCTCTGACCGGGTACCAGCTCTGACCGGGTGCCAGCTCTGACTGGGTGCCAGCTCTGACCGGCCTGAATAAAAACGGGTTATTTAGGGCAGATGTAGATAGAATTTGGCTGAAAAGGTTATTGGATGTTATAACCCTTTAAACTAGTAATTAGTTGCCCATTTTAATCATCATCTGCCCTAAATAACCCGTTTTTATTCAGGCCAGTCAGAGCTGGCACCCGGTCAGAGCTAGCACCCGGTCAGAGACAAAAACATTGGCCCAAGGTCGTGAGACACAGCCATAGATAGTTTAATATATTACAGTTACCTATAACAAACCTCTTGGGACCAACACAATTAACTTATCATAACCAAACTACATAGTAACCAAGTTAGACATATACATTGTCCATAGTGAAAATATAGAAATTGGACTGACCAATTGTGTTCCTTATACACAAGTTTTTCTTTAACAAAGTTTTACTGTATCATTATGAAATTTGAATTTTAAAAGTTATTGTTGCTATGGAAACAGTGATCAAAGCCATTCATTGTCAATGTTATGAATGCTGCTACCATACCTTCTTGTGTTGTGACTTAGGGTTTCCTTCTCGATCAGGGTGACTGGCACTTTCACTCTGGGATCTGTCAGTGTCACTGGGAAGATCTGTGAAAAAGGAAAGAAAGGTTAAATTAAATTGACCTACAATCTTTTTAGCTGACATTTTTATCTCTAGCATAAATAGATAATATCCTCCTAAATCTGGAGTCAACCACCCCCTCCTAAACACGTAAGAAGATGTGGTGATCAATGAAACAGAGTAAATGGTTGATTAATTAGGGCATCAAAAAGTATAGGAAATCATTAAGAACAAAGTCAGATTCTTCAATGTAGCAGTTTGCCACAAGAATCATTGTAGGGTTACCTTAGCTCCAGGCTGTGCAGCTTCCATTTTGCCGTCACTGGATGCGGCATGGAGGACGAGTGACTGTTTGAGACGCGCCATCAGGGAGATGGGGGCTAGACCGAAGATGTGCTCGGCAGAGGGCAACTTGAAATCAAATCTGGAAAGATTTACAGAAGGATAATTATGAACATGTATACTTTGCTATTTCTTTCGGTGGATGCAGAAATGGGAGTGATAGAAAATACATTGCAAAGCATTAGAGTTTCCCACTTAATGCCTTTTAGTCAAGAAACGTGATTTAGTATGATGATAGTAATCGTGCACTATCACTCTATATACCACCACCTTAGAGAATAGATGATGGTACTTTCCAACTCAGAGGGATATACCTTGACACTGCATTTCAGGTAGAACAATTGAAGAAATAAAGGCTCATCAAACAATTGAAAAAGAAAGTATATTTCCCTGTATTATATATTATATGGCATTTTTATTTCTCAATGTATTTGACAGACACCAGGAATACGCCATGGAACTTTCTATAACCATAACCACTGCTTACCTCCTTAGGGTGTGACTTAGGGGCTCGTTGTCAACTGGTCTCAGTTGGACTGCCGGGTCGGCCATTGTTGTCGATGGGGCCTTCCTCTTATTAAGGACCACAGTGCCCATGGCAACCGCGCCGAGACCAACGATAACTGGAACGCTCTGTGAGAAGGAAAAGGGAAGTGAGTTGATATTGCAGATGGACCCGACAACACACCTTGTCCACGGGATATTTCATTAAAGCAGTATGCTGTCCTTAAAGGAGTTTTTTTTTAGTAGATTTATCTTTATTTGTGTCGATAACTGGCTTATCCTTCATGACAAGTCCACCTTTACAGATATAGATGTTCGTCCAATAATCATAATAACAATCACCATCTGTGTTTATCGAAAATAGTTTTATCTTTCATGACAAACAACTATTTTCTGATTTGTTCACTTACAATTACTAATGCCTCTGTGAAAAGGAAAATAGGGAATTCTACGGCACTATTAAGAAGGGCTGCGTTTTAGCATTTCTGCTAATTCGAGGGCGGCAGCCTTTTCCTTTTGTATATTAAGACTGTAGTCCGGAAGCTTCCGAATGCTATCATCTTTAGTTTAAATTATATTATACCCTGGTGTTACTAACTACTAGTCCTCTTAAACTATCATGATGTTTTTCAACTCCAACAGGTGAGATCCATTCATGAAAGACATGAATGACAAGTTAAAAAGAAAAAAATGCTAAAGAAAATACTCAGTTTACAGGTTGTGATATCTCTCATTACCTTGTTAAAATATATAGAGACGCCTTGGTGTAAAAAAATAATTCTGAGCGTGCGTATATCCTGAGATATACACACGGCAAATATCCACTCTCGGCACGGGAAACGCCAGAATCGTGGTATAAACCTGAATATAGGGGCCCTTACATAACATATGAACACGCATCTCCCTCAGCAGTGGACCCCTACACCGTAAGTGCCAGCATGACTTACATGGGTCCATTGTCCAAATTTGGTAGGTAAAATAAATTCAATAGAGTGCCATAGAGTTGTATGACTCCATTACTCTACATAATGTTAACTGTACATAATGCTTACTCTGCATAATCTACCCAAAAAAGGTTTAAGTTTACCCGATTCTATTCAAAATGCAAACATGGTCTATATTTTCATTGCAATACTCTTATCAACCCTCCGCTTATCCAAAGCCTTCACTATTAATTTTAAGACCCCTGCACTTATTCAAGCCACTGCAATTTAATCGCTGGACTATTCGTTTAGATGCCCCCCCCCCCCCGGTATATGATAAACCTTTACAATTGAAATCATATTCAATTCAAGCAGGCCTAGGTTACCCGTGGTATAAAAGTCTACCTCCTGATAATTATCATCCACCATTATTATCAATGTGCCCAGTTGAAAACGATTAAAGAAATGCAGTTTTCTCCTTTTTTCCTTTCCTCCATTTCAATGGTACAGTTACTCGCTACCGCTGCATTTAAGCATCATTATGATGATAGGGCCACGTGCATTAAAACACTGTGCTACCATTAAAGGGTTAAAGTACGCGCGCGCACGCACACACACACACACACACACACACACACACACATATATATATATATATATATATATATATATATATATATATATATATATATATATGGGTGGGGGTCCAGAAAATGTCCATTTCCAGTGAAAAACAATAATATTTCTGAATTGCCCAAATGTTGTAACAGATTTGTCTATATATAAAGGAGGCAATGAACCATCACATTCCCAAATTTTGTGATACTAGGATTCTTACTTTTTTTTCTATGTAAGTTTGAAAAATACAATTACTAATGAAACAAAATTGTGTTACCAGATATTATCATAAACATGAGAATAGTGAAAAAATATGATGACATATTGTAGTGATGAACTTGATTCACTGAATAAGGGCAAAAATGTGTCATTTCCTACCATGTAACAGGGTGCTGTACACTTTTTCTCTATTTTTAATTCCCCATTGTGATAGTTTTATAGCTAGAGTCAATTGAGGGCCAGTTGGTTTCTGTCTAAATCGAACATATAATCTTTTTAAAATAGGGAAAAGTACTAACATGGAAGAGTATTAAACTAGCTGTGAAACCCAGATGAAAGTATACAAAGTGCTCTAACATATCTGAAGATATTTTGTATTTTATGCCATTCTATTGTGTTTATTTTACTATTCAGAGGTGTTCAGTCGGATCTAGTGAACGTAACATAGCAGAAAAATAGAGGAATTATAATGAAATATTAGTCAATAATAGTATTGTTTTCAGTTGGTTGTGGTATAATACCTATGCAAAAAAAGTCACAGCATGTCCCAGATATTTAATATAAGAAAAATAAGACAATTAGACCAAAATTCGGTTGTTTTCAATATATCTGGTGAACGTAACATCTAGTGAACGTAACACAAAAATTGAATAGTTTCTAGAATGAAATATGTTTATGATAAAATGATGGAAACAGGTCAGTGTCATTTGTAATGCTCAGATATACTTGGACAATTTGTGTTACGGCTATATTTTAATTATGTATGTATATTTCTGACTTTTTCATATATCTGGTGAACGTAACATTTCATAAAATAAAGGACATGTTGTTTTGATAGTTCTTGATATTACATAAATCATGCATTCATCCACATACATCCTTGCTAATAGGTTTGTCAAACAGACATACATGCGGCCTATCAAAAGAAATTAACAAAAAAGAACATATTTTCATGACAATTTACTGTCTCCGTGGAACCAAACATAATTCTAGTGAATGTAACATAATTCTAGTGAACGTAACATAATTCTAGTGAACGTAACATAATTCTAGTGAACGTAACATAAATTGATATCTTAATTTACAAAGACAAAGACATTGCACCGAGTTACGATTCTTATTGTATATGGTGCATGTACTATGTAGGCACCACATTGATATTTCCCTTCCTTCTTAGAGGACATTTAGGCTGATATTATTCAAAATGTTTAAATAAATCTAGTGAACGTAACATCAATCTAGTGAACGTAACATCCAGTGAAAACAATTGTTTTTGCTTGTTAAATGTAAAATAGAAAAAATCTATCGATATGGGAGTGTAGAGCTCACACATACGCTTATCCAATGCAGGTAATATGTAATTTTATGCAGGATTTGTATAATTAATTACCTTTTCAAGAAATTTGGCTTAAACAGGTCATTTTTAATTCCTTCTTTGGGCTCTAATTTCACCAAGAAAATGATCAATTGTCTTAATTTTTATCATTCTGCCCCAGAGTATAGGTATCCGGGATATGCCTAATGGCACAAAACATCCATCTAGTGTAATATTTTTCCAAAAAATTCAAGTGTTTAAAAAGATATATGAGATTATGAGAATAATTGCTATTTTTGTAATTTAAACAAATATTTAAAAAAAACTAATTTTAAATATTGAAGTAAATGGTGTTATGAAGAAGGATCATTTGTATGCAACACATATGAAGCAAAAAGTGTAAATCTAATATCATTTGGAGAAAATTTCTGTTAAAATCAGATTTTTTCCAGGGGACATCGATTTTTGGTCATTTTTTCCCTGAAAAGTAGCTAAAATCTGAAAAAATCATGAAATTATGATTAATATGCATATTTTTTCTATTATTACTCATTGGGCTTTTTGCAATTATGTAGTTATCCCAATACATTCTCTTCATTTAAAATGATTATTTTTAAAAATTAACTCAATTTTCTGGACCCCCACCCATATATATATACATACATTATATATATATATATATATATATATATATATATATATATATATATATACATACATTATATATATATATATATATATATATATATATATATATATATATATATATATATATATATATATATATATACATATATATACATACATATATATATGTATATGTATACAGTATACTACCTACCTTAGTACGTGCTGCCATGTCTGCTGCTAGTCCTGGACTGATGCTGTGGATGCAGGAGGGGTCTGCCTTATAAGGAGCTGGTTACATAACAGCCATGTCACCCACGGCGGGGGTCGGGGGGGGGGGGTGCGGGTCCCGGCACCCAATGTTAAAACGAAATTATTATCTTTCGTCATGCAATGTCTTTGGGGTTCAGATTTATGATATTTAAAAAAAGAATAGTAGTCATCTTTTTTGTCCAAGTAAGTGGTACCAGTTAATTTTATTCAAGGTAAGGGAAGTCTCTGGAACTTTTCTTTTTCTTTTTTTCATGGAAACTATGAATTGACAAAATTTGTGTTTTGTCTGCAGGCCATCATAATTTCTCCTCTCCCTTATTTTCTCCCTACAAAAAGGGATGTTTAAGGTCTGATTACATGTATGGCGACGTGATTTCTACAACATTAGGGAGTGATAATGTTTCATCAACAATTTGCACTCCTTGACACGGAGGGGGGTGAAAAAATTGTTAAAAAATAATCACTTCCTTAGGGTGTCGTTCTATCCCAGAATCAATGAGTATGGGGGTATCTTTGACGCCCAAGAAGGTGACGTGTCTCTTGGTGTAGAGTGCAGGTATCAATATGGGGGTATAGGGGCGCTAACACTGATACCTCTATATGGTACCCACATACACTGACAGTGACGTGTCTAGACACACCACACAGGTGACAGTCAGGTGTGTCATGACACATACAGCTGGTCGTGCCTCTCATTCTCTGCCACAAAATCCTATTAGGCCTAAAAAAAGAGTGGTGTTCAGGTTTAATACTTGGCCAAAAATGCAGGGTCGGTTTGTTTATTTTTAAAAGCATTTTTCAAAGTTTTAATGAAACTAGGGTCTGCCCTAGAAGCGTTAGTTCGGTAGATCCAAATCTAATTGGTGGCTATGATACCATGCTGGTGACTCGCCAGGGCTGCATGACTTTTGTGCATCATAATGACAAAGGTCATAACATTTTTCACTATGTGGAATAAAAATGCAAATACTAGACAAGGCAATACATGAAAAAATAGTTTTTGTATCTTTATTTGTTATAATTGCCATTGATAGATACATAATATTCAACTAATTTCCTTTAAGAAAAAGTGGTATATCAAATATAACCGTCTCACCGCCAGCAGGCCAGAGTATCAAATCTACTGAGCTAATTAAAAAGTATTACCCAAAATTGATAAAGACATTTTCTTACAAGTTCCAATCAAAGCATCCCACGTTTGGTATCAAATTAAAGCTAATGACGTCCTCTGTCACATCCGATACTCCATTTCAAAGCAGGGGCGGATCCAGGAATTTGGAAAGGGGGGGGGGGCGTGAAATAGGCAATGTACTGGGGGTATTGGAAATTGTCACATTAAAATGTACACAAAAATAGGGGGGGGGGGCACACGCCGGGTCTGTCCCCCCTAAATCCGCCCCTTATTTGTGTTCACGTGCAAGGAGTAGCCATGCCAACACATATAAGGCAAAACTATAGAGAAATCTGGCGGTGAGAGGGATAACTGTTATTAACATGTTAATCACATAATAATCGTTAAACTATAACAAGGATTATAACAAGACATAGATAAGTTATATTTGTTAGGGACGAGTTATATAGGGTCAGCTTGTAGACAGGGGGTATTGTGTGTATATGGGTGGGTTACAGTTGAATTATTGGGATGAGGACAAAAAATTAAACCACACTGGGATAGCAATGATTTGGTAGAAGAACATACAAAAAACGGTACTTAATGGCGGGGTCAAGATAGTGCTTGGTATACTATGCCATTTGTCGGCATGGTACATTCATACATCCCTGTCAAGATGCCTTGCTAGGGTTGCATTTATGTATCATGTCGCACCCTTGGGAGTGTATCTGGTACCCATGTGTCCACTGTTATCAGTGATTGTCTCGCCAGTACCAGATCAAGCAATGGATGCGCTCACAGGACGACCAGCCTGACCCCTATAGGGGGTCGACATGATGCTTGAATGAATCATGCATCCTGACGATAAAGGGCATAATGCAGCACTAACTGTTATAGCTATTACATTTTGTACCACCAGGGGGGAGGCTAGAAAATCGAGTGAGCCCTCTCAGCTAGCAATGATGACTCGTCCCTTAACACAGAAAAAGAGAGTCCCACAAGAATCAGGCATTTCCCTGAAGTGACTCCTTTGTCAACCGGTTTGTCACCCTGACTCTCACTAAAGAGTCCAGCTACCACTCAAAAACGAGTCAATTTGGTGACTTAGTTTGAGTCTGGTTTGACTCTCATAGAGAAAAAATTAAGTCCAGCACAGAGAAAAATATAGAATCAGCCAAATTCGCCATAAAATAAAGAGAGTCTGCCGGACTCTATTTAGAAGAAACAATCTAATAAACTTCTAGCAAACATCACACCGGGATACTTGATTAAAAACATGTACAATTCTAGTAATATTTCAAAAGCAATGATCCATGTTCATACAGCATATAATTATATGTAGATTAATGATCAACTGAATACATGATATATGTGAACTATTAACCCTTTAAAGAAGTAGGATGGGATACGGCACCTTAGTGCATCTCATCTATGCTAACAAGGAACTGTTGTATATATTCTTGCATTTACTGCACCTGAGAGAGGCGGTATATGCCCGTAAAGGATCTGAATAATGTGACTGAACAATACAAGGAACTAAATATTTCATTGATTGAAGTATTTTATTGTAATATACTGTGTACATATTTCCAACTGACCGTACTGGAAGAACGTGTTCTACATTTACATGATTTATGGTCAATAAACCTTTTTAAAAAAAACAACCTTTAAAGATGGCACCTTGCCTTGTAGCAACATTTGCCGTTATACTTCACCAACCCAGTGCTGGTGAGTAACTACCTCCAGTGCATTAAAGCTGGACCGTCAGGGAATAAGTTCAGCATTTTCCATACATAGACTAAAATAACAGCTCCACCAGAGGGCAGCAGTGTTTGGACAGGGGACCATGAGCATAGTCCAGCTACAACATAGTCACCCTATCTTATGCCTGTAAGAGCTGAGCTCCCAGCCCTTAAGAGCCCTCTTGTGAATCAAAACTGAACTATATCCAAAAGTGCCTTTGGCCTCACTTCAACCATGACGGTCGAGCTTTAATGCCTCATGTCAAGGGATAAAGCGCATTGAAACACCATGCCATCTTTAACGAGTTAATACAATAAAAAAAAGTATGTACCGTATTCGCCATATATAGTAAGCACTTGTAAATATATTCTAATTGCATTTTGGTAGTATGAGTGCAGTCTAAAAACCCTCTGATACTTTTTCAATGTAAGTATTACCCCCCAATGAAAGTCACTACTATTATACAGAATTATTGCCTTCTCTGGTTTTGTCTGGACTCATGATTTAGTCAAAGTCTTCGGAATTATCACTGGGGTTAGAGGGTGAAATAAGTGCCGATCTTATAATATCACTGTGTAAGTCTTGTGCTTATACACTTTAACATTATTTTCGTAAATGTAGATGTATATATCTATAGGCCTTTAGGCATATGTCTTCTTAACAGCAAATTACGTCAGTAAATTCAAACAGAAAAATAAAGGTGTGCGCTCCTACATATTTTCACCAGCCCTTCTGTTGTTAAATCATATTTAAACCGCTCCCAAACTAGATACCATATATATATATATATATATATATATATATATATATATATATATATATATATATATATATATATATATATATTGCCACACTTACCAAAAAATTATATTAGGTAAGGGACCATCATTCTATTCATAAAATCATTTTCAGCTATTGTAATTTCGGTGAGGGAAGTATGCTCAGGCAATGTAGCCCATATATAAAAGGTAATAGATAAAAAAGAACATGGATACCACATTGATATTTCTTCTTTTGCCAAAATCTCAAAACTTGTATTTTCATTGAGGACCTTTGTATACTGTAACTATACCGAACCCTTTAAGGTGGCCGGCGGGGATTGTAGTTCTGCAGCAGAACACCAGGGGCGATTTTGTCACATTTGCACATATTGGTAACGTGATAGACAAAAGCCCAACAATGTTGACATGAATGACCCAGGCCTTTGAATGAGAAGACAAACTAATCATCATACTATTGAACCTGTAGACAAGTAGAAGGGTATCATTATCCTGTCTGGCACTGTTCTCATCATTTCATTTTGTTTTTTTATTTCAAACTTTAAAAACCTTACTAATGTGCCCGGGACCATATGTTTAGAACACATTTTCTGCTTAGATAACATTATACAGAATATTGTGTTTAAGCTAGAAGAACATGTAATTACTTTTCAATGATATTTCGTCCACATATATAACAGAGCACTTTATAATTCTGTTACAGGTCACTCAATCCTTGTGGTTAAATTTCTCAAAAACAAGCTTGGGACCCTCTATTTTTTTTCTTATTTTCTAAGAGTATATACCCGTTGGAACATCTGGTACATGTATACGTGTTGTGAAATCATAGTTACTCTTCGCCTATACCCGCCGGTCACCTTAAGGTAATATGTATTACACTTCTTCTCAATCATATCGGTCCATTTAGTAGCCACTCCCCTCCTGTCTACAACGGGCCCCGTCTTTAAGGTGGGTCGATCCCATTGAATTAAAATGTTCAGAATTCCACAATTAGCAACCCTAAATCATTTAAAAACGGAAAATGAAAAGAAAAATAGGGGATCCCGAGCTACTTTTTAAAATATGGAATTTTGAAAAAGAAAAGTATTTTAAATGTTATGGTAAAAAAATTAATAAAAGATTGTCTACGATTTTATTTTCTATCAACCAATAATCACAGAATTCTGAGACATCACACATTGAACAAAGGGATATATACCTTTATTCTAAAAATAGTTTCGGAGTTTCATCTTTCGTAGAAGAATAGGAATAATTCTCTATTATTTCTTTACATAATCAGAGAAAAATAGTAGTAAAAATGTTCAGATTTTTCTTTTAACTTTCTCAATAAATTGCTCAGATAATTTGCCCTTGAATAAGAGCAATTTTGATATGGGATCCCGTGCATAATTTGAGGGTTTTGGCTCTTTGAAATAAAAAAGTAATGTAAAAACGGACTAAATCAAATCTTCGAAGCATTGCATTATGGGAAAATTCCCAACGATCTGCATATAAAATGATCTTGTCATGTAGGTTTGGATATATTCAAGTAATTCATTCACTTTTTTGCTCTTTTAGATGCCATTTGTTACTTCATAACTGAAAGTTCCAGAAGAATCATAAAAAATACCCAAAATGCCCATATACTTTATTATATCAAACTATAAAGTGCTCTAAAATGCTCAATTTTGCTCAAAATAATCCAAATTTTTCATGAGTATAGAGAATTGTTCTGGGCATATGTTTACCCACCTTAATTAATGCAGTACTAGAAAGTAATTTGCCAATGCTGCATTTAAGCCCCACCATCTTGCTTCACCATCATACGAACAGAGACGAGGGATTTAACAAAGTTTGTGAGCGGCTTCCAGTTGAGGCCCTGGCCATAGGTAGTTTCACCGATTAGCCCATTAAGGTTGGATGCATGGCATGTTTTATACCACCATGCCCCCATGTATTTTTCTGCACAATTATCCCTAAATCTATCGTTATCGTTATCATGTGTGGAGAACTCTCTTCCGTTGTGAAATAGTAATGCGTCACCTGAAACAGATTAGCATTACCTGCATCAGTAATACACTACATTTGTCATTTTGACACCAAATAGGATTACATTTGCGTAGGGATGTCATTGACATTCGCTATATTGACATATCGCTACTATGTCAATATTTTAATAGTATTATATAGACAATTTTGATATGTCAATATAATTATGTCGATATAATGTCTTATGAGAAAATGTTCTCTGCCGGTAAAGAAAACAAGGTATGCACTTGTGCCATGGTACCTGAATGTGCCAGCATCCAGTGCATTCTCAGAGAGGGTGTTTTCCACCATTGTGAAGTAAGGGGGGGAAATGGGTTAATGGACATAGTGTTCTAAGTCTAACAGTTGACCTTAGAGTCAGGGACGTTATCCTGTTGACCGGCATTAAGTCAGATTTTGATCTCGCAGTATTTAAGATTGAGAGTTTTGTATATTATGTTGGCAGTTATTAACTGAAATTTTCAGAAAATATTAGAACTGGTGTTTAACTAGCATCAACACCATTGTTTTGATTTCTCTCACATTATTTAGGCAATAAACAGTGTTTTAGATGTACTTAAAGTGACATGGTCCGATTTATTTCATATTTTAAATTCTACTTAGATGTGTTCCAAATGTTAGTAAAATAGCACATTTGGAGGATAGGGAATAACACAATGCCATCTATGGCTAATAGAAGCACATTTAGAGTGTCCAGCATGGCCCACTGTCAGTATTTTACAGTGTATTTTCAATGGGGGGAAATTATAGCGTGCACTCCAAAAGTCTTAAATTGAGCATTATACTAACAATGGATTGAATTCTAAGCTGAATTATGGGGAATAATGTTAAATAAAATAGGTAAGGCATGTCGTATGGCCATATTGAACATTTTTGGTTCATTTTTAACAATATTCATTTTTGAGCCCTAACCATCGAACCGTGTCATGTTTAGGTGCCGTCCAAGGGGGACCGGCAGATGAGGATGGGTGTGAGTAACCCTTTTGCAATGTACTTAATAGTTTAAATATTACATTGCAATGCAATGATAACATCGACAACTATATGTCAATAATTGTCATCAACAAAATTGGATGTCAATGACATCCCTACATTTGCGGCTGTATGTGATAGCCACACACTCAACTTTGCTTGGTGACCATGGCAACCATTTTCATATTCAAGAGAAATAATACAGACGCAGTAACCAAGGACATGTTGTACACCCATAGAAGTACTTTTAATCCTACTCCAAACCCTGCACTGTTCCTGCCTCCCCCAAGCTAAGTTACATCACTTGTGGTTAGTGAGAAATGTTTGTTTGACTCATAATGCACCAATGCACCTGTGATCAGTAACTTGGTACATGATGCACAAGTTAAAATGTTGATTAAGCACCCATTATTAAATTTTAAGATCACTGAAAACGACTGAAGAAATTTGATTTGAATAGATAGCTTCCAGGCAATAGTTCAAAGTAAATGAGAGAATTGACAATAAAACTTACCGGGTATCGATGGGGTAGGACTCGAGAAGGATGAAACACTCAGCCTGTAATTTGTGCTGTCATCTCCAATGGAAAATGAACCGTAGTTGGCCTCAAAGAAATAGTTCTCAGGGTACTCCATGACGATTTTCAGTGTGCTGAAGGAATCAGTCAATGTGTGTATGTTGTCCAGGCCCAACCAGAAGTTACCACTAGGATCCCCAAAACCATCCTGGTAGCTGGTCCAGTTCCTGTAGAAGTCCACCGTATCGTCCACTCTTTTCTGGAAGGCCTGCAACATTGATGTTAAGGTTTTCAATTATATAATATGGATAAGCTAGCACCACAAATTTAGCACTGTGTTCCTCTTGACAATTTTGACTGATGGTATTAGATTTATCTAACCATTTTAGATAATTTTAGGTCTTTGACAATGTTTTTTACTGAATAATACTCATTGAGTTTATCGTAATCCTTTAAGGGCCGCCTGATGTTTTGGGATCATTTGCCATCATAATGTACCAATGCAAAGCATTGGTGAATTAAGCAGATCTTTTGGGGGAACATAAGTCCTGTAGGGACTGATGTTCATCCCATTAAATAACCCATGAATGTAGAAGATAAAGACAAGGTGCAGTAGTGTTAGTCTGTCGACTGGTAATTTGACTTGTTAAACATTGGCCTCATTCCTCCCAGGCTACAGCCCATGTCCAATACATCAAATAACCTTAAAGTTAAGGACCTCTGTCCATAGATGGCACATTAAAGGCAAAATCCCATTGTTAAAGGGTCAAAGCTGCAGCTTACAATCCATCCCTGGCCCGGCTCGATATCCACGTCACAGTACACGTCCATGGCAGTCGCCCCATCAGGGGCAATGGTGTAGACCCCCGTCGCGGCACCAGCAGCTGCCACAGCAGCACAGTCAGTCAGTCCTGCAGACCAAGGATAGCACAGAGGGATCTTTATTAGTGTGCAGGCAAATAATTCATCCATAATACATAATTATGACAGACTATATTTATCAGGCATTCTGTGATAGGTAGGTGGGACCTAATATGACATGGACACTTAGTAGTTTAACTTTAAGGACAAAATGGGATATAACAAGAGACGTAGTGTAAGAATAACCTTTATGTTGGCACCCAATTGGTAAATGGGTACCTATAGGGGATTTTTCTGCATGGAACTACGTTTTAAGCCATAAAACATGGTCCAAAAAATGTTACATGGTTTCCCTTTATAACGAAGTCTCATCAGATCAATAGTCTACCCATCTAACAGGAAAACGTTATTTTACGTTTAAAAAAACCGTTTTAAAACTTTGTATAATGTCATGCCATAGTAAGGAGCCTCAGAGAAACGTTATATAACGTCATAAAATGTTGTATAACGTTTTTCGTTTAATGGGTATGACCGGGTGATCTCTTTGACCGGGTGACCTCTATCACCAGGGAACCTCTATGACCAGCAAGCGTGAAAGGGACTAAAACGGGACATATATGTAGAAATAAATGGTGGGGAAATTGATGCATATTTTAACTTTATATTCCTAATCTTATTTCAAGTTGGCTATAATTATATGCCTTTTTCTTGCTTGCCGGTCATAGAGGTCACCCAGTCAACGAGGTCACCCGGTCAAAGAGGTCACCTGGTCATAGGCTATCAACGTGTATCGATCTGGTAAGACTTAGCCATATACATATCCATGAAATCAGACAGTATGAGATTTATTCTTTTTTGCTTTCTTTCTTGGGGTGGGAGAGAAGGAATCCTTATTTTCAGATTTTGAATGATATGAGCATGAACAGAGACAGTACGATTCTTACCACATGAACAAATACAGTGCAATTCTTACCACAAGTAAAGAGACAGTACAATTCTTATCACATGTACAGAGACATAGACAAAGGTCCAAGATGATCTGTCTGAGCGACAGGTTTCTCCACAAGTGGTACCTTGCATAACAGTTGAGTGTGATATGATCCAAGGTACCACAAGTGGAGAAACCAGGAATTCAGACTGATTAGAGTAGATCTCTGTGTTTATGTCATGTTATTATTGATGAATTATATTCAAAAACGACATTTTAAAGGTGTGTTTCATAGCTATTTTAGTGACGTCATCATAATATTATAGAAACAGCCCATGGAGAATGAGCATCAGTTTGGGGTGTGGAGTCATTCCAGTACTTAAACACCTTAACTTTGTTTCTCCACATGAGATAAATAGACAAAGGTTCACGATGTTTGGTCTGTTGACTGGGTAATTTCACGAGTTATAATTGAGGCCGTATTTCACATGGCCGTAGGCCGAGTATAATGCAGCCCCAACTTCAACAAGTGAAATAACCATGGCAACAGACCTGAATGAGTGAACCTTTGTGTTTATTTTTTACCTTTTTCGATTCAAATTAAATTACCATATTTTTTTATTTGAAGCCATTTAATGAAGAAAAAACTACTTTTTCTCAGCCCATTGAATACGGCCACATTGTATTCTATGGGGGCATTGAATACGGCCATCCGGTATTTAAGCACAGGAGATCTTGTGTTTTAAAAAAATAGTATAGTTCTTACCACATGAGTAGGTGTTATCCCAGGCTCCATCTGCACATGTTGCAGTGTAGCTGCTATCCCCTCCAGGGCGCAGCCTCATACCAGTGTTGCACGCCACAGCCACAGTGCTGCCATTCACAGATAGAGGTATACACAGCCAAAAATAATTTTCTTACCCTAAGAAAATACTAGAATCAAGATTAAATTTTCTCGATTCAAGAAATAAACTCATTCTGAGTTTTTACGTTTATCTTGTTTTCGGAAAGGGGAAGCTAAAAAAAAAATCTTATATTTTTCTAGTATTCTTCTAGAAACGAGTATTCAAGATTATTTTTCTTTAGGAATTTTCTTAAAACTGGTCATTTGTGCACCAAACAAGATTATATCTTATATTCCTGAAATAAGAAAGTTCTATTTCTAGATTTAAGATTGCTATGTCTTTAAAATCTGCTCAGTTATGAATTAACTTGAAACCATGTGTCCAAAGTGTCTATTAGGGCAAAAGAAATGCAAGTATACTCTATTATGTTATGGGTATGACCATGCTCAATGCTTTCACCAAATTCCTTCTATTATTTGGGAATTTATAGGTGTGGAATGTGAGTTCAGGTATGTTCCATAGGGATCAAGTATACAGACTACAAAATAAGAATTATTTTCTTAGAATAAGAAAATTAGTTACATGTTGTGCCACAAGAGGCCACCACTATGCAATACAGCAACTTTCTTAGCAAAATGGGTATACATTTCTGCCTCAAATTAAGTCCCAAAGAAACAGAAGAGGGTAAAAATATGTGGAAAAAGGGGAAATTTGTTAGGGATTAATTTAATGTAAGAACCCTTATTCCAGTGAATGAATTACATTGACTATAGGGAGAAATGATAAGAGACACCATTTGCTTGATAATATCATTTAAATAAAGGGAAGGATTACCACTCCCATTACATGAAGTGAAATGACTTTGAATAAAGGTCTGTTTGCTTAAACTTCTATTGTAGCTACAAAAAGCTGCATTTAATCTGATGAACCTCTTTCTGATGCTCTGGCATCAATCCTTTCTCTCTAAGATTAAAATTAAATATAATCATACCCTTTCCCAGGCAAGAACATCAAACTTGTTTATTTACTCGAATAAGAAATTAAAACTTACTTAAGAAAAGGGTTTTCTAGAAAAAAGGTCCATTCAGTAAGAAAGATTTTCTTATTTTGAGAAATATGTCCGGAAATATCATCTTGATTCGAGTATAAAATACTTGATTTAAGAATTTCTTTCTTGTTTGTTTTTCTTGTTTGTTATTCTTACTCTAAGTATATTAAACTCAACCATGCTTTCAAGTAAAATTTTGTTATCCTACGGACAAACTTGTTTTAAGTTTATTTTACTTAAAACAAGAAATATTTTCTGAAAATGAGAAAATTATTTTTGGCTGTGTAGTGTTACTATCCTGCATCGTGTTCACTACCACCGTCGCTGGGCATGCCCCAGACGCTAGCAATAAAGATATTGGATCAGAATAAGAATATGTTCTACCAATGATATCAACTGTGATTACATGATTCACCCTTTAAGGGTGATAGAATGTAACAATGTGCTTTGTTCTTTGCTGTCATGAAGCATGGACGCAGCCCCTGCAAGCAATGCACTAGTGATGTATTCATGCATTATGCTGAGTGTTGATGCCCTCCCAGGGAGCCATTTCACCACATAATATGGACCCCCCCGTATCAGTCATATGGGGGGTCCGTATGTCACATATGGCATTTTTCCGTTTCACCACATAGTATGTGGAGAGCCGTATTCAAATGTGGGGGGTCCGTATTCAAATGCGGCGTTTTTCCATTTCACCACATAATACGGCCCTGTCAATTTCCGTATATGGTCCGTATAATTCCTCCTGAATGTGGCAGGTCTAGGGGCAGCATATATTGAGAAAATGGTGGAAAAAGGGCCGTATGTAGGGCCGTATGTTGTAAAAAGGGTCCGCATGTTGATAATTGGCGTGAGGAGGTGGTGGTGAATGTGATGAGGTAGCAGTGGACGTGAGGAGGTAGCAGTGGACGTGATGAGGTAGCAGTGGACGTGATGAGGTAGCAGTGGACGTGATGAGGTAGCAGTGGACGTGATGAGGTAGCAGTGGACGTGAGGAGATGGTGTTGGACTTGAGGAGATGGTGTTGGACTTAAGGAGATATAAACCATCTCCTTACGTCTAACGGAGAGGGGAGGTCGGGGAATGGAGAAGGAGGTCGGGGAATGGAGAGGGAGGTTGGGGTATGTAGGGGCCATGAGGCAATTGGGATGGGTTCATCTAGTCAGGGACTGCACATTGAGGTTTTTCTCCAGTGTGATACTACCTGACCTGCTGGTCTCATGTTTTGTGCACTACAACTCCCATTGGTATAGCATTTGTATTACATTTGCCTGTCCATCACCCTGCCCATTCCCCTGCCCATTCCCCTGCCCATTCCCCTGCCCATTCCCCCTGCCCATTCCCCTGCCCATTCCCCTGCCCATTCCCCTGCCCAATCCCCCCACTTGCCAGCTATCTTATTTGCATTGGTGATTACATGGAAGGGGTGTGGCCTGACCTTTAATTAGACACACACATACCAACATGGATCCACACAGGGGAGAAACCTCCCCTGTGTTCAACTCATTGAAATTAGCCTGTTGGTTGTATTTACTATACTGCATGAAGCAATAATTAAATGCTTAGGCCGCATTCTACTCTGTGCGGTCCTTAAAGGATCCCTGACATTTCCCCGACCTCCCCCTCATTCCCCGACCTCCCCTCTCCATTCCCCGACCTTCCCTCTCCATTCCCCGACCTCTCTTCTCCCTTCCCTAACATCCAAAACAGAATGCGGACCCTCTCCAGCCTACCTCCGTATGTCTATATACTTTATGACGTCACAGAGGGAATTCCCTAGGGGTTCCCCGGAATGTAGACTGGTTTTTGCACAATTTTACAATTGAGCCAGGTGACTGCCGCATTCACATGTGGAAATTTAGAAAAATAGCCTTAAACATACGGACACAACACGGCAATGGTCCAGAAATGGAAAAATGATTATTTAAAAAAAAATCCGTATGAGGGCCGCATTTGGGTGCCGCATGTTGCTATTTTATACTGGATGCGGTGCAATGGCTCCCAGAGGAGCTACATGATACAGCATAGCAGTACTGACAAGTTACTCCCCATTACTGTATGTTGTTTTAAGGTAGTTCATTTGGTTTGGGGGAAGGCTGGCTAAACGTAAATAATTATTTAGGAGGTCAAACCATACTTCAATCAATGCTTTCCTTATAGGTAGTCATACGATAGAATACCTGCATGTGCGCAGTCACCAGTGTAATTCCATGTCCCATCTTGTGCATGTTGCTTCGTAGTAGTCCTCAGCCTCAGAAGTCAGGTAACCATCAGCACACTGCACGGTTAGTGTGAATGGGGAGGCAAGGTCAGGTAAACTACCGTCCGTTAGCTTGGTATTGTCTCGATCCGTACTGGAACATGTCTTTGCTGAAATATCAATAGTGACAAGAGGTCCATAATATTAAATAAGGCCATTCAAAAAAAAGGTGACGAGGGAGGCTTTTTTTCTTTTTTTTTTTTACTTGCCCGCTAAAATGTATAGGATTATATATGTTTTTCACAACCAAAATTCACATTTTGATAGTTAAGAATTTATTGGTCTTTAAAAGTGAGGAAAATGTAAGCTATTTCTATCCTACTGCAGTACTGGCAGTATTAGCTTTAATTTGATACTAGATATGCCAATATTTGTCCATTTTTATCATGTTTTTCATAAACGATTTGCAAAAAGAAAAAAAGAGGTTACCCTCAAAAGCTGAATTTTATGATGCGCGCGGTGATGAGAAACCATTTTATATTTTTAAGTGGCCTAAGATATTATTTTGAAGTTCTCCAGAACTTAAAATATTAATTTAGCTACAGGTATATTCTTTTGAACCAGCTATGCCCTTTACTAAATGTTAATAACACATGTAGGTGGACTATAAAAATGTTCTCTCCCTGCTCTGGGTGATTATTACCAGACTATATTGAAAGGTTAGGGACACTCCAATTAAGAAAAATGTTTATTTTGGGGTTATTTCTAGTCAGGAGTTTAATTGAGATCAAAGTTTCACATATTTTTGGGACTTCATGGTCTAGAATCTTTGGCTCAAAAGGGGGTACATGCGGTAAGTGCAGTATGTGCTGTATGTGTGATACATGCAGTACATGCGGTAAGTGTGGTACAGGTGGTACAGCAGTACAATACTGCACCTTAATTTGTGATTCAGGGTAAGGCAGGTTCGACAGAATACCATCTTTGAGTTTGGTATTCATTAGAATTTTTAACATATTTAATTCTGTTATAGAATGGTCCCTAGATATAGGTTTGGAAATGGTTATAATGTAAACATCTGGTTTGAACCAAATAAAAACCTGGTACCTTTGCAGGAGTCTGCTCTACTCCAAGAGCCATCGAAGAGACACGTAGCCTGATAGCTCTCAGTATTGTCACCCAGGACATAGCCCTCGTTGCAGGTCACATCCACGACTTGTGTAAATGTGTACGGGCCTGTGTCAGGGTCAACCACTGCATTCTCAACAATCAGTGCTTCACAGGTGACTTCTGGAAATGGATCAGACAGAAACTAATTTTACAAATATATTATATACCTATACAATAAAAGGCAACCAACTATTTACAGAGTAGAATGGTCGTTTGGGTGTGAGTCGGCCACCTGATTGGGATGGTTCTTGGGTCATATCTATAACGGTTTTATGCTCTCCTCTTGGATCAAGTGGGTGACCTTCTTTTTGAGGTACTATTTGTTTACAAAGACAGCCTGTAGATTATATTGGGGTGTATAATTAGATCATAAGGGTGCCAGCCAGTTTACTGTGGTTATTTTGAGTTAGCCTCGCATAACTATAGTCTATCTATTACGTATACCTTATCATTATTATAACTCTCTGCGCTAGTCATGTGAGCTTAAAAACATCCTTTAATTGTAGCAATTAGCTATGTCATCAGGGCAGACTATTTATACTACCTGCCTTCTTAAATTAGCTACTCTATTCCCCGGTTGTCTGGATGCAAACCAAGACGGAAGTTCTCTAGAAAGTTAACCCTTGAAGAGGCAGCCTAGTTAAATAACGCTATATACTCTTGGCCTCATGATGTATGATTGCAGCCCTCGCTCACCAGCGTTCATGGTATCTTAAAAAACCTACTTTTCCGGTTATCTTAATCAGTTTCCGGGCCCATCCCCAAGATTGCACCATTGTAAGTTAGTAAAATTGCTGTATGTATATCGGGGGCTCTGCCCCCGCACCCCCATTTCTTTTTCTCTTTTTCTCCTTCTTTAAAATAAAACGGTAGCAGAACTATAACTGAAGCCATTTACCTTCAGACTTGCAGAAATGCAAAACAGCACTTCCCAATTTTAAAACAATAGATTAAGATTCAAGACTGAAGATGAAGATAACCCTCTAAACGTTTGTCCGAGAGCTATCCTGTATTTGCCATGCATACTAGGACGTTGGCACGTAAGCTTCTTGGCAAAGTAGTTCTGGCACGCTGAGTGCTATAAATGTATAAATGTAGACGAGTATCGTGGAAGGATTCCCCCAATACACTGGGGTAGTGACGCGGTTATGGCCACTCAGATACCAACGATGCCACTTGGACGCATCCAAGGAAGAGCTGGGGCCAGCCTACCCTGAATCCCTTTCATGGCGTAAACAAAATAGTCAGGTCCCTTAGTGAAATGACCATTATTTTCTGGACAAAAGCACCAAAGTTGGTACACATGGCAGGTATGGGTATACCTTTGAACATTTTTACTTGCAACAAGAAAAGAAATCCCTGGAACACATATTTCACGACATGTTTCAAAATTGCCACATGTAGGTAGGAAAAACTAGACTATTTTACATTATGGGTACATAATCATAGATTGGTACATCAACTCCAGTTCATATTTATGTAACCAACATAATATCATTCCTTAAAATGATCAAATATTTGACTTTAACTCCTTAGGATTTATCCAATACGGCCGCCAAATTAATATGGTAAACCAAGGTATGATACCATAGTACATGATGCATCAGAATGAGGAATATAAGAGATGGGACATAGGAGTTTCTTAATATAGACAGTGTGACTGCACATAGAGAAGTAAAGGTGTCACCATGACTCTTTTACCAGCCATACCACAGCCATACCCGTTGGCAACTGTATAACTTGACTCCAACTTCAATGTAGAGTCAAGTGCAAGTAAAAAATGTGTTGACTCTGATAATGGTTGCATATGCAACCACCGGAGCTTTTCCCTTTAGTTAAAATCACCTGAATTAAATGTGATGATAATCTCTACAAAACATTCCAACAACATCAACAGTATATAGCTTTGTCACCATGGGCAAAGGAAATTATTATAAGGCTGGGCACTAACTGTATGATATATAATGTATGGCACTGCTTACTACTATGTAGATACTTGGCATCTTATTTGATGGTCTGAAGACGTAGAGAAATGGTGGACATGAAAAAATATCTTGTTATTGTCCTCTGTTGGGCAATAACCTCACCTTTTTACTTCTCTCACAGGCCTCACCTGGCCTGTCCACTAATTATATACAACTGTTTCTCCGACTCTACCATGACATAACTACACAATCCAGCTTACAGGTCTGCATGCCACCTATGTATTCAGGTATTGATTTTGACTCTCCCTCTTTTGATGGGTCAACTACAGTTGACTCTTCAGGAGCAGAGAGTCAAACTCATTTGACTCTCCTCTATAAGTGTCACGTTGGAGACAAACTATGACGCTGGCTGTCAGAGTAGTGGCGATTCCTTTACTTTTCTTTGTATGGCCATTTCTTAGAATCAACGGGCACAGTGCCCATTGCTTAAAATCTACAGGGGAAATCAACACCCCTTGCACAGGAGGGTTCAGAACCGTCTGAATTTCCCTACCTCCCTCTTTCCTCTAATGAGAGGAATAGAGATAAAGGGATGGAGGGAGTGATGTGGGAAAAGGGATGGATGAACAGAGGGTAGGGTAAAGAGGATGAAAGAGAAAGACAAAGAGGTGTAGAAAAGGAGGAGGTTTACTCTATATTTTTATAATCTACACTGACTTACAACTGGTTCCCATGGTTATCAGATAGGGTTTAATGATTGTTCTCAATTACACTATACATTAACTCTTCCTTTACCGATCACAAATTTATGTGAATTTACCCTCCTTTACCGATCGCGCATTTATGCACAAAAATGGCCGATTTTAGGCCGATTTTGGCCGATTTCTGACCCCTGTGGTTTGTCCAAAAGTTGGTAGAATCCCAATGGGTTTTCTGACAGTAGCCTATGGCATATTGTCTCTGCATATCCTAATCCGTTTGTACATCCATCCAATATTTTCGAAATACTGGCCATCTCAACTTGGATGATATTTAACTCATTTTCAATATGACTTGAGCAGTATTTAAGGCAAAAAAATCATGAAAAATGTCAAGCACTATTGTTTTTCAGGTGGAAGCCATTTTGGATTTAGGGTGTTATCTTGATTGCCTCCCCCTTGAGATTGATTGTTCTTATCAATACAACCATTTTGACCCATTGCACAACCTATCCAATTCATAGTTAAGGATCTCAGGGTTAGATGTTTAGACAAATGCCCGTATGGTAGCCATCTTGGATTTAGGTGGGTTGAAATATTGCATCGCCTACCCTTCTATGGCTGATAGAGGGGGTGAAAATGAACTTGTATAAAAAGTCTCACAATTTTGTTCAGAGGAGTCGCTTTGAACCCCTAACAGTCGCTATAATGACCAAACAAAGATGGCTGCTTCTGCTGTTATAATAGGTTTTCAGGGTGCGTCCCCATCGGAAAAGATTTGTATCGACATAGTTTCCAAGCATACCTAGTTTCAAAAAGGTTTATGGAAAAAGCATGATTCAAATGCACATTTCCTAGATTAAATGTCATTTTCTACATTTGGTCAGCCATATTGAAAAATAATAGTGTTCCAGTCATCCAATCTTTTGATGCAGCAGGGGATAAAATCAATCCCCACATTTTTCTCAATATGTGGACACTTTTTCCGGAAAATAACGATTCCATGGTTTCTTGATACTAAGCGACCTGACTAAGAGTCATCATAATTACAGCAGACCCTGCAATAGCTATGCTTGGCTGATGTCTAATGTCACAGGTCGTAAAAGTATGTGAGTGTGCCTGCACTACATAATAAGATGTTGGAATGGGAAATCTCCTCTCGTTCCAAAATCTTTTCACAGGAAGGCTCTGGTACCTGCCAAATGACCTTGAACTGGGATTTTGCTGGGTTTGGGCAATCAATTGCTGGGTTGGGGCAATCCCTACTTGGAACCAGTGGACAGGAACCAGAATATATGATGGTAGTTTTACCATCATACTTTTTGGTTCCATTTCCGGTTCCTGTTCACTTGGTCCAAGCTACCAGCAGGGACTGGCCAAATCCAGCAAAATCCCAAGTTCAAGGTCATTTGGCAGTTAACAGATCCTTCCTTGGGAACAAGAGTATGGGAAATCACGTATATGGTACACATATATTGAGGTAGCCAACGGGGGAGGGGCGAGGGGAGGGGAACCTCTATGGCTATGCCCTCTGGTGTTGGCAAGTACCAACAAGATTTAAAAGGTTATCTTTACGAGCATCTGAATTACAGTACATGTACGTGTAAGGTACATAGTCATGATTTTGTCATGCTCTACCTACGTGACGGCATTTAAGCTTCTGAAAACTTCCCAGCAAGACCTTGCATCCAAAGACTGTACTTGTTTAACTCAAGAAAATGTAAACGATCGCCCACTGCGATTCTTGTTCCAAGTAGCAAGTGCACTTGTAGCAGATGGTCACACAGATATTGGATGGTCACACAGGCAATAATTATTAGTAGTTGTGCAGAGAGCATACTATAGATATATGCAGAGAGTAGATGGTAGTACAGATACAAGGTTACAGGCCGTTAAGAACGTACGCTCACTTGACATCCCGCATTATCTTAATACATAACTTGCATAAACTTGGGTAATAGGTGCATTTCAGCTAGGCTTTAGGATTATTGTAGATATAATAGGCACTAGCGGAATACTCTCCTGGGAACGTGGACAAGAAAATCTTTCCAATTTTAAAAGCGGTAATCTTAGAAACGCTTCCCTCCTCATTTTAGAATAATTTTAAGATAATAATATTTATTTCAGATTGTCCTAGCATGACAATCTTAAATTGAAGATTCTAAACGACAAGTGGCACCACTGTATTATCCAGTTGTCCATAGTTGTGTTCGATATCAGTTTTGAAGAAGAAAGAAAAAAGGAAAGAAAGAAAAGGGGGTTATCATAGCCCCCGATATGATTCAGCCCTGAATAAGAAAATTTAATAGACCAAGTATGGATATCAATTACAATGCTATATTGGGTGTGTGTGCTCAACATCATACCCAGCTAACAAAAACATTATATATTTATTTCATTTATCTACGTTATTCTACGCCGAAATAATGATTTTAAAACGTTAGATAACGTTTTACCACACTAAGTTTTGTGAAACCCGACATCCGTGGTTGTGACGTCACTACTATATGGGTACTTCTGCCTCCTTTTACTTATAATATTCACTAAGCAACCATAGAGAAGCAATATATAACGTTCTAAAACTTTTTTTTTGTTTACTGGGTATATTATGTGCACCAATCATACTATTATGGTAGTTTGATTAACAAATACTCACTTTGACAGGTTTCGATTCGTCCCCACTTGAGACTTTCAAACGTGAATCTCCTGGAGTTGGTGCCATCAGGGAAGAGGAATCCATCTTCACAAACCACTTCTGCCAACAGAAACTCCCCATCACAGAAAGGGTCAGCCATGATGCCGTTATCGACTGGTATTGGGCCTGGGAGACTGTTTAAGTCTGCAATAGGAGAAGATTTATTTAGTGTGTATAAACCTTTAAGGACCGCATAGTGTGGCTGGCACTTCATAATATATTCAACATTTTACATTAACCCTTTAATGACGGCATGTTTGCTCAGACCAACACACCCCTGCAAGTAGCTCACTGCCCAGTGGGCACAAAACCTTGATTCAACGTTGACAACTGGTTGACAACATGTTTTCAATATTGATGCAATGTTACTATTTCAACGTTGTCAACCAACACCTGTTTTAACATTGATGCAATGTTTGCACATCAAACTTGAATCAACCATGTGTTTGCCGCCTTTCCCACTAGGTGCCTCCACAACCTACTCCTTAGCAAAATTATCTACATGCTACATCTATTTTCCCTAATTGCAAGCTCTTCTTTTCTCATCAATGTATACAGTTGATCAAAATCTCATTCATTTTCATTGACAACTAAGGTGTATGCATTTGGTTGACATTTGGAATTAAATGACAAGAATAAATGCATCATTTCAGTAAGACACCTTTTATGTTACTAAGAATAATAGATAAAGCCTCTGTTCTGACCAGGTTAGTTTGAAATGGATATGAATGCCTCTTAGTGTGATCACCAGAGGTCATTCATATACCCCTGCCCTGGATGGTGCTAGAATTAGCATTTAATCTTGGAGAAATGGGGGGGGGATGTTGTAATGAAAATATGTAAATTGCAAGGAATGCCTCTATATAAGAATACTGCATTTAGATTGAAAATCAATATTAAATCAATGTAAATCATCATTTATTATGTTTATTTGTTGTTGGTTCACAATGGCCATATCAATGTGGACACAACTGTCGCTTTCCCTTTGTGTGTGTGTGTGCCTCTTTCTAATAAATATATAATGTTCAGTATTAGAAGGTCATTAGTTAGAAAATAGAAAACGACATGTTTACAAATAGAACTCAAGAGCTGCCCATATACTGTGCAATAATTACATTGAATACCATATGCTATAACGTGACAGGATTATTTGATCATCACCCTTTAAAAGAAAAGACCATCGTATTTTCAACGAAGTTCGTTTTAAGGCAGCTGGGATCCCATTACACATCTATGAGTGCCATTCATCCAAAGATTGTACATTTCAAGAGTTAAATAGAAAAGAACATGCAACTGTTGTGCCTGTTATATATATATATATATATATATATATATATATATATATATATATATATATATATATATATATATATATATATATATATATATATATATATATATATATATATTATATGTATGTATGTATGTATATTTATATGTAGCTATGTTATTACACAGGTAGAAGCATGCTAATAGCAGACACAACTGAGCTAGCATTGCTCATGCTAAAGAGATCCATTTATGTTGTCAAAGTTGTCAAATCTTTATGTCAAACTAAGTAAATTGCATAAGAACATTATGGACCATGGAGGCCCTGGGAAGTTTTTTCTTTAGCTACCTTACGTCTCCCAGACAAAACGCATTGCATGTATTAAGGGAAAGGTGGGGAGAGTGCGCCAATATTTTCTATAGCTACATTGCTATTTGCCATAATTTACAGCAAGGGAACTAGTACAACGTATACCTTTTACGCTAAACATGTATTGAAAGAGCATTATAAACGTTAGTTACAGCATTTTGGCTGCCTAGTTCACTTTATAAAGTGTGCTATCCTTGGTATGTGTCACGGCATCAATCGTGACAATTGACGGAGAAGGAGGGCAAAACAGGATGTTTTCATTTTCACAAGAATATTTCTCTCTTCAATATACCTGATTATACAATGAATACTCTTCCTTTGAGTTTATAAATGTATTTTATTCATTAAATGATTTTCAAAAATACAAGTACAATCCAAATGAGACAAAGTCTCTAATCAGGTATATAACAGTTAAACATTTCAAATACAGTGTATAACGTAATTTGTAATCTGCATACAGGCAGAGGTCATATAAGGTTATACAGGAATGTTGGTAAGGAGCTCATAGCTTCAGTGTTAGCTTGTGGAGCTGCCTCAGCTTGATTTTGGCTTTGGCTAGGAAAATGTCCTTTGAACTGGCTAGCCTGCAAGAGCTGTTCATTTTGTTCCAAAGGTCAACTCCTCTGTATAGAGGACTCCTACGATAACCACCTTTCAGCGTAGCCGGATATATTAGCAGACCCGTTCCTGTGGACCTGGTGACCATGCCGCCAGGGGGTCTTTGTTGAAATATTAATCCTAGATCTTTAGCGTCAGTGATTTTCCACTCCATTGTACAGGTAACCACAATATTCGAGGACTGGTAGTATAGTCTGCTTGTATACTAAGATGACAGTATGTTTTGACACTGCACCGCGCATCTTACCCAACATATGATTACGGTTACTAGCAGTGCTTATTGATTTACTTATTGTTTTTATAAGTGTGAGTCCAAAAGTATGCCCAAATATTCATACTCTCTGACATGTTCTAGGATGGTTGGGCCCATACTTATCTTTACTGAGCCATATATACCGGTTTGAGCACCAAACATTACGATTTTGGTCTTTCCAGTATGGATGGATAGACCACTTCTACTGAACCACTCGTAGATCGCGTCGGCGTGTGATTGTAAATTGAGGGTTGCAGTTGATTTGTTAGTACAGTAGAACACTACATCATCTGCATATAATATACATTTACAGTTTTTAACGACAGTTGGTAGGTTATTTACAAAGCAGATGAATAGCAGGGGGCCTAAAATAGACCCCTGTGGAACGCCATAGGACACTGGGAGGGTGGATGATGTTACATTATTACAGATTACAGACTGACTACGGTCTCCCAAATGTGTACAGGCAAGGGGAAAATGTCAACTTTAAAATTGATATCATAAGCTTTCCAGTGATATATTACACAAGAAGATATCATTTCTAGTTTTTGAGAAATGGCTATATGAATATGGGTGGGCATGGCTATATGTAAAACCCCAATAAGCTCTAAGTCCAATAGTTTCCTAGATATCTCTATTTAATTAGCACAATTAGAATAATTAGAAAACGATCATACATTTTTATCCTATCGGCCCGGATTTTGACCTAGAGATGATAATTCTATTCTGTTTTGACCATAGTAATCCTTGTGAATCATTCTATCGATGGGCTACTTTATTTTCTTTATTTGGAACGAAAATCACGTTTCCATGGCAACACATATCAACAAAGACACGTATTTAAGGCTCTAAAACGTTCTTTTTACATTCCAAATATGGAAGCTTTTCACTAAAAATGGAATGTTTTGTATAGAAGTACTGAATTCTCTAGAAAAAAGTACCAAAAAAGAAATATTAGCCTGTTCTTCCATTTTAGGCCATGGTGGAGCCCCCTGGTGGCTAAAAATGGTACTAATCCCGGGGGGATACCCCTGCTCACAAATATGCACATAACCAGTCAGTGTATATTTTTGGCAGTTGCAGATTGCGCATCCTGGCTATTAGCTCACCATGGTGGATGCTGTCGAATGCCTTGCATATATCGAGGAAGCAAGCTAACATGACTTCATTTCTATCTTGGGACAAATATATATCGTTTACCAATTTGAATACAGCGTCATTTGTGCCCCTAGCGATCCTAAATCCATATTGGTTGTTTACAAGCAAATTATTTGACTCAAGATGATTATTGATTCGGCGGTATATAATTCTCTCCATAATTTTGCTTGGGGCCGGAAGGAGAGAGATTGGCCTCCCGTTTCCCACCTGGCGGAGGTCCCCAGATTTTGGTAAAGGTACTACTTTGGCTGAGGCCCAGTCCTTTGGAAAAGAGACAGTATGTAAACATATGTTTATTAAATCCCTTAACTGGGGGGCCATGATTAACAGGGCGTCTTTAAGGACTGACGTGTTAATGTTGTCTATGCCACTAGATTTGTGCGTCTCTATGTCACGTATCAACACTAAGACCTCTTCATAACTTATGACAGTTTCCAAAGTTTCAGGATGAGTGGTTTGGGATGGAGTTTTGTCGTTGCTTACAACCGGGATATTCCCCAGCGACCTAAATTGTTCTAACACTATACCTGGGAAGTAAGCATTTATGTATGATGGGACAGCATCCCCTTTTAACTCTTCATCAGTGTTTTCATATTTTTAGATGATGGTCTACACATTTAAATAGGATAACAATAATCATCAAAATATTCAATTTAATGAGCTATTGATATCATGTGGTGCAGTTTTAAGACTATGCGTGCCGCTTCAAGGATCTGTCTGCCCAGAAAACATATACATATATATTACTAAATTGCTGAAACCAGTTTGGTAAACTATGACAGGGCCAAAAAAAGGTTTGTTTTAGGCAACATGGGAGGAAAATATAGGGTCGGTAGGTCGGATTAAAAAAATCACTCTTATTAAAACATGAATGTACTAGCCAGCCTCTCTGCATACCCTAAAATTGACCAAAAAAGCGTAAAAATACAAAAGAATTCTTCAAAATAGTTTAAAAAATCGTCCCAAAAGAGTATCGTCTTGGGACATAAGGGCTGAGCCCATATCCCACAAAAGTGGCCTTAAAGCACAAAAGCCCTTATCCCACATAAGAAATGCCCTTATCCCACAAAAGCCCTTATCCCCCAAAACCCATATGCTGGTGTCATATCCCTACCTGCCCTTATCTCCCAGAACATTATATCCTCTAATACCAACTTGCCCCTATCTCCCAAAATCTTTATATACTGGTCTCATCCGTCAACCTGTTCTCAAATTCAAGTAGCCCTTATGTCCCAAAACCTATACTGATCTCACCCCACCAACCTGTCCTTAAAAGGAGTATCAAGTTTAAATTGCCCTTATCTCCCAAAACCTTAATAATCATACTGGTCTCATCCGTCAACCTGTTCTCAAGTTCAAGTAGCCCTTATCTCCCAAAACCTATATATACTGGTCCAGCATCAAGGTTAAGTTGCCCTTATCTCCCAAAACCTTTACATACTGGTCTCATCTGTCAACCTGTTCTCAAGTTCAAGTTGCCCTTATCTCCCAAAATCTATTATACTGGTCTCATCCGCCAACCTGTCCTTAAAAAGGGCATCAAGTTTAAGTTGCCCTTAGCTCCCAAAACTTATATGTACTGGTCTCATCTGCCAACCCGTCCTTAAAAAGGGCATCAAGTTCAACTTGCCCTGATCTCCCAAAACCTGTATACGTGTGAAGAGTTTGGATGCAAAACGACATAAGCACTATTGGCATAAGGTATATAAGACTTTATACATACATAGCTTTTTAGAGATCAGTTGATTGGCACATAAGACATAGTGTACAGGAGATTAGTGCACGTTGCTATATATTTTTGTCTTAGGTTGATTGGCATATGATAGCTAAGTTATATAGCTTTTGAGAGATAAGCAACAGTCGATATTTGAAGAATGAGATCAGCATAAAAGTTTGGGAGATACGGGCAAGCTGACATTCGATTATAGAGTTTGGGAGATAAGGGCAGTATATGGGTTTTGGGGGATAAGGGCTTTTGTGGGATAAGGGCATTTCTTATGTGGGATAAGGGCTTTTGTGCTTTAAGGCCACGTTTGTGGGATAAGGGCCTGACTTCAGCCCTTATGTCCCAAAATGATACTTTTTGGGGGGATAAGGGTCTGACACGGCCCTATTTAGATGGGTCGGTCTGGTGACTTGAAACAAACCCTGTCTATTGGCCTAGGTTCTTTAAGTCCAGTACATGAGGTGGCTACACCATAAGCCCATTCGGGGCAGACGACCATATTACAACAGTACAATGAAAAATTATTGCAAATCAATACTAATACTATAGTGATAGAATGCGACAAAGGTTTAACATCTTGAAGGGGTATCTCTTTTACTTACGTCTGAACAGCCATGGTGGCCGCTGTGCGAGTGCTGCCGTAAATCCACAGGGGTTATTGAGAACTGTAGAGAATATATTATTCCGAGGAAAAGCTGGTGAAAGGTGGCCACTGGAGTAGGCAAATATAAAAGATAACGAAAGTATGCCTAATATAGTCTGCATTGTCAGTCCAAGATGTGTGAATTAATCCAATTTATGCTGCTTCTTAAGACTTTGGTCAGGGAGATTCACTACGATAGATACTTCTGGTACTTTGAGTGGCATGTATATAGCTGATACTTATATGGAAGTCTTCAGACCCATAATGTATGCATACACTCTCCAAGCATAGTCGGACAACCAATGTAACGCATCGATGAAGTAGATGGAGCTCATACGTCACAAGCGGGAACAATCTTTTTTATACTCTGCCCCAGATGTTTAACGGACAGAGCAAGGTTTTATGAACAATTAATCCACTATAAATAAACAAAATAAACCGTGGGAAGTGTATACCCTATCATTACGTTGTAATTGGGGCGCGTGGTCATAGCACGTAGCTGTAATTGAGCGGTCACCGCGTGACCTACATGCATAATTATAATATATATATGTCACTAATGATTATTCATGAATAATTAAAGTCACATGTTCTCTACCGGCTAAATGCCACATTTGAATCGTACCTGGTGAGTGAGGACGTGTTTTTTATTGTGGAGTCGATGCAAGGATCTTAAAATGGGAGATCAGCCGAAGGGAGTGCCATCTATCTTGAAAAAGAAGAAGGTAGACCAGAAGCAATCTTCAGATCGTGTATCCAAAAGACAGTTTAACAAGTGGAAAAAAGAGAGCGCGGAGAAGATCGAGTCTGTGAGTACTAAACTTGACAGAGTCGTCACCCTTATGGAGAAGGGCACTGGCGCGCACCTACCACAGCAGTTTCCCCAACAACACCTGCCCCAGGCGGGTGGCGTCCCTCACACCGGATTTAACATGTACGATTCAAATGGCAAGCCCGTCTACCCGCCAGCTGGTAGCGCGCCATTTGTCAACCCGGCGACAGTGGCGTCGGCGGCGCAGTCACTCAACCCCCAGACTGCAATACAGGCCGGGCACATCGCGCAGCCCCTCCCGGGGCTTCCTCACCAACCTGGCTTCTACCCACACCACTTGCAGCCCTCCCATGCGCACAGAGGCGCAGGCGGGGACTGATCTGCAGCAACAACTCGCGGATTTCATGAAGTCTAGCATGCAGAAGTCGGGTAAGCCAAACCCTATGTTCCCTCATGCACATATCACGCGGGGGGATCGCATGGAGTCAACAAGCTTGGGTGACTTAGAATTTCCCGAGTACATGTTTGGATTACTAAAAATCTATGACTCTGCTGCCACCCCCTACCCCTATAAACAATACGTGATAAAGCATGCTATGGACGTGGCGGAGGATACTGTGAACTATAGATGGGCAGACGTCAGAGCCTGGAGTGAGACCTTAATAGCAGGTACCCTGGCTCCAGAGTCACCCATGTCATGGGACAAGACGTATGACATAAGAATCACCCGCTCAGAAAAAGCAAGAAAGGGCTCCTGGTTGGATCCTAAAGCCAACACCTTACGGAATGGAGGAGTCTGGGAGGAGGACACAGATCCTTCCTCCAGTAAGCAGTCGGACAGGAAGGAGGCCTACGGGAAGAGGGGCGATGTTTGTGATCTCCCACAGGAGGTTAAGCTCGCCACCCCCAAGCCCCCATGTCAGCAGTACAACAATGGGCGCTGCCCCAGTAGCGGCCATCACGTGGAGAATGGAGAGAGGAGGATACACATATGCTCCTACTGTCTTACAAACCTCTGTAAGGCATCACGACACCCCGAGAAAGGATGCTGGGCGAAAAATCCCTCAGCGAAGTATGGGGCTTCAAAAAACGCCAAGCGTCCGACTTTGCAGCAGTAAGAAGCCGGACGCTAAGTGAGACATCAACATCTGATGAGGATGCCACCCACAACAACTGCTACAATGATTCGTCACCTGCACACGATACCAACGATGCACAATACAGTTTTGATGCATCCAACTGGAGGAACAGCACGTCAGACATTAATACACAGTCTGATACGTCTGGATCTAATGACAGTATAAACAGTGGTAATGATGTGCTAAAATGGGTCAGATTTGATAATGTTGTTGAATGTGTCCAATAATCAATGAATGTCTCGATTTTGATAACATGTTGTCCGCAGAATTGATTGACAAGAATGATAGTGATGATTATGGTGAGATTAGTGAAGTGAGCATGTCAGAAGTTGTACCTAACAGAAGTAGCAATGCCGAGGTCGATATTGATTTGTCACTTAATGTCTCAAACATGTCATAAAATCCTAGTGTCAACCAATTGGTGATAGATGTTGTAGACAGCCCTCCCACTGTAGGTGTGGTGCCTTATGGCCACGACACCACAGGGGAAGACGACACAGACCCGAGTATTAATCATAGCTCCCCATACATAAATGTACAGAAGGCTAGAGCATGTGATAGTATAAACAAGGGTGTACACGCATGTAACAGGGTCGATCAGACACCTATGGGTGTGGATGGTTCAAAATCTGCAGACGATTCACACCTGGATGTTGAAATCGAAACCACATGTGATGAGAGCCATGTTTGGCCAATAACCAATGATACTTTCAATTACATTGTAACTTCTACCCCCAAAGTCAGAAAGTCACGTGCATATATTGAATGTAACAAACGAGACAAAGTCTTTGAATATCATGGAGAATTTCTAGGTCTAATGAATTTAGATAAGGATCTACACTGTGATAGAGAGGCTACTTATGTAAAAGATGAGTCAGGCATTACCCAAATGTATGATACATGTGTCAGTGAATGTAAAACGACAAATGCTCTTCAAAGCACTGACCTACAGAGTGACATGTCTAGTAGTGTGGTAGTAGAAGGAAACTGTGCTGGTAGCATGAGGTATAATAATACACCATGCCGCAGTAAGTGGGACAGTCATAATAACACTGATCCCCACCTTCTAAGTGCAGACGACAGGTCAACAACTAGTACCATACACAGCCGCAGCCCACTTACCCCTACTAACAATGTAGGTGACCTACTGAACGCCTCAGCGAGCACAGCACACAACAACAACAAAGATCAGCTGGGCACATACACACTGCCCCCACACGCTCCCACTGTGACAATGCTATGTGGTCCTGAGGAATACAAACCATATCTAGACAGGATGTGGCCCTACCCTACAAGAGAGGCGTGCCTGCTGTACCCTGATGAGATGGCCAGGTACCATGCCATTAGAGCTACAGCGTTACCAAACTATATGCAAGCAAAGATACCAGTCCAGTCACCATTCAACCTCAAGATGTGGAGAGATCTATTAAGAGGATATGAGGACGAAGACATGGTTACATACATGGAGTTTGGATGGCCCAGTTCTTACACAGGGGATCGCCCTCCAGTGGCTACTCACACCAACCACCCCACAGCCGATGAGCACTTAGAACACATCGACTTCTTTATTGAAACAGAACTGGAGCTCGGCACTCTCCTTGGCCCGTTTACACAACCACCATTCGAGCCTTGGTCACAAGTCAGTCCATTAATGACCATCGACAAAAAGAATTCAGATAAGAGAAGAATTATTGTCGACTTGTCGCACCCTGACGATATGAGTGTTAACAGCGGCATAATTAAAAACAACTTCCAAGGACGATATATGAAGTACTCACTCCCTGCACTCACGGATCTACTCGAGCAAGTCAAACAGCACGGCCCCGGATGCAGCATCTGGGGGGCGGACATGCAAAGAGCTTATCGCCAGCTCAAAATTGACAGCCTAGATTTGCCACTAGCAGGAGTGAAACATCGTGACTTGTACTATTATGACCGCTCCCCATCCTTTGGAAACAGAGCGTCAAGCTCACATATGCAAAGAGTATCACTGGCGCTCGCCCACATCATGAAACAACAAGGAGTCTCCGTATTGTCATATATTGATGATTACGCTTCTGTCTCCGACACAGCCTATGAGGGGGAGCGCGCCCTGGTGATGTTTGAAAAATTGTGCAAGGACTTGGGATTACAGTTAGCCCCAGATAAGACGGTCCGCCCAACAACAGACATCACATGGCTGGGATACAGAATAGACACAGTTGACATGACGGTCACAATCCCCCAACAGAAACTCGAGGACGTGCTCCTTGAGGTTGAGCTATGGGATGAAAAGAAATGGATTCACAAAAAACAAATACAGGAGATGACAGGGAAACTGTTCCACATTGCCACGTGCCTGCCCCCCGCCAGGAGATTTCTGGCACGGATCCTGGCGTTGTTGAGGCTGTCAAATAGGATGAACCCAGTTCCCATCTCGGCAGAGTGTCGTAAAGACCTGAATTGGTTTAGACATTATGCCCGATCTACAAATGGTGTCCACCTCATCCCAGAATCGAGGCCGATCTGGCGTATAGAAATGGACAGCTGTCTAGAAGGGGGAGGGGGCTTCAGCCCCACCCACTACTATGGAGTAACCTACCCGGAGGCGTTCAAATGGGATGAGATAAAGCAGGTCAAACACCACATAACGCTCCTAGAAGCAATGAACACTGTACTAGCCATCAAACATCTAGGCCCCCCAGAACCCGAAGGATATGAATTCCAAGTCGTCGGGGACAATACTGGAGCAGTGCAGTCCATGTCCACCGGAAGAACCACAGATCCTATACTCGCCTCATGTGCCCGGGAGGTGTGGCTGTATGCAGTGAGGCATGACGTCCGCATCACTGTAGTACACGCCCCGGGGGAAAGCATGACCCTGGCCGATGCATTATCACGGAAATCCTTAGGGGTCGGGCACAGGGTGGTTGCAGATAGGTTAGTGAAAGAAAAAGGACTTCTGGAAGTATACCCAGATTTAGATGTTCCATTGTTCACTGAAGGTCTGTAAACAAGCCATGACCTAATGACACGTTTCTATATTACAGCTTGGAACGGTCACCCGTTATACCATCAGATGGTGGAGACGAGGCAGCGAGCTGTGAGTGTCGCCACTCAAAGGAACAAGACTAAACAGTATAGAGACTTCTTTGATTTCTGCCAACAGTATGGCGTTAGTATTATGAATCCCAGCATTGAAGATGTATGTGTATACGCTCAATTTCGAGCAAATGCTGTAAAGGCTCCGGGATCAGTGAACAATTCTCTATCTGGCGCCCACCACCTGGTATTGTTGTTGGGTGGTGATGGATCGGCGTTTCAGTCCAGAATGGTGAAAGACACTCTGGTTGGTATCAAGAAGGTATCTACCCATGTCCCCAAGCCGGCTCCCCCCATCAGTGCCCACATGATGTCGCAAATTGGAGACTACATGGATACACAAGGGTTAAAAGGGGTGGTAGCTAAAGCTGCACTCTACATTGGATATTTCTGTTTCTTGAGGGGATCGAATTTATGTGTAAGGAGCCCGTGGGACGATGGACACGCCCTTCTAAGGGGAGATATTATTGAGGTAGAAGGAGGCATTGTGGTAATGATTAGGAGCTCGAAGACGACATCAGCCACAGCACCACCCATTGCTCTACCGGTACAGCGTCTCCCACAAGGTGCCAGACATTGCCCAGTGGTAGCCTATAAAATGATGTGTGCATATGTACCAGCGCCTCCACACTACCCGGCCTTTGTGTGGGGGGACACATACTCAGTGGTGACAGCCCCTGCGTTGCAGACACTACTGAAGGAAGCACTGCACCGGAAAGGATATAAAGATGCTGCATCATACAGTATGCATGGCATGAGGAGAGGAGCGTCTAGGGAGGCTGCCGCAGGAGGAGCAACGTTGGAAGATGTGAAAAGGCATGGATTGTGGAAATCGGACTCTGTCTTCAAATACACTCCCAAGAACCTGTTCGCCCAATCATCAGTAACTAGTGCCCTGGCCAAAGGCTTTGGAGATTAATACTAGGACACTATCACTCCTGATGCTAAGTTGTCAACATTGTGGTGTATATGCATAATCGCTATTCATAGATATTGGTTGTCGCCTAGAAGTGTAATAGACATATTATTAATTGTCATTGTCATAATTCGATACAATCAATCCAGGTGTATTAGGGTACTGGCCCATAACATGTTTGATTCATGCTTTCAATTACTATTGTCAGTCTAAAATTATATTATGAATTAAACATTATTCCAAATCACTCGATGTTCTCGTTCAATTGGGGCGCGTGGTCATAGCACGTAGCTGTAATTGAGCGGTCACCGCGTGACCTACATGCATAATTATAATATATATATGTCACTAATGATTATTCATGAATAATTAAAGTCACATGTTCTCTACCGGCTAAATGCCACATTTGAATCGTACCTGGTGAGTGAGGACGTGTTTTTTATTGTCCCGCCCGCCACCCTTTAGTATATGGTTACCTGAAGGAGATTAATACTAGGACACTATCACTCCTGATGCTAAGTTGTCAACATTGTGGTGTATATGCATAATCGCTATTCATAGATATTGGTTGTCGCCTAGAAGTGTAATAGAAATATTATTAATTGTCATTGTCATAATTCGATACAATCAATCCAGGTGTATTAGGGTACTGGCCCATAACATGTTTGATTCATGCTTTCAATTACTATTGTCAGTCTAAAATTATATTATGAATTAAACATTATTCCAAATCACTCGGTGTTCTCGTTCAATTAAGGATGGCATGGGGATTTAGAGCATTATGCCCTTTGTCGTCATTATGCATGCCATGACAAGTAACTCACCAGTACTGCATGTACGCATCACATGTATATATAACCGATAGCATTAGGATGCTCTCAAAGAGTAATCATGATATTGCAATGCGGTGCGTTAGAGTTACTTGCCAGCCCTTCGGGTATGGACCAGAATGCCAAAGAGCATGGCACATCGAGGCACGATGCCGTCCTTAAAGAGTTGTCATGAAATGAGGGCAGGGGCGCCATTGGGCACTTAGATGCGGTTCTATCATTAACCCTTTACGGGTCACATGATGCTTTAATGCATCATGCCCTTTATCATTATACCAACCCTAGGGCGTGGATACAGCCCCGAAGGGTTGTAATATGATGCATGAATTCAATACTAGTTTTCAGGGCTGCCCTTATGCATCATGACGCTGCCCTCATGCATCATGACGACAAAGGGAACAAGGGGCGGGCTACACCGAAAGTAGCACAAAAGCCAGGGCAGAGGCGTAGGAAGCAAATCTTCATGGGGGGGGGGGGGGGGCACTCCAACCAACTTTAAGTATCAGCTTTTATGTATGATGTGTCATGTACATGCTTATATTAGATTGTATGGAAATGTAGTTGTTGAGCCCTCTTTAATTCTTTTCCCCATGTGGGAGATTGGAAAGTGGTGTATTATATTACAGCTCTCGCCAATTGTTTTTTTTGGGGAGAGGGGGGTGGAGCAAACATTTTCAGGCCCCCTCCTCAATGATTGGGGAGGCCCGGTCCCCCCTGGCCCCCCAGGGGGGATTCACCTCCACAACTTGATCTGTATCATGTGATAATAACCAGGAAAAAGGTATCCAATTACGAAGTTGTTGTTTTTTCGTAGATTTTTTATTATCAAAATGAATATCAGCATAGATATAGTAATAGTATACAGCTGTGATCCAAGCTCCGGCCTTGCACCGGCCTTCTAATCATGCATACCTGTCTGACTGAATGATGAGAGTTTGTGTGTAATGGCGTCCATACAAAAATGTCATCTAAAAACATATATAATGGCGATACATCTACAAGTAAGCTGGGGGTTGGGGTGGGCGGAGATAAAGGGGGTGTGGTGTCTTCTAGATACCTAGTCCTAGGGTATAAAGGCACCCGTTTCGGACGCTCCATGATAAGGAAGAGGTGATCGTCCTTGGTTGTTGAACTTAACACACTTACAGGATACCAATTTTGATATGGGTGGCACCACTAGACCCATATTTCCCGACAGTGCCTATTTCAGAAGTAATTGGATTAGATTTCATTATTTGAGTCAAATTAAATTTCAATATAATATGTAGATTTCAAAACATCAAATTGCACCTAAAGTCGGACACCTCATGTAAGAACTGATCCTAGAGTAGGACACTTTGTTCTTCTATATATTACATGGGTTAATCTGACTATATCATATGAGAGGTTCATTCTATAGATAGAAAGTCATGCGTACATTGATGTTGCTTCCTAATGTTGTTACAAAATGTAATGCATTATAGGGATCCAATACACTACTTTGGACATTGCTCACCTATAAGAGCGTCCACACATTGAGCTGATGGTGTGGGGGGGGGGGGGGTCGAGGGAAAATTCACATAATCATGTTGTCTAAACTACATACACTCGCATGTATCTATAGGCCTTATATAATTCATAATTATGGTCTACTGAAAAGTATATGGCATGAGCTGTTACTAACCTAGAGAGTCTGAGTCTGGGTGTAATTAGTGTCCGACGTAAGGTGCAATTTGATGCTGCTTTAAAGGTTCTGTCTAAACTACATACACTCGCATGTATCTATAGGCCTTATATAATTCATAATTATGGTCTACTGAAAAGCATATGGCATGAGCTGTTACTAACCTAGAGAGTCTGAGTCTGGGTGTAATTAGTGTCCGACGTAAGGTGTGTAACGGGTTGACTATTAGTCTAACTGTTATTGTTGTATATCTATTATATGTTGTTATGATGTAAAACAACACGGTTTCTATTCATCCAACTAGTATCGTCGGTTCGTTACACATACCGACTCTTCTAGTTCGGTTATATACGGTAGTGTACCGGTACTACCCTCGGTTACCCTCGGTAGTCATTATATAATCGTTTTACATAACTAAACCTAACAGGTGGCGCTGCTAGTACGGTCACGTGGCCTACGCAGCGGTGTATATAAGACGGCTGCTTCCCCATTGGAAGTCAGTCAGGTTTGGGACTGTCGTGACATGACCACCCTGTGCTCCGGGTCTAACTCTATGCCGTAGAGTTGCCCACTGTATTATATATCTGTTCTGATCCTGTATAGCCGATGGTTATACCTGTACTATAATACACCAGAGTTTCCTACAGAAATAAAGTCGCCGTATATTAAAGTCTAATTTACCTTGTCTGGTTTTTGATCTCATGTGTTACAACCGTAGTAAGAGACCAACTACAGGTGCAATTTGATGCTGCTTTAAAGTCCCTCTCAGCTCACTGAGCATTGTGGGTTATATATATTTATGTTTATTGAGATGAAATAGTGTATTAGATGTATATGTTGGTACCACCATCCCCAGAAATGATATAACTATAACGGGAAAGCCAGAACAAACAGAATAGGGAAACTAATTTCCCCATTTCCTCGTGAATTTTATGTTGATAAAATTGTAAGAACACCCCATGTTCATGCATTCATAGAAGCATATGGGACGTGAGTTGTATGTGATCTGCTGTGTTTGTTAGAAGTAAGAACACTTGATCTTTTTATACTTAACCTTTGGTGGAGGGCTAAGACAAAGCATTTCACACCTTGGTTATTTCTACATAACGGTAGGTTAAGTCAGATACCCCCCTCATAACTGAGTTATGTCATAATAACAATGGTATAGTGACTGGTGGCCTATGACTCAGTTACTCATAGGGTATCTACTGCATAGTTGGCATAATATGTGAATTAATGTACAGCGGCGCTACCATATCACTGATCTCCACACTGATGCAAACATTGATCAATTAGGCATCCGCTATGACATGCAGTACAGTGATACAATTCAAAGCCAATAGTGTCCGACTAAAGGTGTCTGTCCGACTCAGGGTGCCTTTACCCTAGGGCAAGGTAAAGGCCAGGTGAGAACGTACCCAGGTTTCAGACTTGCATAAGTCCACGCAATTCTCGAATGTATTGTTGGCACGAAATTATAATAATTAATGACAATCAACTCAACAAGCTACTTTCAGGCATCATACCAACCCTACAGCAATGACACACTCGGTACAAATAACCAACGCAGTTCTGGCGAGTTACTCACCAGCGATGTATCTATGGACCATACCTATAAATTCTGATTTTATGCAATCCGTTAAAAGAGTTAAATGGATTGGCTGTGGAGAGAGGTAGATGGGAAGACTGCCAAGGACTCTGCTTGGGGATTACCTGTTTACATGCGAGCACAGCAATCTACTTGCAATGTACTTCCTGCGTATATACAATGTGTATACATTATGAGAAAATGGTGAGTCGTTTATTTTAAATGACATGCTATTAGTGCAGACAGCTACGTGTCCTTGTTATGGCCGACCTGTCATCCTTAACTGAATATACAGAGCTGCAAGAAGTTAAAGAGGTTAATTGCACACATTCTTCATAAATCACAGAAAGTGTGCATATCGAGTGACACTTGGGGTATTTCTCCATACGGATAGCCATATATGATCTTATCTGTGTTTGAGCCCCATTTATACATATTTTCCCGTTGAAGTAGGTCCTAGGGGTGAGTTTCTTTAGTGTTTGGGCCAGTGATAATGGGTATATTCTTTGGCACTTGGTCATTTTCAGCAGGGCTGTAAGATGAATTTAACCTTAATTTTAGGCACTTAAATGTGCCTTGCAATAATGCAAAATGTCACTCGGGCGGACATTTTGCCCTTAAACCAACCCCTTTATGTAAGATAAGGTTTGTATGGCAAGCCCTATGCGGTGGTATATCTTGAGTTTTAAGTAGAGTTTCAAATTAAGGAATAATATTTTTATTTTGCATATCATATATAATCACATAAAATCCCATAGGTACCATTCCAAAAGGTATCAATAGAAAGAAATGAAAATGAAGATTTTGACCGCAAAAGGATCTTGAAGTTCTCTGTCCCCTCCAAAAATAATTTTCTATTATGGTACGCCATGGGAATGTTTTGGTACTTATGGGGTTCAATTGGTATCTATGGGGGAAAGGGGCAGCGGGGAGAGTAGCAGCAGGAAGAGCAGCAGTGGGGAGAGCAGCAGCAGGAAGAGCAGCAGTGGGGAGAGCAGAGAGCAGTAGAGCCATCCACTCAACCACGAGTTCACTCCAGACAAAATGAAAATTGTGAATATTGTCACTGTTTATGCTCTGATCAGTTCTGAGGGGACGGAGAACTTCAAAATCATTATGTGGGTCAAGATCGTCATTGGGGTCAAAATTCTCTGATTTTTGAATAAATTAACATTATTGCTTTTTTTTTCTGGGGGTAGGTCTGCCATCTCTATAGACGGATAATTGCAGCATGGAATATCATGTAGACCTTGAGGTGTCACTCATCCAGACCTTTCTCTGGAAAACTCTAGGATACTGGTTCAACATATTGCCTCATATTAATGGATCTAAGATAGATATCAAGGAGTGGATTTTTTCATAGCATTACAGACATAATTATTCCTCTTTCTGGGGATAGGTCTGCCATTTCTGTAGCCCAAATATTACTGTATGAAATGTTGTGAAGACTTTTAGATGTCACTCGCCCGGACATAATTCGCCCGGACATATCGCCCGGACATTTAGACCTTCCCCCCTTGCTGTTGCATACTATGCACAAGAACTAAATATCCTATGGACTGGGCACTTAGGTATGTGTGGGGGGTAAATAACTGACATAGTTAGAATAGTTAAATATATCAATGGGAGACAGGCACATCAATAATGTGTATTTTCTGTCCGGATAGGAAAGATAGGTATTTTTCACCACACATTCACTACCACATAACTCTAATTTCTAATGACAGAAATGTAGGCATATGCATTATGAATATTATTAAGTAAGAGGGGGGGGGGGATGTTGTAAAAAATTCGCCTGGACATTCCATTTCACAAAATCCATATTCCTTGAAAAATATAGAAAAAATACCCCCACTTATATATTTTTTGTTCCAGATTTACCGCAAGGACACATAATTTAAGTAAAAAATGTGGAAGCCCACACATCTATTGTTTTTTTTGAATACTTTATAGATTATGTCAAATCTTTTAATTGGTGGACCAATTTGGGGTCATTTTTGGCCTATTTTAGGCTCCTGGAACGTTAAATATGGATATTTAACCATGATAACCCATATGTAACATCAAGACCTCATCCATCCCGATTTCATAAGACAAAAAAAAATCATTAAAAAATGAATATCCTGAAAATGCTGGCCTGGGGAAGTGTGAAAATCCCATATGCACAGTTGTTGTGATTTATGACCTTATATAACGTTAACCCTTTAACCCTTTAAGGGCCGCTGCTGCCTCTGGGCAGCATCTAAAATACCCTTGAAAAACCGCTGCTGCCAAAATTGATACCCTAGGCCATCAATACCACTAAATTACAGCTCCTGCTATGAAACAAAGAATAATAATTTTTGAATCAATCCAAAAATATTTAACATTAATACTACGTCCCCTGTCAAAAAGGTGTAAATTCTGTCTCCAATACAAATTACTTCACTCCTTAGCCACTATCCCAGGGAGCACATACTTGCAGAGTTGCATATTCCCATGGCATAGGGCCGGTGGTTAAGTCCCAAATGATATATTTCAAGGCCAGTAGGGAAAGGGTTAAGGGCCGCATATCATACTTATTGTGCCGGGTCGTCAACAAAAGGGAAATCCACAAATGAGGGCATCATTTAATTTATTGTCATCATTTCCAAACATTTTCAAAACAAAAAAAGAGCATGAATGCAGGATTGTCTATAGTGAGAGTGTTGCCTTCATATACAATGTACATGCATACATTATGACGACAAGTGAGAAACACATTTAAGCACTTTGCATCCTTTAAATACCGTTGGGCCCGGGTTCATCTGTTCGTCAAATTGCCGACGGGCGGGTCAGTTGTGGAACGAGGTATTACTTCAGGTCTTTCTTCCGCCAGAATGTTCCCCTCAGAGCAGCTATCGTCCCATCGCGATAAACGGCCGGTTTTGCAAGAGCGCTGGTATTGTATAAGCGCCGGGGGTATACAGGGATATTGAAAACGTGTTTTACCTTTACATGAGTTTATGGTCAATAAACCTATTAAAAAAAATAGGTACTGAAATAGGATCTGAAATAGAATCTCGAATAATCGCAATAATACAGCATGACGAGCATTTGATAATCGAGTCATGTAATATGGTGTATCTGTGGTATTGCATGATAAGCATTTGATAATCTAGTCATATAATATGGTGTATTCCGCCCTAGCTGGTTGTCCACTGGACAGCGCCATATTTGACTGGTCCCAGTGTGCACCCTCTCCTGTCCAGTCACTAGCTTCAGCAAATCATGTAGACCAAATCAGGGAGCTAAAGCTCTGCTTGGAGAGTGGAACTACATTCCCTGCATGCTAGGACACCTGCAATCTCTTTATTACCTGTCCAGGATAGGGTTGTGGTTAGGACAATGGACTCATGATGGGCAGTACTTAAGTTCAAATCCCCTCCAGGCTAAGTGTGGTGACCATACCATGCACCAGGAAACATTACGATAGGTAGGATTTAAAGGGTGTGTGAAGGTAGCTATTATATGTTTAAGTTGTCCACATGTCATTTAACTGTATATATATTTTCTACAACCTACATGCCATCTGTCATAACAACAAGAAAGGGCTATACATAGGTTTTTAGTAATCGGACAACTCGGACATATATATATATTTATTATACGATATGGGCTTACACCGTGCTTTTTACGTGATATTTCCGTTCTGATATTCCTGCATAGCGCACACTTGGGGGGGTGAAATCGTTCTGATATTCTGGATATCAGAACGATTCTGAATGGGGAATTCAGAATCGTTCTGATATCCTGAATATCAGAACGATTCTGAATGGGAATCGGCAGCCATAAAATCCGAGGTTCTATGGAGACTCGAACACGCTACATCAAGACTTGAAGTCCGATGTGCTAACCACCACGCCGTGAAGGCGCTGGTAGAGGTAGGTGGCGAAACAAGGAGTCTACAGGCGGATTTCCAGCCCTGTAGGACCATTATTTACCGAGTTACAGAAGAAAAGGCATTTTTTGGTATAGTTTCTTTGAAAATCAATATTTTTTTCTAGTTTCTTTTTTACTATAAAGGTAGAAGTTGGACTTTACTTAATCATTCGTTAAAATAATTCTAGGGATTTTTTTTCACATAGAAATAGGCATTTTGAAAATGGTTCGTTTCCACCCAGGCTCGATCCGGGTACCCCTGGTGTGCGAGGCGAAGTCGCTAGCGCCCATGCCTATCCGGCTGTGGTGAATGTGGAGGGAAACGCTGGTTAGTATATAACATAGCCCCAAGCTGGCCCCCTCACAAATTCTATGTTGAACTCAGTGTTGGAGATTGAGGGTATGACGTCACCAGGCTCCACCAATCAGCGAGCAGGGTTGGTGGAAGGTCAAAACAACATGGCGCTACTGCTGTACGAGTGATATTCAGTCAATAATCCTTCAAAATGGCCAAATTAGGACGTTTTAAAGGTAAATAAGGACATATTAATCGAAATATCGTATAATAAACCTAATAATATATGAATATCGCCGACCTTGGGGTATGTATTCATGAATAACAAACCTCGGTGCTACGCACCTCGGTTCGTTATTCAAGAATACACACCCCGCGTTTGGCGATATTCATATATTATTGGTTAAATATATATATATATATATATATATATATATATATATATATATATATATATATATATATATATATATATATATATACAATTATTCTCCAACCTGTGAGCCAAACTTAGCACTTTTGTCCAGGAAATAACTTTTTAGGTACATTTTGACATTAAGGCACCTGACTGCACTGCTATCACAAGTACAGGCACACTCACGGCAGAACGTGGATATTATTTTCTCTGTAATCTTGAAAGTATTGTCTTAGTCTTAAATTAAATTATTCCCTACTTAACCTTAAAACTACATGGCTGTAGGCCTACTACTATTCAATTATCCATTCACTGTGACTTTTTCTTTCTGAATAACTAAAGGTATGCTCATATATCCTGTATATGGTGCCGCAAGTACCGTAAATTCCCGCGTATAACCCGCATCTTGCGTATAACCCGCAACCTGACTTTAGGAGAATCCTATTACCCGCACCTGGGGTTTGATAATCGCCGCTTTAGTGCTGTACTATACTTACAAAACCTCTCGTATTACCCGCACCTAGACTTTGAGAATATGGTATAACCCGCACTGGAGGCCTGGTTCGCGTATAACCCATGGGTTATATGTGGGAATTTACAGTATGTCCTGTGTATTCTCCATCAGAAAACAGAAGTAATTGTTGCTATAAAGAACCCACGGCTGTTGAGCAACCATCCCTGCTAGCACCACTTGTCAGAATGACGTCATTATCATGTAAAACTGACATGTTTTTCGTCATATTTACGTAATATTGATGTGATGTAGACGAGTGGTGCTAGCAGGGATGGGTCCTAGAAGGACACCACAAGAGAAAAAAAACTCCATCAGGCATAGATTTTAAGGGACAGAAGTATTTTTCTTCTTTGATGATGATGTAATTGGTTCATTTAGGGTGATTTTGTTACTTTTTGAGCTTCTTGACTTCAGAATTTAAGTTCAGAATTTCCCCTCCAAGAGGCAATTGCTATTTCGTCACTCTTATATCCTTCACATTGATATCAATTTTCATTGGTCATAACACACCCTTCAGATCGCAGTCACATGTTTGAACCTGATATGGTATTATGATTAACAACAGTTACTATAAGTCAAACAGGGAATTTTCTTTTTAATTCAAAAATTATTTATTTCACAAGGTGATTTTCTATATACAGCACAGGCATTCAAATAGAAATGAGTCTTATGAGAATTATTTTGATACGTGTACGTTAACGTTGTTAGGGGAAACATAATTCATCAGTTGAAAACGATCAGAATATATAATATATATTATAATGTATTGCACAAATGCAATATAACACTGTGTACAAACACTTTTTTGTAGGGATGAGTGGTATAATACAATCCGGAGATTATGGGGTACAGCATAATTTAAAAGCAGGGACAAGACATCAGGCCATATTATTATAGACAACATTTTAAATGTATTTTTCAAACTCAGCATACTCAGTGCATGGTCCAAAATTGCTTAAAATGCACGTGTACCCATGTTAAGCTGGACTCTCCCTCCAAACATAATGAGGGAGAGTAGTTTTGACGATATATATAATTATATTGAGCGCTATTCACCAATTGGCGCAGAGCACCAATATTGACATTTTGTGCTGGAAAATTTGCAAATAGCACAGCATCAGCGCTGTGCTGAATGCCAATCTGCGTGGAATAAAAATATCAGTGAAGCTGAGAGCACATGTTTCATTTCTAACTCTCTGAATGAATCGAGACCTAACTAACTTAAATACAACAGGGGCACCATAAGATCTGATGGATGGTATGCATTCATCTCTCACAAAGGGAATAGACATAGTCATTTCAATCTATAATTATTAGTGAAATAACTTGATTAGAATCTCACAGATAAGTAGAGAATAGAATATGACGGTCTTGAAGTTGAAACTCTCTGTTGCTCTACCATTCACGATGGTTTCGAGCCTCCAGTCGAGATGTGAAGAAAGAGTGTTCTATTTTCTTATAAAACTATATCACAATTTCCGTGGGATTTGTACGATTTATTTTGATTTTAAAGGTTGGCTGTGGGTTTGTTCACTATTCACTGCTGTGGTCCTGTGCTCAGCGTGCACTGTTACACTATACCGAATGGTCACATGACTTCTCAGAGACTATAATGCGCGGCCAACCGTTTTATAATTGTATACAGTGCATGGTGGATTGGCATTCTGCGCTAATTGATGAATAGCTCCCAGCATAGACAAAGTTTCATAAGACCACCACCTCCTTGACCTGTTGAGTGAATAGGTCAAGTGTTACTTTGTACCTATTTCATGTAATAATTTTCTGCATTGATTAAAAATGTGCTTATGCATTGAATATTAACTCTGTTAATCTATGTAATTTGATGAATCAAAATGCTGTGAGATACTGCGCAGTGTTATGTAATGGGGTTGTGAACTACAGCTTCCCCTGGTTGAATCAATAGGGATGCAGTATTCACAATGAAATAAAGATAAAGTCTGGCTGACTCTCACTCTTTTCATCAACATCTACCAAACATACATCTGCGGACCTCAAATAAAATATACACTTCTAATAATATTTCAACAAAGTAATGCTTTACTTTCAAAGAGTGTGTATGTAAATTAATTATAAATCAAGTGCATACATAACATGCAAACTATTGTCATTTGTTAGCCCTTTGATGACGGCACCTTGCCTCATAGCAACATTTATGATGCACAAACCCAGCGCTGGTGAGTAACTTCTGTTGGTGCATTGGTACATCATGCCAAAGGATATATCCCATTGAAACACCATGCCATCCTTAAAGAGGTAACAAAATTAATGAAAATGTACGTACCGTATTCAATATGATATTGGCGTTGTGAAATGATCTAACGGCATTTTAGTAGTTAAGCGTTTAATGAGCTTCCAAAAGCATCTAAATCTAAGGGGTTTCTAGTCTAGACAATGTACCAAAAGGGGGGGGGGGGCTTACTTCGGGAGGGCGCTTATTACATCGAATACAGTGTACATTTCTTTGTATCACTAGTGTAATATAATGTTGAATGCGGCTTTCATTATTTTGACAATGCTATGATAAAATGATAATTCTCTTTAGACGTGCACTGCTTAGAGAAAAGAAAACGATGTTCTTCAAGTCGAGACTCTCTGTTGCTCTATAATGCACGATGGTGTCAAGCCTTTACTGTCCACTGCTGTGACCCTGTGCTCAGGCCCCCCAAAAAAGAGGTGTGTTTCAGGTTACCCGACCCTACCTAGCAAAACAGGGCCGACCCTAGAAATTTCTATCCAATTTGAAAAAAAAGAGTATATTTTAAGTAATTTTGGGGCTATTTCAGAGTAAATTTGATGGCCCATGAGTCGACGCCAGTGTTGGCGAGTCAGCGCTACAGTTTGTGCATCATGCCATAGGATCAATCTGTCTTTATAAAACAATTTTGTGGCCATTTTCAGAGTCAATTTGATAGTCCACGAGTCAACGCCGTTGTCGACGAGTCAGCGCTGAAGTTTGGGATAGGGGAAGGTTGGGGCTATATGACCAATATATGATATAATGTTTCTAATCTATTCTTAAACTAAATATTCTCTCTCGAAAACTGGGAATTCAACATGCGAATTTCAGCTGAAGTCGGACACTTTAGTATTCTTTTGTTTCTGTAAAGAATTTAAAGGTAGAGCACTTAATTAATTGGACAGGAGTGATCTTATGGTCCAGGGATATAATTCTCATTAAAGATATATAAGATATTTTCATGAGAAATATGTGTTAAACATTCCTATGATAAAATTCCAAATACGATTACTTATAGGCCCTACCTTATAGAATCATATTTAAGTCATTAAATTAATTACCCTCTTATGTGGAGACTGATGAAAACTAGTTGGAAGTTGGTGTCCGACTTCAGGTGAAATTATAGTACTTCGTTAAGAGGCTCTTATATTTATTTATAGTAGTTATCCCTAATTATCTCATGAAAGGAACTCCTAAATGTATATGCTTTATTGCACAGGTATGATATAGAGAGCCTTTGTATCAATAGCCCTCCCAATACATCATGATACTGGTCATGTCCGGCATGTAGAAATGGGCAGATAACAAACTAGCTACTTTACCTAAAACAGGGTCACTTTGAGGTCTTATTTGATATGTCTATAATGTGTGTAGATGCTTGGTTTTACATTTATTGTTAAGCTGAACATTTCAAGTTTACTTCCTTATTCAGACATATTATGTATGATAATGCATTGTTATGAAATATAGACGTTAAAGTGTCCGACTTAAGGTGTGTGTCCGTCTTTGGGTGAATCTACCCTACCGGTTTTATATCTCTTCAGAATATATGTCTTCAGTCTTAAAATAAACACGAAATGTTGCACTGCTCATGAACCCTCCGTCCCTTTCTCAATGTAAACCTGGCCCCGATAAAAGTTACTATTGAACTTCTGCTTGTGTGTGGAATCATAATATGTGGACAGTCGAGGGAAAAGGGTCCTCCAAGGTAAAAACTCAATAATAAGATTGATGTCTTCAGCTTTCCAGTGATATCTTTTATAAGCAGGTACCACTTCTAGTTTTTGAGTACTGGCTCTCTGAATATAGGTGGTCACTGTCCAATCTTAAATGCCAATAAGCTCTATCTTCCTTTGTTTTAGAGATATTCCTATCTAATTAGCATAATTATGCTCATTACCAAATATCCAAACTTTTTCAAACAATTGGTCACATCTTTTGATCTAAAAATGGTATTTACATTCTGTTTTCAGCATAGAAATTGTTTTGGGGCCTCCTTTCATTCAATTTTTTAAAATTCTCGATTTAGAATGAAAATCATGTTTCCGTGGCAACCAATGTGTGCAAAAACACCAATTTAGGCCCAAAAATGTTCTTTTCCATTCCAAATATGGAATGTTTTCACCAAAAATGGAATCTTCTAATGTGGCCTATCATATTCTACATAAAAAAGTAGTATAGACAGGTTTTTGCTATATCTTGGTCCTTTTTGGCTATATGGAGCCCCCTGGTGGCCAAAGTTGGTACTAAAAATCCCCCGCGGAGGTCCCTTTTCCCTTGTTGATCCACATATACTCAAAGTCTTCAAAATTACAACAAGGGTTAGGCCACACTTTTTTTTCAAAAATTTGGGTTACGGGCCCGCCGCACTAGGAAAGGCCAAAAACAGAATAAAAATAAGGAAAATGCACTTTTTTTTATTCCCTCCGATGTGTGATCAAGAGAAAACAAACCAAAGAAAAAAAAGTTAAATGCAGTGCAATATACCGTTGGAAAGCTAGAATCAAGAGGAATAATTATAATGATTTATCTCTCATTGGGATGAAATAATAATTTAAATTTTTGAAAGAAAAAGTAGCACAATAACAGTTTACTAAAACGTCATTGCTTTTCAGTTGTTGGATCATCCTTTTATTTCCTCCACCTATATTGGGATATCGAATTTGTCCACGCATATAAGTAAAATTCCTAGAGCCCGACATTTATTTTATTTTTAATTTATTTTATTTCGTCCTCCGTTTTTTCCTGAGGAATCCGTAACCCAAAAAATTAAAAAAAGTGTGGCCTTAGAGATTGAAATAAGCGCCCACCTTGTATTATAGGTAATACACACCATCAAAAAACAAATCTGTGTGATTATACAAACAAATATTATGCACAAGAAACTCTTTTGAAGGAGAGGAGGGGGGGAGTATAGGTTGGTTTGGACCAAAACAATTTCTTCTGTTTTTTGGGGAAAGTTCTTCCATGCTGCAATACATAATCTTTGATTATCCCTTACAGGCCCAGAACTATTTGACGAAAGTGAAATATCTGCAACATGATTAGTGTACCATAAGTGAATCTACATAATATATGTATAAGGTAGTAAAGCACTAGCTATGCTGTCTTTAACAGCATAATGCATCAAAGTTGTATGTAGCACATAATCATTCTGGGTTCTATATAGACTCTTGTTCTCCATATAAAATAGGTCTATTTTACTTCACCATCATACGCACGGATGAGAGGGTGTCTTCATAGGTTGTGACCTGCAACCAGGTGATACCATCGGCATAGTTCTTTTCACCATATACCCCATTTAGGTTGGACTCGTGGCATGCAGCATACCACCATGCCCCCAAATATTTCTGTGCACAGTTGTCACTACTATCCCCGTCATTGTCATTATCATATGTAGTGAACTTTCGTCCATTTTGGAAGGCCAATGCATCGCCTGAAACAGACATAAACAATGATTCGCGCTTAGTATTACTTTTGGGTATTACTTCAATTGAAATTCCATTTCCAAGTTACGATTTTGTTGGGATCGGGTGTGGGGGTGGGGTTAGGGTAAGACCTGGTTTGATAAACAAGACAAGACTAATAATTGATATAAAGTTTACATTGTGATGTTTATAATTATCAACAAAACATGAGCCTGGGACTTAAAAACAGTATGCCATAGCCATATTATATCAGCCTTAGGGAGTGCTCATTTTCTAACAACAGGGGGGGGGGTAAAAAAATTTGGACCCTTTGACCGGGGGGGGGTTAAAAATTTAGACCCCTCTTGGGGGGTGGGTGAAAAAAATTCAACCAGTTTTGAGGGAAAAAGCCCGCGCGTTACTATGCTACAAAGGGGTGCGAACGCGCGTGATTTTCGGCCTGCCGGGGGGGGGGGGGGGGGATAAATTTCGACCCCTCTAGGGGGGGGGGTGAAAAAATTTCGCGCTATCTGTAGTAACAACCGTAGCTGTACCAATGATACAATCTAGATTATGTAGAGGGGTAGGGCAGGATAGGATAGGGAAGGACGAGTAAGGTGCAAGGTTCAGATATATATATATACTGAGGCAGGAGGCTGTAGGGTAGGATAGTAGGGCAGTGCAATGAGGATGAAAACTGCAATTGATACAGTCAAGGGTGATTGATGCAGTTATGGGTTGCTGTGATAACGTTATCTGTAGTAACTACCTTAAGTACCAATGATATAGTCAGATGAACATGTAAAATGCCATGAGTTTTGCAATTTTTTTTTCAGGAGATTCGACTATGATTGGCTACTTTCAGGTGAATGAATTTGGTTGAGATTTTTACACCTTTCTCGCCAAATTCACTTTTTTTGGGTGAAATTAGATGATTTCAAGATAATTGTCAATTGTTGTCGTCAAATTCATCATATTCAGTGATTAAACTTTGGAACAATTTTTGACACCTTTCTCACTAAATTGGACATTTTCAGGAAGTTGACTTTTTTTAAAACATACTTTTTTGTCAATTATTTCATCTTACATTACCTTATTCTGACTATACAATCACCATTTACTTCCTACATACTCCCAAGTAGCCTTTGGGTAATGTCAAACAAAGACCATATTGGCCGACAAGTAGACTTCTATTGAAGTAGATAACGGCATTTCGCAACACAGAAATTGATGCAGATAACGTAATTTTGATGCAGATAACGGTTATGCCGTTATGTGTAGTAATGCAGTTGACGTTGGTTAGTGCAGATAACGGTTGCACAAGTAACTAAAGAGTCTAGCAAGGTTCCTATAAATTTACGTTTTGGGGAAAGAGGCCCATAATATAAGGCTATGTATATACAAATACATATAGACCCGCAGTCTGGTGGATAAATAGACAAAGGTTCACGAGTTTTAGTCTGTTGGCTGGGTTATTTCACGAGTTGACTGTCAGGCCGTATTTCACGAGGCTGTAGGCCGAGTGAAATGCGGCCTGACAGTCAACAAGTGAAATAACCCAGTCAACAGACTAAAACGAGTGTTCCTTTGTGTTTATTTTTTACCTTTTTCGATTCAAATTAAATTATCAGGGCCTTATGGGGGGTGAAGGGCTTAAACTAGTCTTTTTCTACATCGTTCAAATGTAAACAAACCGCCATTTTGATGATGTCACAAGGCCGTGAAATACGGACATGGGTTATTTCACGGGGGGTGTGAAATACGGCGCTCTTTGGTTAAATCAATGGCACTGCAGTATTCCATAAAAAATAAAAGCTTTTTCGCAAATATTCATTGTGAACAAACCTATCATTTAAGAAGCACAGTTTATTTGTATCTTTTTGTTTTCTTGTGTTTTTCCTCTGTTTTCTTTCGGTGTTTTTTTTTTTTTTTTTTTTTTTTTGGGGGGGGGGGGGCTTCCCAGCCAACACCGCCCGATGGGTTTAAGATAGGTCATAGATGGGCTGTCATGAGGAGCCTTGGTGGGCTGCTCACCTGGGGCCCAATTGGTCTAGACCAGGGTGACCAGCTGCAGGTGGGCCCAGATTTGAAGTGGGCTGACCCAGGTGGGGTCCCTTAGTTGGGGGATGAAATGCATGAGTTTTGGCTATAGGTCCTAGTTAAAGACCACTTATACAGATTAGGCCAAATAAAAAAGGTGTGTTTCAGGTTGCCTGACCCTACATGGCAAAACAGGGCAGACCCTAGAAATTTTCATCCAATTTTGAGAAAATCCTAATAATTATGGGGCGAGTCAGGACAGAAGTTTGTGAGTCAATTTTTGGGTACCATACTTTTCAGGCTAAAGTGAAAAAAAAAATAATTAAAAAATCCGACCTACCCTACCTAGATTTTCAGACTATGTAACCTGAAACACACCATTTATATTTTTTTGGCCTTTAAGAACCAAGTTTGGTTGATTTCTATATTCATAGTTATGTGGCTCCAGAGGGGCCAAAGGCGACTTGGTGACCTGGGCTGTTTTCTAGGCGGCCAGCCGACCTAGTTCCATAATTTAAACAACCTGGCGACTTTTGGACAAATTGGGCTATTGTAAAAAAATGGTCTAAGAAAGCGACTTTGTGACCTTGTGCCCTTAAGTTAATTTTGACGACTTTCCAACACCTCTGCACACCCAGTTATCTCATCTAAATGTTTTCAGAAATGAGCATGAATGAAAAGATTTGCAATGTGGTCTGAGAATGTATTGAGAGATTATTACACCAATATGGATTGAGAATAGACTGGCCAATGTTGGCTGAGAGGGTACTGCCCAATATGAACTGAGAGTAGGCTGCTCAATGTGAGTTACCGCAATATGGGGAGGAAGAGAAAAGTGCCCATTGTAGACTGAGGGTTGGCTGAGAGGGGGCTGCCCAATGAGGGATGAGGTTGGGATGCCTAATGTTGGAGGTTTCGAGTTTTGTGTTATTTGATTCCTGCATTTTTGCCTTTAATTGCTGGCTTAAGCAGCCAGGCATATGGTAAGATGAACTGTAGTAGTAAACTATCACAAGATAGAGTCACAGTTGGGTTATCAACACCAATATCAATAGGGAGTAGTGAGGTGGATATAGACTATGTGTTGTGATGTGTACAACTGGTGAGTGTACAGCTCCTGAGACATCTGCTTGAAAACAAATAATAAAACTCACCGGCTGATGTTGACGAGGGACCTGAAAAACCAGAAACCTGCATCACATACTCTGTAGCAGAATCACCAACAGTGAATGAACTGTAGTCAGCCACATATTCATTCCCCTCGAACTCCATGACAATTTTCAGTGTGGTGTATATACTGGTCAATATGTGTATGTTGTCCAGGCCCAGCCAGAAGTTTCCACTAGGATCCCCAAAACCATCCTGGTAGCTGGTCCAGTTCCTATAGAAGTCCACTGAACCATCCACTCTTTTCTGGAAGGTCTGCAAGATTGATAAGGGAGTTTCAGATGACAAAATTTATATGGATAATCCTGCACGGCAATTCAAGTAGAATTACATTTTGGTTCCCCATATTCAGTGAGAAATGCAGAAAAACATGGTTCCTTTTGTGAAATAATAAGTTTACAGAATATTAATTTGTTACTCATCAACTTTGCCATTTGTTGGTCATAATGTACCAGCTCAGGCCTAGCAAAGTCCTCGGCGGTGGTGCATTGCAAGTATTGGAATGTATCAGCCCTGTAGGATCAGCAATATGCATCAATGCAGCACTGCAGAGCTACTTGCTAGGTCTACATTCAGACAACTAACAGCCAGAGCCCATCATTAACACAATATCAGCACAACGCAGCTTACAATCCATGCTGCGTTAGCTTCGATATCGGTGTCACAGTAGACTTCCATGGCCGTCATCCCATCAGGGTAGATGGTGAAGACCCCTGTTGTACCGCCAACAGCTGCCACAGCAGAACAGTCAGTCAGTCCTGTGTGGGAAAGAGTACACAGGGGTGAGCTGTAGTAGTGAACAGAAAAACACAGGAGGGCACTGTATTTGTGAACAGAACACAGTACAAGGGGCATCCAAAGCAAACCAAGAGAAAGTGTAACCCTTGAGAGAGACAGAAATGGCTTACCACATGAGAAGGCATTGACCCAGCTTCCGTCCACACACGTTGCGGTGTAGTTGCTATCTCCACTAGGTGTCTGCTCGCCATCAACGCAGGTCACCACCACAGTGCCACCATTGACAGTTAGGGGTAGCAGGTTATTGTCCTGCATCGTGTTCAGTACCAGTGTCGCTGGGCACGCCTCAGTTGCTAGCAATACATGCAAAGATATTGGATCAGTATTTAAAAGGTTGTTAATATGGAATATTGCAAACATGATTGATTACATGATTCACCCTTTGAGGATGGCATAGTGCCATTGTTCTTTGCAATTATGATCCATGGATGCAGGTCTGCAAGGTACTCACAAATGCCATTCATGCATCATGAAGAGTGTTCATAGGCTTACAAATCATCTATCACTCAATCATTGTCTAACTTTACTACTTGGTCTCTAACTGCTGATCAAGGAAATGTTATTGTACCCGTTCCTCAAAATAGGATACTGTAGTAACATTTGGAACACATTCAAACAGGATTTAAATATAAAGAGAAATGGCCCATGCCAATTCAATTAGATTTTTTTAGGAGTTCAAGGCATACAACTTCCAAATTCTGCCTTATGATAAGTAATAAGATAAAGTACCTGCATATGCACAATCATCAGTGTAGGACCATGTCCCATCAACTGTGCATGTTGCATCGTAGCTGTCCAAGGCATCAGAGGTCAAGTAATCAGCATCACACGACACAGTGAGTGTGAACGGGTAGGCAAGGTCAGGTAAAGTCCTGTTCTTGAGCTTGGTATTGTTTCGTTCAATACTGGCACATGGTATTGCTGAAATTTTGTAAAGGAAATCTCAGGCACAACACGATGGAAGTAGGTACCATAAAAATTTGCATATAGGTTGTGACTAGTATTAAAGTCATATTGCCACTGTGGCTTAGGGCAATGTCAAGGTCCAGCTTATACAATAGTTTTTAGATGCACGCTACTACGCTACAGTAACATAATCAGACCTCCAGTGAGGCTTCTGATGTGGCTAATACACAAATTACCAAGTGAGCACAAAATTTAGTTAATTATTTAAACGTTGAAACAATTGTAGTGGTTCGATATCTCAGAAAAGAGAACAACAACGTCAGTTTCCAGGTGCGAAGTTAAGCGGGGTTTTATTCAGTGTATTCCTATATAAAGAACCTAAGCCTCAACCCGAAGGAGGAGGTAAAAGCAATGCTGCTTATTCAATCGTACACGATTGGGTAGGGTAGCGCGGGGAGTCAGCTGGGCCTGCACTGACTGACGACTATACGAGGAGGGGGGCTTATATACCCCTTCCGACACATGAAATCTCCATGGTCACGTGGTTGGGTCGTTCCCGCCTGAAGCGTGGTGCGCAGTACCCGAGAGAGGACAGTCGCCCCCTCCGGGATACCGCACACACTAACGCCAGGTGGAAACAACCCAAACTAACCTCGTCGGTCGCCTGGATGGAAATGTGTCTACCATATATAGTAGTAAACCCCTACACAATGTTGAATCAACATTGACATCATCCATCAATGTTGATTCGATGTTCTGTGCCCACTGGGTAGGCTTATAGGCGAGGTTTAACTGTAATTAAGGAGTTCTCTATTGACCACTAAATACACAGTATTAAAAGTATAACAACTGGCATTAAATGCAATGATGAGAACTGTGCACTGGTTCAACAGAGCCATTGCCCTCTCCGGAGTGGTCAACGTACCCCCTGGTGAGGAGACGGCACACTCCGGACCACATGATGGCTCCCTATGACCACTTCACCCAAAAGAGACATAACACTGAGAGTCTACAATAAAGATGGAAACACGGAAGGTCTTCCTAACCAAAATTTGGGAGGATCATTTCTGATAGATTCAAAGCTTCACTAACCTCTACATGAGTCTATTCTGCTCCAAGTCCCATCCTTTAGACATTTAGCTTCATAAGACTCTGTATCGTCACACAGCACATAGCCGTCAGTGCAGGTAACATTGATGACTTGTGGGAAGGTATACGGTTCTGTGTCATCGGACAAGACTGCATACTCAGGCACTGGTTTGGCGCAGGTCACATCTGAAGGTAATAGAACGAGAGGAATGCAAGTGGTCATACCTATTCATGTGTCCTAGCCAAGAGTTTACTGCTTTAAACCTGATGCAAGAGATATATGTCAATCAACCAGCACAGATTGAAGAATGCAAGTCATTGATGTTAATTTATATCTCCTTTGTGATTCAAAACCTCACATATCCATGGTCAGAACTTAGTTATATCATGGTGCTTGATTTACAATGACTGTTTGTAATTTGTTGGGTAACATTATGCTTTAAAAAAAGAGGGAATTAAGAAGACTTATATATCTATCTATACACAAAGTTAGCTAACAAAGTCGATTATTTCTCATCATACATATCCACATAATATCAGTCAGAACTATTGTTTGATAGCTAGTGAAACATCTCCCTGGACTGACAGCAAATGAAGAGTTTCGTTGCAAAATGCAACAAATCCATTCCAAAATTGAAGCATGTAGTAATTTCTCTACCATATTGGTAATTATAGTGCCTCAGATATAATGTGTACATCAGAGAGGACTTAAAGACATGAAAAATATAATTTTGAGGAAAATTTGTTTTAGAATTGTATGTACCTATTCCTGATCAACACCTTTGTCAAAACTTGGTGTCATTTCTCAAAATGGCGCTTATTGCGTTTTGGAACCAAACTCTTCAAATATTTCTCCTGCATCTTTCTTCTTGCAAATACCTTGATATGCACAGTCATCACTTAGAGTCCAAGTGCCATTTGCTGAGCAGGTTGCCTCAAAGTAGCATCCACCATCAGAAGTCAGGTATTCATCAGTGCATGGCACAATGAGTGATTCAGGGTAAGCCAGGTTGGGCAGACTACCGTCTTTGAGTTTGGTGTTATTTACTTCAATGCTTGCACATATCCTAGCTGTAATCTAAATCAACATGAACATACTAAAGCCATGCAAATATCTCAATTACATAATTTGCCATAGCTTATTTAATTCAATTGTTATCAATTCAAGTATCTTTTAGTATACCATCATATTTCTATAATACTCTACAATTTGAAACAACAAATAGTTGGTCATTTGCAAAATGATCAATACTATTTGAGTAATTGTACATACTAGTTACAAAGCTGCAATTTCAATATACATGACCGAAATACGTAGGCAACCTGTCATGAGTTTTTATGAATGTTAATTCTTTTAGGAGATATACCAAATGCAGCATTAATGTATTCTACAGAATCGAATTCTTAAATCTTGACAATTGCAATTATTTCGGGATTGATAATGACCCCTGATAAGTCATCATTCAAAAATTGGAGTCAGATTGTCTCTGTTAGATCTGAAGCTTAAAGCAGCTAATCGAGCTCCAAGCATCGAATTTTAGATTATAATTATGTCAGCAATCTTCACAGACTCATATATGTGGACAGGTTGATTTACAAATAATATGGGTGCTTCTTTCTATATGAAAATAGGCAAAATACCTCCTGTGAGAATAGGAGTCAACCAACTGTAAACCGGATAACATAACGATCTGCAGGATACCTACTCTATGCTGCCTCCTATTGGGCTTGAGGTGAACTACCTCTCATTGTGCTCCTATTTATATGCATAATGAAAGCACTATTCCCTTCCACAACCATAAGACTTTTCATGTGTATTCATGCAGACTATACATTATATATACTTCCCTATTTACTTGTTGTATGTAAACCTCCACCATACGCGTGTACTGATTGCTCTGAGTGTACTAGCCACACAGGACTAAGCCATTTTAGTTCCATCTTCGACCACAAGAGGTCATATTGGCATTGGTCCCTGCAGAGATGGCTTTCCTTCCCAACATATATGGATTAATATCTGTATTTTAGCCCATCCATTATGCTTTAGAGAGGCCTTATATGCTTTGCAATTTTGCTCTGCCTTAAAGAAAAACAAATGATGGTCCTATAAATATTAAATTCATGCTAGAGTTGGAGGAGGTCTGAGGAGGTCGAGTTGCTGCTTTAACTGACCTCTACATGAGTCTGTTCTGCTCCAAGTCCCATCCTTGAGACACTTGGCTTCGTAAGACTCTGTATCATCACACAGCACATAGCCCTCAGTGCAGGTAACGTTAATGACTTGTGGGAAGGTATACGGTTCTGTGTCATCGGACAAGACTGCATACTCAGGCACTGGTTTGGCGCAGGTCACATCTGAAGGTAATAGAAGGAAGGAGGAATGTAAGTGGTCATACCTATTCATGGGTCCTAGCCAAGAGTTTACTGCTTTAAACCTGATGCAAGAGATATGTCAATCAACCAGCACAGATTGAAGAATGCAAGTCATTGATGTTAATCTATATCTCCTTTGTGATTCAAAACCTTACATATCCATGGTCAGCACTTTGTAATATCATGGCGCTTGATTTACAATGACTGTTTGTAGTTTGTTGGGTAAGATTATGCTTTAAAAAAAAAAGTTAATTGGGGAACACTTATATATCTATCTATACACAAAGTCGATTATTTCTCATCATACATATCCACATTATACCAGTCAGAACTATTGTTTGATAACTAGTGAAACATCCCCCTGGACTGACAGCAAATATTTATCCTGCATCTTTCTTCTTGCAAATACCTTGATATGCACAGTCGTCACTTAGAGTCCAAGTGCCATTTGCTGAGCAGGTTGCCTCAAAGTAGCATCCACCATCAGAAGTCAAGTATTCATCAGTGCATGGCACAATGAGTGATTCAGGGTAAGCCAGGTTGGGCAGACTACCGTCTTTGAGTTTGGTGTTATTTACTTCAATGCTTGCACATATCCTAGCTGTAATCCAAATCAACATCAACATACTAAAGCCATGCAAATATCTCAATTACATAATTTGTCATAGCTTATTTAATTCAATTGTTATCAATTCAAGTATCTTTATACCATCATATTTCTATAATACTCTACTATTTGAAACAACAAATTGTTGGTCATTTGCAAAATTATCAATAGTATCTGAGTAATTGTACATACTAGTTACAAAACTCTAAATTTCAATGTACATGGCTGAAATACGTAGGAAACCCTCATGAGTTTTCATGAATGTTAATTTTTTTAGGAGATATACCAAATGGTGCATTAACATATTCTACAAAATTGAATTCTTTAAATCTTGACAATTGCAATTATTTCGGGATTGATAATGACCCCTGATAAATCATCATTCAAAAATTTGAGTCCGATTGTCTCTGTTAGATCTGAAGCTTAACTGACCTCTACATGAGTCTGTTCTGCTCCAAGTCCCATCCTTGAGACACTTGGCTTCGTAAGACTCTGTATCGTCACACAGCACATAGCCCTCAGTGCAGGTAACGTTGATGACTTGTGGGAAGGTATACGGTTCTGTGTCATCGGACAAGACTGCATACTCAGGCACTGGTTTGGCGCAGGTCACATCTGAAGGTAATAGAACGAGAGGAATGTAAGTGGTCATACCTATTTATGGGTCCTAGCCAAGAGTTTACTGCTTTAAACCTGATGCAAGAGATATATGTCAATCAACCAGCACAGATTGAAGAATGCAAGTCATTGATGTTAATCTATATCTCCTTTGTGATTCAAAACCTTACATATCCATGGTCAGCACTTAGATATATCATGGTGCTTGATTTACAATGACTGTTTGTAATTTGTTGGGTAACATTATGCTTTAAAAAAAAAGGGAATTGAGAAGACTTATATATCTAGCTATACACAAAGTCGATTATTTCTCATCATACATATCCACATTATATCAGTCAGAACTATTGTTCGATAACTAGTGAAACATCCCCCTGGACTGACAGCAAATATTTATCCTGCATCTTTCTTCTTGCAAATACCTTGATATGCACAGTCGTCACTTAGAGTCCAAGTGCCATTTGCTGAGCAGGTTGCCTCAAAGTAGCATCCACCATCAGAAGTCAGGTATTCATCAGTGCATGGCACAATGAGTGATTCAGGGTAAGCCAGGTTGGGCAGACTACCGTCTTTGAGTTTGGTGTTATTTACGTCAATGCTTGCACATATCCTAGCTGTAATCCAAATCAACATTAACATACAAAGGCTATGCAAATTTCTCAATTACATAATTTGTCATAGCTTTAATCTAATTCAATTGTTATCAATTTAAGTATCTTTATACCATCATATTTCTATAAAACTCTACAATTAGAAACAACAAATTGCTGTTCATTTGCAAAATGATCAACAGTATTTGAGTAATTGTTTCCTAGTTTCAAAGGTCTGGATTTCAATATACATGGCTGAAATATATAGGAAACGTTTCATGAGAATCTGATGTTCATGAATGTTACCATAAAACCTCATCTATAAGCCTCACCCTTAACTTTATCTAAAATTAGCCGCAGAGAGGATCTGAAAATTCTTAATTTGGTACTGCAGTATACTTATAAAACGCCTCTATGAGCTGCACCCTATATCGGCATGGTTGGTACTTAAAAAAAAGCCGAGTCTGACTCCCATACAAAGTGTGGCTTATATGCAAGGTTTTACGGTAATACTTTTAGGAGATATACCACATGCAGCATTAATGTATTCTACAGAATTGAATTCTTCAAATCTTGAAGATTGCAATTATTGGGGGAATGATAATGACTCCTGATAAGTCATCATTCAAAAACTGGGGTCTGGTCGTCTCTGTTAGATTTAAGGCTTAACTGACCTCTGCATGAGTCTGTTCTGCTCCAAGTCCCATCCTTGAGACACTTGGCTTCGTAAGACTCTGTATCGTCACACAGCACATAGCCCTCAGTGCAGGTAACGTTGATGACTTGTGGGAAGGTATACGGTTCTGTGTCATCGGACAAGACTGCATACTCAGGCACTGGTTTGGCGCAGGTCACATCTGAAGGTAATAGAACGAGAGGAATGTAAGTGGTCATACCTATTTATGGGTCCTAGCCAAGAGTTTACTGCTTTAAACCTGATGCAAGAGATATATGTCAATCAACCAGCACAAATTGAAGAATGCAAGTCATTGATGTAAATCTATATCTCCTTTGTGATTCAAAACCTTACATATCCATGGTCAGCACTTAGATATATCATGGTGCTTGATTTACAATGACTGTTTGTAATTTGTTGGGTAAGATTATGCTTTTAAAAAAAAGGGAATTGAGAAGACTTATATATCTAGCTATACACAAAGTCGATTATTTCTCATCATACATATCCACATTATATCAGTCAGAACTATTGTTCGATAACTAGTGAAACATCCCCCTGGACTGACAGCAAATATTTATCCTGCATCTTTCTTCTTGCAAATACCTTGATATGCACAGTCGTCACTTAGAGTCCAAGTGCCATTTGCTGAGCAGGTTGCCTCAAAGTAGCATCCACCATCAGAAGTCAGGTATTCATCAGTGCATGGCACAATAAGTGATTCAGGGTAAGCCAGGTTGGGCAGACTACCGTCTTTGAGTTTGGTGTTATTTACTTCAATGCTTGCACATATCCTAGCTGTAATCCAAATCAACATCAACATACAAAGGCCATGCAAATATCTCAATTACATAATTTGCCAAAGCTTATTTAATTCAATTGTTATCAATTCAAGTATCTTTATACCATCATATTTCTATAATACTCTACAATTAGAAACAGTAAATTGCTGTTCATTTGCAAAATGATCAACAGTATCTGAGTAATTGTACATACTAGTTACAAAATTCTAAATTTCAATATACATGACCGAAATACGTAGGAAACCTTTCATGAGTTTTCATGAATGATAATTCTTTTAGGAGATATACCAAATGGTGCATTAACATATTCTACAAAATTGAATTCTTTAAATCTTGACAATTGCAATTATTTCGGGATTGATAGTGACCCCTGATAAGTCATCATTCAAAAATTGGAGTCAGATTGTCTCTGTTAGATCTGAAGCTTAACTGACCTCTACATGAGTCTGTTCTGCTCCAAGTCCCATCCTTGAGACACTTGGCTTCGTAAGACTCTGTATCGTCACACAGCACATAGCCCTCAGTGCAGGTAACGTTGATGACTTGTGGGAAGGTATACGGTTCTGTGTCATCGGACAAGACTGCATACTCAGGCACTGGTTTGGCGCAGGTCACATCTGAAGGTAATAGAACGAGAGGAATGTAAGTGGTCATACCTATTTATGGGTCCTAGCCAAGTGTTTACTGCTTTAAACCTGATGCAAGAGATATATGTCAATCAACCAGCATAGATTGAAGAATGCAAGTTATTGATGTTAATCTATATCTCCTTTGTGATTCAAAACCTTACATATCAATGGTCAGCGCTTAGTTATATCATGGTGCTTGATTTACAATGACTGTTTGTAATTTGTTGGGTAACATTATGCTTTAAAAAAAAGGGAATTGAGAAGACTTATATATCTAGCTATACACAAAGTCGATTATTTCTCATCATACATATCCACATTATATCATTCAGAACTATTGTTTGATAGCTAGTGAAACATCCCCTGGACTGACAGCAAATATTTATCCTGCATCTTTCTTCTTGCAAATACCTTGATATGCACAGTCGTCACTTAGAGTCCAAGTGCCATTTGCTGAGCAGGTTGCCTCAAAGTAGCATCCACCATCAGAAGTCAGGTATTCATCAGTGCATGGCACAATGAGTGATTCAGGGTAAGGCAGGCTGGGCAGACTACCGTCTTTGAGTTTGGTGTTATCTACGTCAATGCTTGCACATATCCTAGCTGTAATCCAAATCAACATCAACATACAAAGGCCATGCAAATTTCTCAATTACATACTTTGTCATAGCTTATTTAATTCAATTGTTATCAATTCAAGTATTTTAATACCATCATATTTCTATAATACTCTACAATTTGAAACAACAAATTGTTGGTCACTTGCAAAAGATCAATAGTATTTGAGTAATTGTACATACTAGTTACAAAATTCTAAATTTCAATGTACATGGCTGAAATACGTAGGAAACCTTTAAGTACATAGGATATTTACTCAAATTTTGAATAAATGTAACTCATCTTTTCATCAATCTATCTACTCTTCACCCCCACCCCTGTATGTCCAGTCTATAACATGAAAATAAATTTCATTATGATTAATGTTAGTTAACTATTTTGTGCAGCAAAGTGTCAGTCCTTCTATATGAAAGTCCCTGGAATGGTTTGGTAAATGTTATGAAGTAATAATCAGGTTTTGATAAAATAAAATCCTGGCACCTTTGCAGGATTCTGCTCTACTCCAAGAGCCATCGTAGAGACATGTAGCCTGATAGCTTTCAGTATCATCAGACAGAACATAGCCCTCAGTGCAGTTAACATCCACGACTTGTGTGAAGGTGTATGGGCCTGTTTGAGGGTCAACGGCTGCATTCTCAACAATCAGTGCCTCACAGGTGATATCTGAAAATTCAGGTAGAAATAAATAAAGGTACATAGATAGAGAGATTGATATGCTATTGACTTTTGCATCAAACTCGGGTGTTGCATATAACTCAAACATATATTTTTGACCTCCAGAAATGCACCCCCCCCCCCCCCCCGAAAGAAAAAATGAATTTAGCAGATTCATATGATTCACTCACGCATAAAGGGGACATTTTTTATTAAAAATCTCTAATAATAAGGCTCATCACCTCCTGCAAACTTAATATTGCAAATCGGATATATAGCAATCTGGGAGAGTTGACTACAAACCAACAGAAGGATTGAGGGGTATTGAGTGCCCCTGTAACTATTTGTTTGGATCAGTTTGGTAATGGTAATATTGTATTATATTATATCTACGAGGGCTTGTCTTATACTATAATTCTCAATTAGATTAGATTAGGTAAGTTTATATTGTAATATGATACCTAAGATATGCAAGTGTACACGCTCAGAATGGCCCTTTGGGTGTAATAACAACAGAATACACGGTGCTGCATATCAGACATACATATAGTCAATGCCCAACACTGCCTCTGTACACTGCTCTGTAAGGTAGGGATCTCCACCACTAGGTGGACCACACTCATCACCTGGGCGCTCAACCACCTTCAAGTAGACATTAAAGGCCCAGCGCCCCTATATATATATATAGGGCTGAGTACCTGTCCCGACTGCACTCTGACTCTTACTGGACGTGCAGTAAGAACTGCGTGTTTAGAGGGTACAGTATGTGAGAATGCAGCACCTAGTTCATAACTCTGCCACCGGAAGTCTCCCAGATTCATTTGTAGATTTGTGATTCCAAAATACTGCACCAGAGGGCAGAAAGTTCAGAGGGAAGTGGCCCAGGTACCCTTGAGCCCCAAATCGCAATAGTGGGGCTCCTTAGCCAAATGATCGTTCATTTTGTGATAGAAGCATGAGATTTGGTCCAGATATAGTTTGAAGTATGCTTTATCATATCAGGATGGGAGGCCTTCGGAAGTTTTATTTATTCAGGTCGATTTTGACGACCCAAATTAGGTCAAATTTAGAAGGTGTAAATATGCATATGATATTTATAAAAGATAATTCCATACCAAATTGCATTATATTTATCATCAAAATATGGCCCCATACATGCAATAACAGGCCCATTTGCTTAATTTATATAATGTGACCTAGTTTGACCTAATTTGACCTAGTTTACATATTGTCCAGTAAAAGCAGTGGTCAAAGTGAACAATGTTGTTGGAAAAAATATGTCAGTGGTTTTCCACTCTTTGATATGTCCTCTGTCAGGAAAAAATATGTTTGCCAGTCTGTGTCCCTGAAAAGTGTCTGAAATCAAACATGGCCGCTGTTAAACTAGGTCAAAGAGGAAAATCGTCATAACTATGGAACCAATCAAGGAAGAAACATGTTTAATAGCTCTATTAACATCAGCATTTCAAGATCTATCCATTGGCATTACTTCTGAAGGTCAAGGTCACATACATTTGTTAGAAATTTAAAAAGGTTGCCATAGATGAGTAAAAAGTGATGAATTTTCATGTAAATTGAATATAACAATATCAATCTGAACATAAAAGTAGGTCTATCATAACATTATCTCTTTTTTTATCTACACCACATAATTTAATCAGTATCATGTTGTAACTGAAATTCAAGATGGCAGTTATCTATAATGAACTGAAGGTGAGGAAAAGCTGCAGCAGAGAATCAGCTAGAGATATACAAACCGGTAGAAACTTAAATTGTTATGCCTAAATCTGTTTTGTCCATTCCCTATGTGTCAGCAACAAGTAAAAATCATTGATTGGAGTAGTTGTCAGTGCTATTTGTAACAACATAAATTGATTACAAGAACAGTGAGGAAGTAGGTGATCACTCTAGAAGCATTCAGACAATGGTAAATTGAATTGAGAAACTGTGCTTATATTCTAGAAGAGAAAGGTATCAAGCTCTCACTTACTGCCCTCTAAATATATTCGGTCAATTTACCATGTAGGAAGATTCAAGCTAGTGAATAATTCCCTGGTGCATCTGTGCCACTTCAATCCAGGATGACATTTGATATAATATTGTAGTGATCCCAATACTTGGGTTGGTAGGCTAGGACTAGGGACTGTCGGGGAACCGTCCAAGTATCTGACTATTAGGGAACTGTAAGGATTGTATGACTTGCAGCTACCTCCCAAGGAACAACACAAGTGGTTGTACAGTTGTAAATAGCCTTCTTTATTCAGGATATAAAGATATATGAAGCACGGTCATGGCTACACTCAGTGTACCTCTAGAGACATCACAGATGGTATGGCAGAACCTGGACCAGGTTGCTTCTACCCAATGGGTGGATGGTTTATCTGGGGAGCAGAGTCCAGTCGAAGGTTCTGTCAGTGGAGTCTTCAGTAGCAGCTACCTAGGAAGTCTCAGTGAGTCTCCTCGTAGGTGGAGCTCCCAGTGAAGAAACTGCGCAGTTCTAGTTGCAACCGTGCCGGGTAGGTAGCACTGGCCGGTCGAGTTTACCCAGGCCAGGTTAGTAACCAGGCAGTGCTGCAACCGGGTAATACTAGCTGGGTCGGATCAGGACTGATCCGGTCAAGCTGGCACACCTCTAAGAGATATAGCATAATGATGCAGAAAGGTACATCAGCCCACACTATACATGCCTGTTCAATAGACCCTCTCAGTATGCAAGTTGGCTCTTCCCATTTAACCATTTGAAGGATGAGAAAGTTCACACCTTAAAATCCTCCAGAGCACCATTTTCAAATATGAAATTCCTCCTGGATCTATGTGTCCCTGGAAGATAAATATCCTAAATATTCCTACACCTCAAAGCCCATAATACAACATTCATGTTTTAACCTTCCTGTTCCAATTCCTTGAACTCCTCCTCTTACCTGCTGAGTGGCTCTATGGACATATTTTACCAGCCATGTCATGCTCAACAATATCTTACTTCCCTATGGAGCAGTTTTCTCTCCAAGTAATACATTTGTTTAATGAGCACACTACATTTCACTTGATATTATCAGAATATGCTAAATTTTCAGAGCTGTTGACATGTCCAGACTATAAAAGCTTTACTGCACAGGGTGCAGCTTAATCCACTAACCAGTGTCAGTGATAAACTGGTGGTTGTATGCAAAACTAAACATGGAAGACTTCATTGTTCATTGCATGTGAGAAAATACAGAAAATCGGGAAATTGTAGAAGATATTGTTTGTCTCAAATGTAAATCCATGCAAGCTGACATGGGTCATTGAAGTATCAGGAGTTTCACAACAGGTATCTAAACAATAATCAAGTCAATGTGCTAATATTACCATTTACAGTATCTTAGGGCAGTGAATGTCTCGAATGCAGCATGTGTTTATAGAAAGTACTGCTCCAGGGCAGTATCACAAACACTCTTTCCAGCCACCTCCCTGTTGGTTTGAAGTGTTCAGAGTAGGCCTACTGCCCTTTAATGGGCCAGAATCAGCTGCAATGACTCATGGGTTGATAATCAACAAATGAAGAGAAGTGTTGCTCATCACACATGTTCTCAAGTTGTAAATACCCAAGATACAGGTATTTCCTTGCACATCATACCATTAAAATATCTCATGTTCGGGGGAAATGAGTATGGGCAGTACTCTGGACAATATCAGGTAATACCAGTATTGCCCTTCTCAGAGTGCATCGATGCACTATCAGTATATCAAAGTGCATCAATATACCAGCTGTCTGGAAAATGGAACCATAAGGCAGAACTGATCAGTGGCAACAGCAGGGTTTAGTGTACATGGTTTGGGGTCAGAGCAAGGCTTTCTTAACCACTTAACCATGCTAAGTCTGACCCTCTGCTTAAGGTTTGCTGCTGTGTGAAAAGGTATAACCATTGCTGTGTAACACAACCAATGTTCCAAGAAACTGGTCCCAAACTGGTGTCTAAGGGGGGTAAGCTCTAGACTAATGTCTTTTATCAGTCGAAAGGTTTAGCTAACGACAGGGCATTTAGTGAAAAGAATTTGAGTCAGTCGTCAGGCCTATGCGTTTCTATTTAACTTACTTTTGTGCTTTGATACCTAAACCTATTTTAGGGGTTGCCAACATGGATTTCATCAGGGAGAAGCAAATGTCAAACTCATCAGGGAGAAGCAAATGTCAAAGCAACAAGGCTAATAACAATTTAAACTTCTACCGGTTTGTATATCTCCAGCTGATTCTCTGCTGCAGCTTTTCCTCACCTTCAGTTCCTTATAAATAACTACCATCTTGAATGAATTTCAGTTACAACATGATACTGATTAAAGTATGTGGTGAAGATACTTGAGAAAATAAAGAGATAATGTTATGATTCACTTACTTTTATGTTCAGATTGATATTGTTATATTCAATTTACATGAAAATTCATCACTTTTTACTCATCTATGGCAACCTTTTTAAATTTCTAGTAAATGTATGTGACCTTGACCTTCAGAAGTAATGCCAATGGATAGATCTTGAAATGCTGATGTTAATAGAGCTATTAAACATGTTTCTTCCTTGATTGGTTCCATAGTTATGACGATTTTCCTCTTTGACCTAGTTTAACAGTGGCCATGTTTGATTTCAGACACTTTTCAGGGACACAGACTGGCAAACATATTTTTTCCTGACAGAGGACATATCAAAGAGTGGAAAACCACTGACATATTTTTTCCAACAACATTGTTCACTTTGACCATTACTTTTACTGGACAATATGTAAACTAGGTCAAATTAGGTCAAACTAGGTCACATTATATAAATTAAGCAAATGGGCCTGTTATTGCATGTATGGGGCCATATTTTGATGATAGATATAATGCAATTTTGTATGGAATTATCTTTTATAAATATCATGTGCATATTTACACCTTCTAAATTTGACCTAATTTGGGTCGTCAAAATCGACCTGAAAAAATAAAATTTCCAATGGCCTCCCATCCTAATATGAAAAAGCATACTTTAAACTATATCTGGACCAAATCTCATGCTTCTATCACAAAATGAACGATTGAATCTATATTGGAGGCTAAGGAGCCCCACTACAATAGCCCTGGTACTGCAAACAGGGCTAAGAATGGGGTTGTCAACAGTAGGCCACCTACCATCTAGGGGAGTGGTAATTAATTGATGTAATGAGGGGGAGGGGGAGGAGTGAAATAGTGTGCAGAGGTGTGAAAGTTTTATGCCCCCCTCCCCCCTAGAGTATGAAGAATGTTTTGCACCACTTCCCTCTTTTTGAACTATAGTGATGCGAGGGCTTTTTTTTCTTTTTGCTAGAAGGGCCTTTTTTAAATTAAAAAAACTTCTTTGAGAGGGGTCAGCATCCTTTATACACCTCTCCCTCAGCTAGGGTTTTACCTCTCCCTCAGCCCTCAGCCCCCCAACCGACCATTCCCTGTAAAATGACTACTCCCCAGTAGTGGTAGGTCTATATGGAGGTTGAGTAGTCACCCTTGTGGTTATAATTATCTTTAACCAGTTGGCCCTGCTGGCCTCGTCAGGTGAAGTTGGTAGAGGGACCATGAATCAGGCTTGGCTATGATTTAAACATTCTATAAAATCATGATAAAACTATAGTAACCTCCTCAATTAGATGAATCAATATTGGTATCTAGGAATGCAAACTGCAGAATGGAGACATTATATATTTAGGTGTTGTATTTTACCCAAGTCCATAGTATGTGGCCTATTAAAGGGGGAGTGTCCCATTTTATGTGGCCAAACTAGTGGTAGTCTAAACAGTCAGTGCACTGGTGGGTATCCACGGTACTCTATACAACCAATGGCACAGTCTAACTGCTGGTCACACCAGTACAACTTATGTAGACCGGAGAAGTGCTGGAAGGGAACAACCAGCATCCTATTTTCTTGGTTGCCTGAGCCTTTATTTATGGGGTAACTTGCTAGGTTGACCTCGGATTGAATGACGTTGCCCTGAATGAGTAGTACATCATAGCTATTTTATTTGATTGGGCATTCAAATTGAAAATGACCTTTCACTTACATATGTGAATCAATAACTTTCATATTTTTCTAGACTTCTCTGACCTTGAAGCCCTGCCCTGACCTTAAGCTACTCCTGAGGCAAGGCCACCTCATATATTCTGATACTCTATACATATAGCTATCTAAAAATCATGGTGGCGACCAAACCCTCAATTTGGCAGTCATTGTCACTCTCAGCCAGATTGGCTTATGTGCAACATAGGTCATAGTGACTGCCCGAGCTGGGCAGATCTATATTATCTTATTTGTCAGTACAGGGGGCGCTGCAGTTTGATCCTCATCTGTGGAGGGGGGGCTGGAGGGTAGGGAACTAAAATGCTGCACTGTAAAACAAATGTCGTCAAAATAACGGTGAATCACCGTCAACTTTTGGGACATAACTTTCACTGCTTTTTAACGGTGACGGTCACCGTCAATTTTATGTAAAATCACTGATCATTTTACGTAGAATCACTGCTAATTTTACGTTGAATTACGTTTACAGAGTGAATCTGTAAAAAGTAAATATATTTTTTACAGTGTGGTATTTTGGCTCTTCAAGTCAGCATGGTTTATTCCACATTATTTTGATACTGCTACATGTGACAAGTAATCAATATAACATGCACATCAAAAAGGCTTCCCCCTTGCTGTCTGATCTATGTTAGAGGCATTGCGGGTGCTGTCCAAGGGGGACCGCCAGGCATGAGTGACCCTGTTGCCAAACCAAAAGTGACACAGATCCAGGGTGAGATTCCCCTCTACAATGTCATCTGTATACCATGTGCCAGCACCAGGACAAAGGTATCCAGGTTAATGTTTTACAGTTACCAAGGTGTGGCCAGAAACCAGGTCTAGCATTGGTCCATTCATGGAGCAAGGTGAAGGTCGGGTAAGAACATACCCAGATACCAGACATGCACAAGTGCTAACTATCTTAAACTTAAAATGACTTCAGTGTAAAAACACTCTTTGAATACTTTGGATAATTTCCAAAATTATTTTAAAGTAATAACTGCAGCATTCAGTTTTGTCAATTGACTCATCAGTAGCTTTAATGGTAAAAAGAATTTCCTTCTTAAATCAAGACCTCCTGTAAGGATAGTATTTATCTAGGGGTAGACTTGTTCAGATGGATATGTAGACAGAAAAGTAAAGGAGTCGCCACGACTCTGACAGCCAGAGTCACAGTTTGTCTCCCAAGTGACACCTGTGGAGGAGTCAAATGAGTTTGACTATCCATTCCTAAACAGCCAACAGCAATTGACCCCTCAAAAGAGCAGCTAACAAAATAATGTCATTTTACGTCAAAATAACGTTTTAAAACTTCATATAACATTATGCCATAGTAAGGTGCCTAAGAGAAACGTTATAGAAAGTTATATAATGTTATAAAATGTTGTATAACGTTTTTTGTTTACTTGGATGCCAATATCAGATCTTTATGAAGTAGTCAGCAGTGCTACACATTATATCTGACACAGTTAGTGCCCAGCCTTATGTTTATTTCCCATACCCACAATATGGAGGCTAAGCTCTTTACTGTTTATGTTCTTGGAATGTATTATTCAGTTTGCCATCACATTTGATGCATGTAAGTTAACTGGAAAGCTTATCTATTGACATCCCTTACCCACACTATTTAGACATAGTGGACCTATCTATAAAGAATCAAAACTGTGTGGCATGTAACAATTATCTAAAGCATAGATAGTGGCTCTGCCTTGTGGTTGCCACTAGTACCAAACCAGTGTTGGTTGCCCCACAAGGTTGTTTCATATGCAACTACTATCAGAGTCAACACAGTTTTTATTTGACTCTTCATGAAGGGTCAAACTACAAATGACTCTACCAGAGTCAACTAGAGTTGACAAGAGTCATGGCGAATGCCTTTACTTCTCTCTGTATGGGTATTTATTTATCCTTTCAGAATATGTATAGTTTTACATACCCAATCAAGCTATTTCCACCTCATATTGTGGTTTCTATTCTATGTCTACACACATATGCATGGTATAAAATGACCACTTTTTCTCAGCCTTACTCTGTAGGGAGGATTTCAGGAAACACTTCTGGCTTTGGCTTATATTGTGTTTCATGGCAATGAATGGAGAACAGATGTCAAAATTTGGATTCCTAAATTTTATTCCAGGCATGGTCCTCTTTCTGACAGCAGGTCTATATTTTTGTATAACTATAATTTCTTGTTGGAAGCCTTCATTAGACGCCAAATGTCTCTGCTTAGTGTTATGCTAATTCAGCGTGACTGTAGCTTACGGTAGAAAATTGCAACCAACCAGTTTCAGTAAACCTCGGTAATTTTCTACCGGAAGCTACAATCGTTGTGGTTTAGTATAACACTAAACCGAGATATTTGGCGTCCAAGGAATGAACCACTTACACTGTACCTTGGGAAACTCAGCAGTAAGATTGTATTGCCCCAGTTAATTTGCAGGCCTGGCAGGATGGTATCTCGCAGGGTGGTGTCTACATAGAGAAGGTGAACTCTTTAATGGCAGCCTTGTGCATTATTGCAGTATGAGTAATTCACTCACCGGGGCTGCATTTAAGCATTATATCAACAGGTCTTCGGGGGTGTATCAACCTGATAGAGTCCGCATATTTGGATTGCAGCATTACCATCGGTGAGTTATTCGCCAGGACAGTATTCATGCATCATGAAGAGCAAGGCATTAAACAGCTATCCTCTGGTGCAGGCAGTGCCAACATGAAGACAAGGCATGTAGGCTGCCGGTATGTGTAAGCACAATGGGCATATATATATATATATATATATATATATATATATATATATATATATATATATATATGTAGAGAGAGAGAGAGAGAGAGAGAGAGAGAGAGAGAGAGAGAGAGAGAGAGAGAGAGAGAGAGAGAGAGAGAGAGAGAGAGACATATGCACACACACACACATATTATGTATGTGTATACATATCAATTCTGTTGGAGGTAGGGGTGTGATGGACATATACTTATCGGCCAGGCCACATGATGGTGCAAGACTAGAAAGTACTAGTCATAGTAGGCAGTAGAGTTTATCTATCTGCGAAAATACTGAAATTATAGGTTGTTTCTATCTCACTGCATTCTCGACAGAATATTGATTGTACATGCTGAAACCACATATATGCCAATGTTTGTCCATTCTTATAATGTTTTCCAGGATAAATTAAAGAACCATTTCGAAAACATGATTTATGGGACACACACAGTGGTGGGAAATCAATTTTTAAAGGGTGGCTTTTTCTAAAGCTGTGCTTATCTTGGTTACGGCAGAATCCTCATAGCATTGCCTAAACTGGCTATGCGTACATCTCATATCAGTAAAAAAAAAAGAACAGAATTATCTTTCAAATAGATCATAATTAGAATCCAGAATGTTGAGCTCGAGCTACATATTTCTCAGTCACACTTCTGAAATGTTTGATAACTTTATCAGCGATTTCTCTGAAAATCTACCTTTTTTTGCCGCACGGGTCTATAGTACAATGTGTACATTTTGCGCAGTCAGAACTATGAGTGTTGCAGCAATTTACAATGGATGGTCTTATTCTTTAAACAGCTCCCATATAGCCCTACGTCACAGGGCCCGGTTGGGGGGCAAACATAGGCCCCCAAATGGTTAGGTAGCTGTACCATAAAAGTACCATTAGCCTGAACTACAATTCAATCAGTACATCTTTATGGGTTGCCGTAGACTGTAATTGTCAGTACAATACATAGTTCACGTATAAGCGAGTACTGATCTATGCGGCAACATTATACCAGACAATACATATATAACTATAAGAGAGTACTGATCAATGCAGCAACATTATACCAGACAATACATAGTTCACATATAACTATAAGAGAGTACTGATCAATGCAGCAACATTATACCAGACAATACATATATAACTATAAGAGAGTACTGATCTATGCGGCAACATTATACCAGATAATACATATATAACTATAAGAGAGTACTGATCAATGCAGCAACATTATACCAGACAATACATAGTTCACATATAACTATAAGAGAGTACTGATCAATGCAGCAACATTATACCAGACAATACATAGTTCACATATAACTATAAGAGAGTACTGATCAATGCAGCAACATTATACCAGACAATGCATAGTTCACATATAACTATAAGAGAGTACTGATCAATGCAGCAACATTATACCAGACAATACATAGTTCACATATAACTATAAGAGAGTACTGATCAATGCAGCAACATTATACCAGACAATGCATAGTTCACATATAACTATAAGAGAGTACTGATCAATGCGGGAACATTATACCAGACCTGATTCAACGTGCCCCGGTCTCCACTACCTAAGCTATTAGATGGTCACGATTTTGGCATGCTCTACCATGTCGCATTATATGCGTGGTGGTATATGTATACAGTATACAAGGCTGCCAAACGGACTGTATGTAGGGTAGACGGCCCATGAGATGACTAACTGGTATGTTTGTACAATGGGTACACCGGTATGTCTTAATCAGGGTGCCATCAATCATGGGGCCAATCATTCCCATACAAGGCTTATTAGACATGGGGCCGATGGTCCTCAGGGCTTCTGATCCCTGTATTGGTCTACTCATGCACTGAAAAAGTAAACTTGTCTCCAGACTCGTTGAAGTGACTATCATAAAATTAACAATTCAAAAGTTGTCTAACCTATCAGGTTACCATCCCACAAATAGAATCTGGAGCTGGCAAACGTTGGGTTTTGGGCTGGCACATGCTAGAAGACCCGCTTCCTTGTCACTTAGACAGGTTCTTGACTCGTTTGTTTTATGATCGTCACTTTCAAGAGTCAGGAGAAAAGTTTATTTTTTTAGTGTGGCACCAACAGACCAGCTAGTCATCTCATGGGCGCTGCACACTAGAACAATAGCAGGGGTAGACACTAACTTTTTCAGCCATGGGCCACCCGGGCCCATAGCTTCAGAACTCTACGGGCCCGCACATAAAACTGTGGGCCAACAATAATTATGTCACTCTTTCTAAAGAGAAAGTCAGAAGTATGTCATTAAATCTTATCGAAACCTAACCATGATGGCTGGTTTCCCAGTAATTTTCTCTTTTCAATGACATATGACATGGCTATGTACATATGGATACATTTCCTTAGCATTTTCTCCAACCATTCCTGTGGGCCACTCGGGCCCATAGGAAGGTAATTTCTTTGAAAATTACGGGCCCGCACCCAAAACTACGGGCCATTGGCTCCCGGGCCAGCGTTAGTGTCTACCCCTGCAATAGTGTTCTAACTGTGCGGACTTGTTCCTGCAACCACTGTGGGTACACTGACACAGGCAATCATTTCCACTTCCGGTTCTGCTCTCATAACTTAGCTTGTTACTTCCAAGCTATGGTGCGTGTGAGTGTGGCAACTGCCTGAGTCTCACGATAAATTGCGAGCACTGGACTAACCTGGCTACCCATTCGGATAAAACCGAAATTGGAAAGTACTGTTAGCCTTGGAACCTTGGATAATTGCCCTGTCTTTGGCTTATGTCTTTTACAGCAACTCACTTACCACATCCATCACGTTCCACACCTCTCGGTCCACCTCAGTGAACCTAGCTTTCATAAGCAATGACTAAGATCAGAAGGTGATCAAGCAATCATTTTAGTTTCATTATGGGTCAAAAGATCTTCCAAATCACTTTAGTCATTAAAATCTGTCTCAAGCTCAGACAAAGCGCAAAGATTAATCCTGTTTCATAAGGTGATTATGATTGAAATTGTGTCTTTAATGTCCCTTAAGTCCTGACAGGGTTGTGGTCCCTTCTCGGATATCCCCTCTCTGATAGACAAATGCTCTATTTAGTTAGAGTAAAGAAGTAGTTAGAGGGGCGGGGCAGAAGTAATTAGAGGGGCTTTGTACGGGGGAATACACTCTAAGAACAGTGTGTTACGTTTACACACTTATCAACACGCTTTTCTGCAGCCACTTTTAACACACATTTTGGAGTAACACGCTACTCACTACAGGCTCTTTGCCAAAAGTGTGTTGATCCCAAAAGTGTGTTACATATTTGTGTGTACAACTCCTCATGCATGTTCCCGCAACACACTGTTCTTAGAGTGTATTTACTAGGAACTAGCTCAAAACAGTAAGACTTAGTGATCTTCTGGTAGGGAAGGGATGGTGGGCAGTTGCAAAAACATAGAGCCCTCTAAAGGAGGGGGGAAGCGAGGGGTCATGTATCTGCGCTGCTAAACTGGCATCAAAGCCACTGGTTTTGAATAGTATTAGATTTGTACATTGGGGCCTTTCTGGAAGACCAAGTGTAGATATCGATTTGTTCAATATTACCAATGGTTATTCTAACCTCATTTCAGCCCTATTTCCATTTTCTGCCTAAGTTCGGCCAAAAGCAACGGAGGTCCGTTTGATGGCATATGCATTAAATATGGGATCAGGACAAAGTCAAGACTTATAAGTGAGCTTCTGATACTATATAGTATAGTACTAAAGTCATAAAGTACTAAAGTGACTGCTATTTATTGTGGCACCATACAATACATTTCATTTCTGGGTCGCCACCTAGCTGAGGGAGCTGAAATATTGGGTATAAACACATCAAAAGTCGTAGAGAGAACATTGTGGGCTGATCTGTTGTTTAAGCCTATCATTGTTGTTTATCATGCATTGTATAAATTCATCTCTGTATATAACCATTGTTACTTGTTATAGACTATGATTTTTTTTTGCAAAAACCTGCGTCCAACCTTGGGTATATTACCTCGTACCTCGGCTTGCCGACACCAAGAAATGGACCGGACAAAACATTGCATTGAAAATCATAATTAGTTTAATAAACTGTTATGAGTTTACATAACCAAAAAAAAGTGCTCACTTTGACAGGTTTCGATTCCTCCCCACTTGAGACTTTCAAAAGTGTATCTCCTGGAGTTGGTGCCATCAGGGAAGAGGTGTCCTTCTTTACAAACCACTTCTGCCAACAGAAACTCCTTATCACAGACAAACTCGCCTATGGTGCCATTGTGCACTGGTATTGGTTCCGGGAACCTTCGTAAGCCTGCAATAAGAAGAAGTATAAAGTGAGAATAAGCCCTTGGGGGCTGCACAGTGCTTTAATGCATCATGCCATTGGCCATCATTATGCATGAATGCATCTCATTTAAGGATCATGTCGACTTTATGAGGTTGATATATGCTCCGAAAAAGGGTTTGTATGTTACATGAATGCAGCCAAGGAAACAGGTTTTGGTGATATTCATGTGAAATATAGCTTACAACTATATTGACACAACCAGTATAGTATAATGATTGCAAATAGTCTTTTGGCCATGGGGAGGTTTGACAGATAAATCATTCCAGTTTCTGCATTTTCATTGTATCTGTTATATGATTTTTAGAACTGAAAGCAGGCACCTAATTCAGCATTTCACATTAATCCTTAAATAACAGCATGTTTGCTCAGACCAATATTTGTTTTCACGAACACTGGGAAGTAACTTGTGGCACTGGATTGTTTAATTTTTGTTGACGCTTTGGGAGTATGCACATATAGGGATAGCATGAAAACAGCCCAGTTTATGGCTGTGTCTCACGACCTTGGGACAATGTTTTTGTCTCTGATCGGGTGCCATCTCTGACCCAGCCTCGAGCCCTCCAGGCCCATTGCAGCCGTCAGGCTGTAATGGGCCTGGACAATTTTGTATCTAATAACTGTGACCTACTTAGAAAATGATCCAGGATCCTTGATCATTTCTTAATGAGATAGCTCAACCACTGATTGGTTAGCCATGGTCACATGACCATGAATGAGGTTGTGTATGGCCTCATGGGTTCGAATCCCACCTTTGGCAAAACATAGGTTCGTTTTTTTACATTCTTTATTTGGCCTATTTGAAACATAAATACCCCTACACTGGCATAGTTATATTACATATTACATATTTGGATAGGTACAAAAGTGTAATAGAGGTGCATTGTACAGATATCAAAATTACTACCCATTGTGCCATGGTGGGACTCGAACCCATGATGTCCAGATTGCTGTTATCCTGTACAAGTGAGTACATAAGTACTCTCCCAGACTGTATACGTACAGTCGGGGTCCGAGACTGTCTCTGACCAGGTGCCGTCTCTGACCGGGTGCCGTCTCTGACCGGCTTGGCTTGATAAGGTCAGATATAATTATAACTATGATTATATAACAACCGCCATAACGTTTTTCCAAATCCTTATATATATGAGTATAATTCTTAACACCTTTTTCTGACACCTGGTCAGAGACGGCAGCCAGTCAGAGAAGGCAGCCGGTCAGAGACGGCAGCCGGTCAGAGATGGCAGCCAGTCAGAGACGGCAGCCGGTCAGAGACGGCACCCTATCAGAGACAAAAACATTGTCCCAAGGTCGTGAGACACAGCCCTATCACCAGGCTGCATCCATGCCAAAACAGGGGTGCCTGAGTAGCCTATCCTGTGGTACATATTATACACCACACTTTCTGTATTCAATGCAGCCAAGCATGAAACGGCCAGCCCCGCCTTTAAAGCAGAGGAAGACATACATGTACATGTGCATGCCACATCCCTATGAAAGTGATCAGATCTAAGCACCGGACAGACCATCTACCTCTGGGTAGCTTTTCTAGATTACATCTTTCTTTCTTTTCACATCCCTCTAACTTTATCTAGCATACTTCTATAATTGTGTTACTTTACAAGTAGTGGTGCCATCCTGACAAAACTTACCCTTCAGCACATAACATGTATTAGGGCAAGGGTGGGGGTGGGGGCAATGTGTCCTATAAGTCCGTTAGCATTATGTACATTGTCATATTTGCCATATCATATTCAGCATAAGAATTAGAATAATTGTAATTTTTATACTAAAAGTAAGTTGCTAGAGACCTCATTTTCCCATGGTAAGGGACGTATCAAAAATATTGGCGCACAGACTTTGCCAAATCTGGCTGGACAGTGGTAATATTCTCCTAAAATGGCTCTGGTCCTGCAAAATTCCTGGTGCTGCTGGACTAGATGTCCTGCACATTTGAGTCTTTTCAGAACTGAAAGAACTTTTCAAATATTTCAAGTAGAACTGAAGTCAGATAATACACACTGATATTCTATGGAGATTTTCTTATAGCATTAACTTTTAAATAAAAAAGAAAATCATCCTAAATTGTATGCTTATGGTATCTGTGGCTCCAGAGGGGTCAAAAGCAACCTGGCGACCTGGGCTGTATTCCAGGCGACCTGGTGACTTGGTACACTAATAAAAGCGACCTTTGGAAACGTTTGACTACTGGATAAACGGTCTAAAAAAGCGACTTTGTGACCTGGGGCCCTTAATTTCGGCGACTTTCCGACCTGAGGGGGGAACCCTCTGCACCCCTGTATCTGGTCCTGCATAAATCTATCCAGTCATGCAAAATTGGCAGACAGCAGGACGGAATGTCCTGCATAGTGAAAAGGTTTTGGCAAAGATTGAGCGCACCGCCCAGGTTTACACACATTATTACAGGGGTTACCATGCATACGGGGTGGCCGTATGATCCATGTTTTTACCTGAGTGGAATTGGCAGAAACTCCCCACCTCATACACAGACATAACACTAGGTATCCCAGGTCATTTTCAGATATTATGGTTGCATATGTGGAAACTGGTAACAGTGGGTAAGATGTATAGATCATACTAAAAGATGAAAACAGTTCAAAAATCAAACAAATCGGCCAAGCGGTTTGGATTTGGCAACCATTTGAAAATATAAAAATGTGGTTTGGACTTAGCCAATTTCAGACCTTGGTCTCAACTGGATTATGAAGGCATGTTGCAAGCATTCTGAAATCCATGAGAAAATTAATAGATAAAGAAAAATGCTTGATACCTGATCACAGTATATTTCTCCTTTACATAATGAAGAATCAATACATGCAAACTTGAACTTTTGTTTTTACAGACCCTCAAAAGTGTGATATATTATAAATGTTCTCATGGATCTTGCACAGAAATGGTTAGATCACATAAGTTTAGTAGCATCTCATTTCACCGACATATCAGATATAGCATTGGTTCTTTGGGAATCCTTTATATAGGTAATGGAAACTGTGCCTATTTTTTTCCTGCTCTCAATAACCAAGGTTAACTTAACAATTTTCATTCAAAGATGAGGGAAACACTAATTGTCCAATTGTCCCTGAACAGTGAAAATGACTAATTTCCAAATCAACACCACACAACTGTTGTTGTATATATCACGCTGAATCCTTATATCTGCATAGGTGTATGTGGTATACATCAATTCCAGGCAATTTTTACCCATCTAAGCTATTGCATAATACTGAGTTATCTGATGAAAATCATGAAATTCCTTGAAATTGCAGAAATATCACTTATATAGGGCTACTTTATAGCATTTTCGCACAACATTTCTTCTTGATCCCTGAATCAAAGATGCAATACCAACCCATTTATACCATTCCTATAAGAAAACAACATAAATTACATAACTTTTAGGGCCATTGCATAATTATTCACAGATCCTGATTATTATGATTTTCTACGCTGCGTACAAATGGGTTTGAAATTAATATACAAATGTTAAATTGAATTTTCTTGTATGGAATATCAAGTATGAGTGTCCTGAGGGGTCATATCTATCGATATTATATGTTATGTAAACTATGTATAGCCAATATGCCCTCAGACCTGGACTCAGGTGCAGGGACTCGGATCTTTTTTCTACTCTTGCTCTTATGCCGTTGAGCGTGTCAACTTTGTAGTTAATGCATCTCAAAGAGCAAAGAAATACCTTTCAAATGTACCCAAATATGTGTATCTAATATTTTGAAAAATTTCCCAAAACAGCCGGAAATAGCCCAAAAATGCATATTTTATTATTCTAAAAATACTTACAGTAGGTCTACCCCCCTCGAAAGACGCCTGAAGTGTCCTGCTTTCAGTGATAAAATACCTGAGACAGTATCTCTTATAAATGTTGTGGAAGCAAAACCAGTGTCAATTACAGAGCTGGAGGGGGTTGGGAGAGTTATTCTACTTTCGCTTTTACGCCATAAGTTGTATCAACTAGGTAGTTAGTACATCTGATATCTCTTATGGCGTGGAAGCGAAATCAATATTTAGACAGTGTGTCACCCATGGCTGCATGGCCACTCACTGGCAGAAGGTCCAATTATCCAAATTTGAGCAAAATTCACATCGTCAGTAGGGGTACTTAGCATCATGATACAACTGCCATGGTACATCAGGGTGATGCGCATACATTAGAGCTTACCGTAGCATATTTTAGATATGCTGTGCTCTAAATAGTATGGATATGAGAGCAATTTCAAAATCAAATCAAATCAAATCAAAATCACAATCAAAGGAGACCTTTAGAGAAAGGGCCAAACCAATTGTAAAAAGGCTCTTTGAGGAGAGACAGCGTGCTCGAGGTCTACTCGTATAATCTATAATAAGAAGTTTATTGTGAACTCAGAAAACCCACAAATGTGATATTTATATTTATACTGACATATCAACTCGATTCATCATACATATGTTCATATACCGATTCTGGGAACTAAGATTCCTGCTTGAATTGTAATTGCGTTTTTGAAAATCACTCAGTGAATAAACACATTATAAACTCAAAAAAAGTACATGTTTATGATATCTTTTGGGCGAGGACACGGCCAGCAGCTGCCTACTGGGATACCTAATAACACATCACATACTTGGTCTTCCCAGTAAGGCCCGCACCTCTGAACCTTAAGTAGGCTTTACATAATATATTATATTATATTATATAAATATATATATATATATATATATATATATATATATATATATATATATATATATATATATAATATTATTATTTGGGTGCCAACAAGGCTACACATTATTACAAACACTACTATATCCGGTGGGCCTCCATGGGCCCCGCCACCAGAAGGGAGACCAGAAAGTTCCTTAGTGCACATTAGTTATTATAATTATAAAGGAACATCCGAGATTTTGCCGATTTCTAAATTTCCCATGTTTCTACAAAGTGGGTGTCTATACCGAATACACATGCTTATGCTACAGTTTTAAGCTAACTGTCATTATTTCATGAAATGTAATCCTGACATTCAGATCCATTAAAAAGGGGGAGTTAGACTGTGAAAAGTTAGCCAAAGGGGGTCTGACTCTCTTTTTATAGCCTGGGCTCCCCTTGTGACTCGGTTTCTTCTCTCTGTGAACTTTCACATACCCGTACCCGACTTTAAAATCTTAAGTAATATCCAAACAGTGGAATCAATAGAAATACCATCAAACCTTGCTTATAACTCAGTTTCTTAGTGGTCATTTGGGAACTCACCAATCTCACGACATTTTCCAAAATATAGGGTGGGTGCCCTATGTATGGTGGCCCAGGAGGGTGACGTAAAAAAATAATTTAAAAGTGAATTTTTTTTTTCAAAGTGAAGTTTTTTTTTAATAAAGTGAAGTGTTTTTTTCAAAGTGTTTTTTTTTTGGCGTTTTTGACATGGGACCAATGGGACAATAGGTCAATATTCTACCGTTCCCATGCAGGCTTATTGCCTGGTCACATAGGATCCAATGAATGCCCACATATACATACTCCATTCCAGTGTGAAAAAAATAGCTGTCACAAGGTATCACAGGGGGTCAGTCACAGGGGCCAGTCACGGGGGCCAGTCACAGGGGCCAAATGGCCATTCAACAGGCAAATTGACCACTCAACAGGCAGCTATCACCTAGCATCCTATATAACAATGCTATAATATGTTGAGTCTCAATTTTAAAAGATACCTGTCATACATTTTTACCGGGCCAAAGGGCCAATTTCTTGGGAAAGGGCCACTTGACAGGGGCCAATGGGCAAGGATGTCTTTATCCCAAGGCCAGTTACCATGCGGGCCACTTACCCAGTGTCAATTTCCACACAGGACCCTATAAATTGCCACATGTATTGCATCCCAATGCTAAAGGACAGCTGTCACAAGTTGGCATCCATCAGCTTGACAGCAACAGTGAGTTTTTCATTTTGAGAAAAAGTCTGAAGACAAAAGAAAAAAAAATCTTGGAAAATATTTCTTTGAAAATAAACATCACTTAGAAAAAAAAAATTCACTTTGAAAAAAAAAATCCACTTTGAAGAAAAACTTTACTTTGAAAAAAACCCTTCACTTTGAAAAAAAAGAATTCACTTTTTTTTTTTTTACGTGACCCTCCTGGTCCACCATACTTTTGAGCGAGTTCTGGGGGAATATTCACGTAGGAGTCGGTTTATAAGCAGGGAGTCACAGTAGTGCAATAGGTATAAATCATACAGAACAATTGAAAGGCCGACTTAAAGGGGGTCTGTTCCCGCCAGAGAGCATCTATCTTGTGCCCTATGCTATGATTGGTATACACCAGGATCCGTCCAAAGGTGGGCCAACAAGCTAATCCATATTGTGTTATGCAACGTAGCCAGTTCCCTGGGTGCTGCTTTGCCCACAGGCCATCCAAAGAATTGGTGTGTACCACCCCAGCAATAGGTATTGAGGCGTGAGTACTACTCGGGACACTTGGGATATTTGTATAGCAACAGTCTATTTTGTATAAGTTGGCTTAGGACACAGATTACACAAACATGCTATTGTTAACCTAGTCAATTTGGGATCGACTGTACGAATGTACAGTCGATGATAGACCCTACTCCAATCACTGGGGGTCCTGCTATGCACCAGGCCTAGTGTGAACAGAAAGTTTGTCTTATAAACAACTGGTGTATGATCATATCATCAACAAACAGGCACATATCTGAGTGAATATGGAAAGCTAAGTGTCTAGAGATAAGCATGGAACCTTCCTTGGCCTTGTAAACCTTTTACTTTGCCTGTAATGAGGTCCTGTAGTTCACCCACAGTCAAAAGATGGGGATCTCTCACCAGCCCAGTATGGCAATACTGGGCTGGCTTGCTAGCTATTGTTAACACTGTTGTATTTAAAACCTACAGCAATGAGCAATAATTATATAGATGTATACAACCATTCATTGCACTTGTATTCATTTAAATAAGTATTCATTCACCATACTTCCCATTTATAAGTATGCCAACTATCTCACTATACAGTTTATGTAATGCCATTCATCTCAAACGACCTGTTTAGGGCTGACACAAAGCATACCTTCCCTGGTCAGAACAATAAAAGAACATACTGCATTAGTTGGCTTAGGCCACATTTAAGTGGAATAAAGGCATTTAAGTCTGTTTTGTTCAAAACTAACACCAAAATTACTTCTTCCCAATGAATTACATCTAGAGCAACTTTGCATTGATTTACAAGAATATTGACACGAGTGAACATTATAGAGCATACTCTTGAGTCCCCTTATAATCAAACTGCCAACTATGCCATTACATATGTTATGGAGTGCCAAGAGGCCCTACATATATGGTCGTTTTTGGTAGAGTGTAGAGAGATCGGCCACTCCACTCAACCAGGACGGTACAGGTACAGGGTGGGAGCCTGGGGTGGGAGAGGGGTTCACAAGTGCTGATCGTGTTGGGTATGATTGACATATATCAGGGTCCCCTGGGCGTCTCCCTGTAGGCTACAGCAGGTGTGACCAGTGGCGACAACTCGCCAATATAGTGCGAGTTTAAAGCCCCAGCTCTCCTATAAATAGGGCTGAGTACCTGTCCCGACTGCGCCCTGACTGTCGGTGGAGGGGTACCGAGACCTGCGGGTTTAAAGACTAAGTCCCACTGGTCTGGCAGAATGACTGCAGTAGAATGACCGAATGTCCGGTCATTTGAAACAGTGAAAGGCAGTACTCCAGACTTTCCTAACCGGGAAGATTTGTTGACACCAACCCTTCTAGTCATTTCTAATTTCAATTCAATATACATACATGGATCTGTGAAATACTATTTCTTTCTTAAATTAATCACTCTAAAAATCTGTTTGACAAAATATCTTGTAGGGTGAAAAAGGTTTGGGAAGGACTGCATTTTTACTTACCTCTGAATATCCATGATGGCCGCTGTGCCAGAGAGGTTGTAAAGGCGCAGGGGTTGTTGAGAACGGTACAGAAGATATCATTCCGGGGAAAAGATGGTGAAAAGCGGAAACCACTGGAGTAGGCAATTATAAAAAAGAACAAAAGTATGCCTAATATAGTCTGCATTGTCAGTCCCAGATGTGTGAATTAATCCAATTTATGCTGCTTCTTAAGTGTTTTCTCGGGGAGATAGACGCGTCCGGTTTTAAGAATGACAGATGTTTAGCAGAAAGGGACAGTCAGCGGACTGGTGTCTCAGAAAGATATACGTGCACTCTCTAGGTATAGACATCCACGCTAAATGGTCTCTGTGCCAAAATCATACTGAGCGGTAAGCATTAACACAACAGGCAGGGGGTAGATATGGGGTAGTTTTTTTTTTACTCGTTTAGAAGTTATTGGGCATAAGGGAGTGGTCATTTTTTAACAACAAGGGGGGGTTGGTGGATTTGGGGGGGGGGGGGGACCAAAAAAATGTGGACCCCTTGAAGGGGGGGGACCAAAAACATTTGGACCCCTCTTGAGGGGGGGACCAACAAAATTGCACCCCTTTTTAGTGGAAAAGCCCTCGCGTTACTATAGCTCAAAGGGGTCGCCCGCGCTCAATTTCAACGTGCCTGAGGGGGGGGGGCCAAAAAAATTTCGACCCCTCCCGTGGGGGGGACCAAAAAAATGTCGACCTGCTCGCGCGAAAATCCACCGACCCCCCCCCCTGTTGTTAAAAAATGACCACTCCCTAACTGTAGATTTAAAAGTGGTGGGGGGGGGGGCGAGGTGACAGTATCTAGAGGCTCTATATCTAGGCAGGGGCTCGTGTACACATTCTTTTTTGGTGAGTAACGACACCCCTCCCCCTTACTATTGTCACAGTTACAGAAACATTTCATCACACGTTTCTCAGATACTGGACACCAAAGCTTTATTGCCATAATACAACATAAACTTGAGAAGTGGTAACGATTGACAAAGGATCACCTATTGTTTCGATTTTATTTACATAACAATGGACTTCCTTTATTGCTTGTACATGGATAATTCAATAGTAACCATGTATAACTGTAACCCTTTAATACATGAAGTTAGGAAAAAAACAGAAGACTGCCATGGACTCTGCTTGGAAGTTGGACTGTGGAACACACTCATTCACCCATAAGTCCCCACTGTCAGTATTTACTGAAGCAGGTATATACGTGGTATACCTATTATGACAACGTGCGGGTTGTGTGCCAACGTTATACACTAAAATTGCACACATAAACCACACGCCAGTGGGAACAGAACACTTAAAGCTGCATTCCCAGCTACGATAACTGGAATTAGTGGGGCTATCCCATATGGGTCTGGACTACTATGAGCCCTGTCAGCATAGGACATATCTTAAAATTAATGGGGGCACTTTTATCAATTATAAATAGGATATTGTGATTGTTAAGTCACAGAAACAAGGAGTATGAATATTCCCTAAAATCGACAGGGGCATGGGGACTCTCCACTTCTAGGACCCTACTTAAACTTAGGCTCACAAACCAGGTTGTCTACCTGCCCACTGCCCTCACCTCTGACCATCTCTGTAAGCTGATTATTACCCCCAACACACACTCACCCCTTGCTGTTTTGCAGAATTCCCTCGTTAATAAGTGTGCATTAGGCCCTGTATATTCTCTGCAGGGCTAAATAAACGCTTGATAGTGCCCCTTGAGATGAGCTGTACCCACTGTGGTAGGGAGTCCAGAAAAAAATGTGAACTTTTGAATGATCAATTGTTTTTCTTCTATGGTGTAGAATGTGAGAAATGTAATCCAAATCTTTTGGAATTGCCTTTCTATCTATCATAGAACCCAGACAATCATCAAAATTAATAGGTGTCACCACCCCTACCAGGGCTATTGTAAATAATGGAACTTCAGTAGGCTTCCTTTTCTACCTTATTTTGTGGTATGTGACATCCGGGAAAGAGCTAGGACTTGGGTAGTTTAACACTGTGATGGATATACAAATGTGCGAATGCCGCCACTGAATATCGCAAGTGCGGAAACACCTACGGCAGGACATGGATATTATTTCCTGTGGAATCTATAGTATAGTCTTAGATAATTACGAAATAGATAAGAGGGCGTATGCAAAGGAAAGTCTGTCCCGTCGAGCATGCAGCATTGCCGCGGTCGATTTTGAGAATTATATTTTACTTTTTGGAAATACAAGATCTCCTATGCTTTAGCAGTGAAAGGTCGTATTCAATGCCCCCCATTGAATACAATATGGCCGTATTCAATGGGCTAGGAAAAGATTGTTTTTCTTTATAAAATGGCCTCAAATAAAAAATAAACACAAATGCCAATGCCCATTGATACCGTCTCTGATGTATTTCACTCGTGGGGGCTGGGGCATATCCCACTCAGCCTGCGGCTTCGTGGGATATGGCCCCAGCCCCCACTCGTGAAATACAACAGAGATGGTATCAATGGGCATTGGCATTTGTCTATATATTCCACTTCTCACACAATCCCCTGGGAATCACTGATGGTACCATTAAATAATTGCACATCAGACAACATAATTTGTATTCGTTATGTAGGTGAACGATTTTTATTAATTCATGTAGTTTATTGGCTTTCTAAAATTTCAAGTTCACAATTTCCCCTAAACAAAGTACTTGCTATTTCGTCACTCGTATTATCCTTCACATTGATATTCATTTCAAATTGTTTAGATCGCATAGATCACTTTAATCTAATGTACTACATAGATGATTGATAACCATAGGTAAAACATAAATCGTAATACCAATACCGTATTTGATGTAAGAAGCACGCTTAGAAAAACTTTATGAACACGTTTCTGGTAGCTTAGGGTCTAATTGAGTTCAAAATTGGACAAGATATCATGTTGGTTGTCATAGGCTAAATATCGGTCCAAAAGGTGGTTGAACGTGCGCCAATTACGTTGAATGTGACATAAGTAATACATTGATAATACATTCGTATTTTAGTACCATTAATTTGCTCATATGTGACAAAACCTGGGAAATGGTAACATTAGGGGGAATAGCCATGGATGCTCTAAACATAATATTCTAGGAGATATAGCTAAAAATGTGAATACTTAAGAGAAAATGACTTCAGACTAACTTTTCGAAAGAAATCGTTTGAGGTTATTATCAAAATTCTATTTTCGTTCTAAATTGGTCTTATTTGGAATGTAAAAAGAACGTTTTTAGCCATTTTTAGCCCATTTGTTGACATTTGGTTGCCATGGCAACCATCAATTCATTCTTTTGGAATACAAATTATCCCTATCCAATTGCCCCATCCATGAGGATTTCAGAACTGAAAACAGAATGCCAATATTCCTACCAGATCCAAATCTATGTCCAATAATATGCATTTATTGGTTTAATTTGTAAAAATTATGATTTATATGGATGATTTGAAAATAGATTGATATGTGATTGCATTGCAGCCTATTCTGAATTCCTACATGTCCCTACCATCCCATGTTTGAGATGTCATATCTCAGCAACTATTTCAAATATTCTGATGCTTGAAGCATCAAATTGTAGCTGAAGACATGAACTAAAATAAAGGTGTTTTCCCCTAATGTCACGTTTTCCCACGTTTTGTCACATATCATCAATACAAATATGGGGCAACATTACTTTGATACATGTACATAATTAATCGGAAACATAATTCATCAGTTAAAATTATTGGAATATAAGTATATGATAATGTAAACCCTATTGCCCATATGCAATATAACACATCGTATGCAAATATTATTGCTGCGAGCCAGCTTGGTGCATATAGGGGTTCCGCATAAATAAAAGGCAGGGACATTGAATCTATCCACATGTATACACAATTTTAGGTGGGGGGGAGGCGATTTTTAATGCTTAGTGCAGGGTATGAAATTATTCTCTACATATGTAAATAACAAAACAAAACAAAACTTATACATTGTAAAAAGAATTGAGATTAACTCTGTTTAACAATGTAATTGGATGAATTGATAGGCCGTGAGATACTGCATGGGTCGCGCTATCTAATGTGGGCGTGAGATACAGCTTTCCTTGAATTTGGTTGAACCATTGAGGCTGGCGTATCTCGAGAGAGTCTGGTTCAATCTATCTTTTTCATCTAATTAATGTCTAGCAAACATACCATCGGGACTTTGACTAAAATTATATAATTTCCACCGTCCACCAACCTTTATGTCCACTCCTCGAGGTGGTACTGAACAGCCCTATTGCAACAGGTAAAACGATATTTTGACACGCTTAATACAGCATCCTGCTACAAAAAATGCCAAATAAAAAAAAGTTTTGTTTCATGTAACATGGGAAGAAACACAAGGGTCGGTAGGTCGGTTCTTTTTTTTAAACTTTTTTATTTTTAATTTCCCTCTAAAATTGACCCAAAAAAGGGTAAAAATGGGGAAACTATTTTCCTAAATTGTGTTAACCTAAAATTGACCCCAAAAAAGTATAAAAATATAAAGATGTCTTCAAAATTGCATAAAAAAAACGTAGGGTGGGCCCTGTTAAGATAGGGTCGGTCGGGTGACCTGAAACAAACCTTTTCTTTTTTTGGCCTAATAGGCCTATGTATGCTTTTGCAACAGGTCAACAAATGGCTATATTAGTGATGAGGACCTCTATTAGTAGAACTAAACATAGTGTAGCAATGATGTAGCAGAATGACTAATATAACCCGCTATGATATGGGGAAAATCAATTATCAAGTGCATACATACTATAATGTTAACCATTGTGTCATTTGTTAATCCAGTAATCTTGCATCATGGCATCATTTGTTACTATGATGCGCTAATGCAGCGCTGGTGAGTAACTATTAGCATCATGCCGATCCCCAGTGGGCACACAATTTGGTTTAATATTGGATCAACGTTGAACCATTTGTCAATGATAATTAAATGGTTTGTACCCACATGGAAAGGATATAGAGCCAATATTGAAGCATTACTTTCATTATTTGGATAATAGTAATTTTCTTTAGCCGTGCTTGACATAAGGGAGTGTTATATTAGATAATAGGGATTATGATATCGTAAGTGGATTTCAGCTATGCCCCATACTCAGACCCCTCCTGGGGTCAAAGGGAAAAATGCATTGGAACGCCTGTATGACATTTTTCCCTGCTGAGAGAATATCGATAAAAATCTACAAGATTATATTTTAACTGGCACAGTATCCTGGGCCATATTTCACACGGCAGAAACTGTCAATTTGGATCGACTTGAGTGATACGATTCCATGTGTTTATGGATGGATTCTACTAAAATGGTGGTTTAAAGATTTGGTTTTATAACTAATTTGATGACATCACAGTGGATAATCTAACCATTGTGAACATGATCCAGTTTCTCAACACCCCTGTGGTCCTCATCACATACCATTTGAGGACAGTATAGTCTAGTCCTTTAATGTTATGCAGCCTTGGTGCGTAACTCGCCACTGCTGCATTTGATTTATGCAACAAGCCAACCCTATTGGGTTGAGACAATGCTGAACAACCTGATGCCTAAAAGCAGCGCTAGAAAATTACAGAGACTCTCGTTATCCACAAGAGATAAGTGTAGTTTATTTCACCATCATACGAACAGAGACAAGGCTGTCATAATAAGTTGTCCTTGTCTTCCAGGTGATACCGTCGGCATACGTAGTTCTACCGTATACCCCATTTAGATTGGCCTGATGGCAGCTACCATACCACCATGCCCCCGTATACATCTCTGCACAGCTGTTGCTATTCCCGTCATTGTCATCATCATGTGTCGAAAATTTTCGTCCATTATGAAAGCTTGTCAATGAATCGCCTGAAACAGAGATTAAGGGAGTGTGCATTCATTAGTTACAGGGGGGGGGGGGGGGGTGGTAGGTTTGGGTGGGGGTGTAAAATTTTCCGATCCCTCCTGAGGGAGGGGGGGGGGGGTAGGAAACGTTCCACGGGCTCTCGAGGGGGGCCCCTCCGCGCGAAATCTCACCACCCCCCCCTGTAATTAGTAAATGAACACATCTTAAAATAGCTGTTTAACTACCATTTAGAAGCCCAATATGAGCTGAGATTGAGCAGCCCAATGTGGGCCTAGAGTGGGGCCCTTAAAGTAGGCTGATAGTGAACTGCCCAATGTAGGCTAGGGTGGACTGCCCCCGCTGCGACTTTTTGCCATCAGAGAAAATACATGTTAACCAGCAGACACTTAACACTGGGTCTTTCATATTGGGTATATTTCCCTATGTCCCTTCATTTGATAACCCAAGAGAGTGATTTTCCATTCTTTTTGGGGGGTGGGGGAAGGGGGGCTGAGAGGGGGATTGCCTGATGTTATTATTTCCAAATAATCATAATCAGCAAGTCTTACTTACAGTCTGGGAATAGATTAGTGAAAGGACTAAGCATTGATAATCAAATCTATACATGAGGGAAAAACAGTATAACTAACCAGATGGTGGTGAGGAAGTACTTGAATAGCCAGAAACTTGCATCACATAATCCGTACCAGAATCCCCAACAGTAAATAAACTGTAGTCAGCCACAGAAAATGTGTCTGCAGGGAACTCCATGACGATTTTCAGTGTGGTGAAGTGATCGGTCAATATGTGTATGTTGTCCAGGCCCAGCCAGAAGTTACCACTAGGATCCCCAAAACCATCTTGGTAGCTGGTCCAGTTTCTGTAGAAGTCCACCGTATCGTCCACTCTTTTCTGGAAGGTCTGCAAGATTGATTATGAAAGTGGGAAAAGCCGCCTGTAGATTATTGAATATATAAACTAGCCCTGCCCCTTAAACCCGCAGATCTTACTGCACGTCCAGTAACAGTCAGAGTGCAGTCGGGACAGGTACTCAGCTCTATATTAAAGGGGTGCTATTTCAGTTTTGTTGATGAATTTTGCATATAAAATGATACAAAGAATGTAATAATTCATGTGTGCGGCCCACATAACCATATCAAGATGTCTCTTCTATTATCAAACCAATATTGTAAGTCAAGTAGAGTTAAATCTATCTATAGTTCAAAAGGAAATACCATGGAATGTTGCTCTGGATATCAGGTAAAAACTTTATGAATACTGATATATTACTCATCAAATTTATAGTAATGTCTTGAGGTCCAAATTATGCCTCAAGCTCCATGATCATTCTTCATCATAATAGACCAAAAACGCCCATGGTAGTAAAATACTCTCCAGATTGGTGGATTTTTGAATGTATCAACAGTATGAAGCATGAATATAGCCCTGGCGAGTTATTCCCTAGGGTTGCATATGGACAACCAACAGGTATAGGCTGTGTCTCACGACCTTGTGCCAATGTTTTTGTCTCTGACCGGGTGCCGTCTCTGACCAGATTCAGATTCAGATTATTTATTGCACTTCTAGTCCCACAGGACTTTTTCAGCGCACACGTAGATGAATTTACAATCGACTAATCAAACTACGGTGCTCTTAATTCTAGTCTTGCTGACTGATGTTACAGTGGAAGTGGTATAAGTACTAATAAGAATCCTCTTTTCAAGAATTACCAATAGGTATATATGGATGCAAGTAGCAAGGTTGATACACAATTTGAGAAGAAGTAGGTCCACAACGGCGACAGCAACTCAAATCTTATCAAAGAAAGATACCAGGTAATTTATTAATGGCTCTCTTAAACTTACGAATCGTTGTCAATTTTTGGGTCTCCTTGTCCAACTGATCCCACAATTTGACTCCCCTGTAATAGGGTGATTTCTCGTAGAAGCTAGTCTTGGCTCTACGTTGGGCAAACTTGATTTTTAAGTCCCCCCGTGTCCTTACTCTACGTTGTTCTAGAGCTTCGCCGTTATGTGCCTTCTTCCACATGATACAAATTAGGCTATGCTTGCGCTTCTTGTCTAACATGTCCACTTTACCAGTTTTGTGTAGGTTTTCTACCACAGGTGCCGTCTCTGATCGGCTTGGCTCGATACGGTCAAAATACCAACAGCAGGAGGCTAATTATAATTATACTTATAGTTATATAACAACCGCCATAAAGTTTTTACAGATCCTTATATATATGAGTATAATTCTTTTTAAAACACCTTTTTTCTGACACCTGGTCAGGGACGGCACCTGGTCAGAGACGGCACCTGGTCAGAGACAGCACCTGGTCAGAGACGGCACCTGGTCAGAGACGGCACCTGATCAGAGATGGCACCTGGTCAGAGACGGCACGCGGTCAGAGACAACAACATTGGCCCAAGGTCGTGAGACACAGCCATAGTGAAGAATCAATGCTGTTATTAAGGGTTAACGATGCAACTCACTATCCATCCCTCACCCTCCACAGTGTCCACATCACAGTAAACCTCCATGGGTGTCACCCCATCAGGGTATATGGTGAAGACCCCCGAGGTGCCAGCAGTCACTGCCGCCGAACAATTGGTCAGTCCTGGAGTGAAAGTGTAACACATGGGCAGCTATAGTAGTGTACAGGTAAAGGAAAACATGGTGGTCTGCTACAGTTATGTATGGGCAAAGATGAACACAGGGGCAGCTATATTGTTAAGTGCACATTGGGACATGCAGTCAAGGCGGTTGAAACAGATTAGAGCAAGATTTCTTCTTGCTTATGGAAATATTGGATATTCTGGGATAGGTTAGTGTGGATATAATGTTGTGTAGACACTGGCTTATGGACAAAATGGATAAGTAGCTCTTTTCTATGCCACATTGGATTAGAATTTTAATTTTAAGCCTATTCCATATCTCTATATATTTATGGACACCCTTCAAGCTAAAATACATCAGCTTGATAGTGTCATAGAAATATTCTGTACCTTACATAGTCACACTTAGCAATACACAGAACATAGAATACTGATCAAATTCCCACATAATGCACTCATATTGCATAAATTCTAGAACTTAATTCTAATATCAGAACCAAGATTAGCATTTATATTTAAGGCAATTTTGAAACTAACACCGCCAACATTGCCCAAATATTTCATTGTTCAACTAAATAATATCATCAGAAATAACTATAAGGAGCTAATGAAACTAATTATTTCAAACAAATTCACACCTGATGAGACATTTAAGTCGAAACCACTCTAATTGTACCTTTTATGTGACACAACCATGTGTCCTACTACAGCCCCAACCCAAAACAAAGGGGCCATAGACATCTCACCTTTTTCCCTAAGTGCTAAACATCTGCTCTAAGACAGTTTCCATATATGGACATTATCCAACACTCTGCTGTGAGAGTGTGTCCCTTTGCATTTGGGAAGTGATGTCATAGACTAGATCCCTGCCCTCTGATTGGTCAGAGCCATCAGGTAACCAAGGTACCAAATAGCATAGTGAGCCTTGTCAACAGGCATTCAGTGGTTGTGAAAAGTAGAGGATAGAAGTGTAATCCGTTTCTCCTTAAGTAGTTTTGTAAAAATACCTATTATCACAATACTGGTATGCATTTTGTATTCCGCACTAGCGAGATATAGTAATTCTACCTAATTTTAAAGACACCTTCAGCACACTACCGTATCACCTTTTACACCTCATTAACCTAGTCATAAGAACCTCAGTATTCCCACATGCTTGGAAGAAAGTAATAGTTACACCTTTACCCAAGGGTGGAGACAGGTCAGATGTTAATAACCATATATCCATTTTGCCACTCCCTGCTAAACTAATGGAAAAGGTATTACATAAGCAATTGCTTGACTACTTAATCAATAACCAGATATTGTATGAGCACCAAGATGGATTCAGGCCAAACAAGTCGACACACCATAGCATAGAGAAACTTACAAATAATATTTTTGAATCCCTCAATAAACAACACTGTACCACAGCAATTTTCCTCAATTTTTCCAAGGCTTTTGACACGCTAAATCATATTATATTAAAAACTAAACTATCCAATTTAGGCCTCCAAAATTCTGCAATTTCTCTAATAGGAAACTGTTTAACTGATAGAAGACAAAGAACAAAAGCTAATGATGTACTATCAGATTTTCATGATATTTCCTGTGGAGTACCCCAGGGCTCGGTGCTGGGGCCACTTCTATTTTAAACATATATTAATGACATGCACTCATGTCTTACTAACCTCCATTGCCAACATTATGCTGATGACACTGTAATATACATTGAGCACCTCCCTGAAACTAATATTACTAATACAATTAATGAGGATTTATCCAATATTTCCACCTGGTGCAATTCTAACAAATTATCATTAAATAGTAAGAAAACCAAATATATGGACTTTGCCAACAAGGCCTTAACCCTTTGAGGACGGCCAAAAATTAGTACAGTTAGCTGGGAGGGCGAGCCTTTTTGCAGGAATTTTCCCTAAGGACGAGGCTTTGGTGATTCCCATAGAGTTATGATGACTATAGTCGATGCTCGCCCAGCCATGGCATCAACTATAGTCGATGCTCGCCCATCCATGGCATCAACTATAGTCGATGCTCGCCCACAAAGGGTTAAGAAAACAGACCACAGCTCCAGATAGGTAATGACAACATCTCATATGCTCCATCCTACCGATACCTAGGTGTAACATTGGATCCATTGCTGAATCTTAATCACCATGTTCCCACCATAGTACAAAGTGTCAAACATAAAGTCTTTATGTTTAATTATGTAAAATATGATCTTCCGGAAAATGCTTTAGTTCAGATAGTTAAGACCATGGTTGTGCCCATCATTGATTAGTATGATGTTTTTTATGATGTTGCCTCAAAGAGTAGCCTTGAAAATGTCCAAATATTGGTGAACAGAAGTCTCAGGATTGCTTATAGAAGAACAGGAATCTTAAACACAGCAGCCCTTCACAGGAAAGCAAAGATAAAGAAATTAAAAGATAGAAGACATATGCATTTATTGGACTTTGCTTTCAAAAAGTCACTTATTCAGGAAGAATTACACATCCTTAATGTAGCTACAAGATTGGATGACTGACCACCATCCAATTAGGACTATAAGATCAGTCCTCCTTATTGGAAATACCATCTTCCAAATTGTTTATGAAATAAACTAACATCTGTACTATTACACTTAGTCATGGCTCTAAGCCTATGCTCTCCTACATTTTATTATATTTTTTATATTTTCTAATATATGTATCGATATGTCAAAAATGTACATATTATGACTGCTCTCCATTGACTGGTTTAAGGAGAATCACAGGGCTTTGACCTACCTGTTTACCAGTATAAATAAACGGATTTACAATACAACGAATTTACAATACAATACAATACCTTGTGAGACCTTTAGTTGAAGCTGGTTTCTGACATGTCCAAAATCAGAATTTTAGGGGTCATAAACTTTTGAATCAGTTGTATTTGAATATTCTATAGGTCATCTACCCAGATTGGGGGAGTGGTTAGGACAAAATTAAAGATGTAACAATACAAAATCATTTTAGATTACACTATAAATCTTGTGTAAAAAAACGAATTGTATACTGTCACAATTTTTGACCTACAAAAAATACATTCTAAAATTGTGTGTTGACAAAATAGCCTTGACTTGACATGGATTATTTGGCCAAAGTCTTAACCACTCCCACAATCTGAACTTATGAAATAATTGCCCACAATAGAGGCCTATAACTAAAAGGTTTATGGCCCTTAAAACTCCAAATATGACAGGAACCAGCTTCAGCTGATCAGCTGGCTGTTAAAGTTAGCAGGGGGAAGAGTACTGGGCCCAGACAAAATGGCGCTGTACAGTGATCATCTTGCTAATGTGGAATATGCCTTTCATAGAAATACCTGAGGAACTGCTTCTTTGCAGTTCCTACCACAAATAATGCACAATTCCTAACACTTGCACAGAAAAGCATGACTCTTATTAGCACATCAACAAAAATACTACAGTTCAGAGCACATAACATGACAGACATGGTAGAAATCTTGCTATGTCAGCAGAAACATTATTCCTACCACATGATAAGGCGTCGTCCCAGCTTCCGTCTACACACGTTGCGGTGTAGTTGCTATCTCCACTAGGTGTCTGCTCACCATCAATGCAGGTCACCACCACAGTGTCACCATTAACAGTTAGGGGTAGCAGGTTATTGTCCTGCATCGTGTTCAGTACCAGCGTCGATGGGCACGCCTCAGACACTATCAATACATATAAAAACAGTTGATCAGAATAAGAAAAAACAGGCAAAAGCCATGTTGTAGCTATCATATCATTCATCATCTTTTGTCGATATGATTAAGAATGATTCATTACATGATTCACCCTTTACGGATGTCATAAATTCATATTGTGCTTTGTTCCTTGCTGTAATGCTGCATAAATGTAGCTGTAATGCTGCATTGATTCTAAGTATTGATACATTACCAAACTCATAGGTTCTGCATGATGCACCTGGCAAGTTACACCCCAGCTCCGCATGTTGCTTTAATGCCATTCATCTGGTATGCAGGAAGACTGGCTATATATGCAAATTTAGATTATTTACGAGTTCAAACTGTACACCTCTAATTCCTTCCTAACAATCATAATAATAAGCTAGAATACCTGCATATGTGCAGTCATCAGTGTAGTTCCATGTCCCATCAACTGTGCATGTTGCATCGTAGCAGTCCCCGGCATCGGAGGTCAGGTAGCCATTAGAACATTGCACAGTTAGTGTGAATGGGTAGGCAAGGTCAGGTAAATCACCATCCTTCAGCTTAGTATTGTTCCGGTCAGTACTGGCACATTGCATTGCTGAAATGGGGAGTATAACTCACAGAGTTATACGAATATAGCAGCAGGAAAGAACTCACATCAGTCCTCACCTGTGGCGGGAAGGTTACCCGGCACACCAGTGTCCCACTTGGACTTTTCATGAACTACTATTGAGCCCAGAGGGAGGCTCCACAGAACTGATTTAAACCCATGTAGGCCAGTGGTCCGACCTCACTCTCCCTTGGTCGTCACTGCGCCTGCTACTCACCCTACTTCTGTTTCTGTAGCAGGCTATATAAATAGTGACATAAAACTTGATGTATACAATACTAAAAAAAAAGTTTTGCTGCTCATAGACAATCTCCAAAATTACGATAATTGATGAGGCTATATTTTATTAAATTAACATGTCAATAGTTGATAAAAGGGGGATATCTTTATCTTTAAATTGGGTGACCATGCGCGCATGGTTTGTCATTCATGGCCCTCACTGGGCAGATTACATTATGCTACCTACTACATAGCTCCCCCACCACACTGCCCTACCTACTGCAACTCCCACACCTGTTGTACTGACCCACCTAATGCAAGTCCCATCTACACTCCACCACTCACCTGTACCTGCCCTAGTTTCCTCACTCCACCACAACAAGCCTTCCCAGGAGGTCATGTTCCCACCCACCCACACCTTATTAAATAGGTAAAATCATAAGCATAATCATGTATTCTATGTTTAATATCATCTATCATACAAACACTTCCTCTAAGGTGTAAATGTTACTATAAGGTTATAAAAAGACCTATACTCAATACCATCTACATATAAATCATACAGGTCTATAATATGTCATTTGACCTTCATATAATGTCTCACATAACTTTATATTGTATAATGCATAATTCCTCCAATTAGAACATTTGTTCTTTAATCCTCTCCCCTCTTGTCTGTTCAGGGGGGGGGGGGGTGTTCATGAATGATATTAAGAACCTCAGCTACCTGCTCCCGTTTAACACCGGAATAAGAAAATGGCCTGGGACACTCTCGACCCAATTCTTTTAAAGAACAATTTTAGGGGCTATGCCCCAAATACCCTCTTATGCGATCTGCAAAATTAAGCCATAATAGTATGATTAATAGCTAGGCATGGTTTTTATAGCAATCAATAATTCCCGATTTGGAAATTAGGATTTGACTCCATCTGTTAGTCTCAAGCCTTAACTGACCTCTACATGAATCTGTTCTGCTCCAAGTCCCATCCTTCAAACATTTGGCTTCATAAGCATCAGTGTTGTCACACAGCACATAGCCCTCAGTGCAGGTAACGTTGATGACTTGTGGGAATGTATACGGTCCTGTGTCATCAGACAAGACTGCATACTCAGGCTCTGGTTTAGTGCAGGTCACATCTGAAAGTAATGAAAGGAGAGCATATTAGATGGTGATTCTTAGCCAGGCATCCTAGTCAAGAGTTCACTGGTAAAGAACCTGCATGGATTGAACTTAAATTGAGTTGTGAGTCAAATTTTGATTCTCAGAATTGGAAAATTATGTAGCAAATGACTACCAAGTGTTTTAAATCTGAGAAATAATGCAAAGGACCATTGATTATCTATCTTACTTATAAGTGCATCTGTAATCATTGCTGGTCGTAAATTCAGGTTTTAACCACAAGTGCGTGTAATTTAAGTGTTTTTTTACAAACGGTTGCTGTCTACCTAATTCTTCCTTTTTTTCCTTTAGGTATAGCAATTCATTTATTGATATATAAATGCATCAATCATTAACTGTATCAATCATTAACTTTATTAACAATATCGTTTTAAACATTGATTTCGGCAAGTGCATGCCATCCGTATGTAATTACATATTGATATCAATGGCATAATTATGCCTAAAAATGCAAACAAGCATTGAGAAACCCATTGTTATCAACCATCCCTTGCTTGTGAAACATCCCACCACTAGACTGCCTGCTCACAATTTACAACAGGTACATAGAAAGATGTTCATTCAAATAGTGTACATGTAACAACTATTTTACAAGGCAGAGCAAAGTGAAATAACCCTAACCCAGTGGGCACAGAACATTGAATCAATATTGAAAACTGGTTGACTATGTTGATTCAATGTTGATGCAACGTTGATGCAACATTGAACTGAGTTTTTTGCCCACTGGGAAGCTCTTATGATTATATTCATGCCATGCAATGATTACCACTAAGTCTTGTTAAAATCCCTTTTTATGGTAACATGGCCAATAATCATGATAGTTGGGTGATTCACAATAACATCTTGGCCATTTCAAATCATCAGAAACTGGGAACAATCGTAACTTGTGGTTGGTCTTGAAACATCACTCTGAGCTGATATCCCATAAAACACAAGTCATGCATTGATACAGCATTTTACAAATACCTTGGTATGCACATCCGTCAGCCAGAGTCCAAGTGCCATTTGCTGAGCAGGTTGCCTCAAAGTAGCATCCACCATCAGAAGTCAAGTATTCATCAGTGCATGGCACAATGAGTGATTCAGGGTAAGCCAGGTTGGGCAGACTACCGTCTTTGAGTTTGGTGTTATTCACCTCCATGCTTGCACAAAGCTTGGCTGAAGAAATGAAAAGGGACATCAGGGAGAATACATGCATATTTCTTCATTAGATATTTAGTCATAACTTTTAATTCAGTCTTAAGTCAAGTCAAAATGCAAAAGACATTCATAATAAATTCTATCTATGGAAAGGCACCTAGTTGCAGGGTGCATTAAGGCCCCTTTTAAACTTAATTGCATATTTTCTTAAAACCTTTTATTCATTTGTTATCAGTTGCACAAAATATGTTGGCTGAAAAATATAAAATCAACATCATGATGCTACAGACATGAATTTTTTTTTCATTAACTCGTTTTTTCATAATCTCGTAACTTATTGTTATTACTTGTCATCAATTCATGTATGTTATCATATTATAGGGTTGTAGCTGTGTATGATTGTATTCAATAGCTGGTTGCTAGGCAAATTTACAGTTGCTTAGCAAGCACTTGGCCTAGAAGCAAATTAAATAACATTAGTAGATCCCTTACTGTCTGATTAATCAAGTGGGAATATCATCGTGTGAACATGAGATAGGCTTGACGAATTTAGGGTCATCTAATCAAACTAAATAGAACAAATTAATGTTATTGGTTGGTTGCTAAAAATATGGGTTGCTTTGCAACAGCTGTTTCAATTGTCTATTTATGTCTATCCTTACTGCAGCGTCCCAGGGTTACAAGTGGTGTTTTATAAAGTGACAGCTAACCAGGACTCCAGCGCCATATTGCTTTTTAGTATACTTTCAGGGTCGTGTTGTTCCAGCATTGTGTTAAAGTGAGATGCATGAGGCATTGTATTTTGCTACCTATGATTATGAAAACTAATATGTGATAGTTCTCGCAATTAATGGTAGCCTATAAGCTGCTGTTGTAAGCTAATAGATATATATTATATCCCTATTCTAAATCATGTAAATACCCGTGGATGTACCACCTTGGTGATGTGTTGCATTGAGGAGAAATATGAAGTCTAACTTGTGACTCTGCCCAACCCCCCCCCCCCCCCCACCCCTACACGGGTCTATCCCTCGTACATTCTACCGAGTCAGGGTAATGCCATACAAAGTGTCGCGTTATTCCGCCACACTATGCATGGGGACCGTGTCTGTCCTAATATAGCCGTGGATCCTACCTGGTCATCTATCTCTTATAATTTTCCAAAAACACTTTTGCCTCATAACCCAAGTCAACCGAATACCTTCTTGTCACAAGTTTGAACCAAAACTTATGATTAATGTTAGTTAACTATTTGTGCAGAAAATTGTTAAAATTGTATTCAGTCCTTGTGAAAGTCCCTCGAATGGTTTGGAAAGTGTTATGAGGTAATAATCAGGTTTTAATAAATGATAAAATCCTGGCACCTTTGCAGGACTCTGCTCTACTCCAAGTACCATCGTAGAGGCACTTAGCCTGATAGCTCTCCGTATCGTCACACAGAACAAAGCCATCGGTGCAGGTTACATTCACAACTTGGGTGAACATGTAGGGGCCTGTTTGAGGGTCAAGCGCTGCATACTGAACAATCGGTGCTTCACAGGTGACTTCTGGAAATACATCAGGGAGAACTGAATAAGGTTTATATTCACAGTTTGACACCTTATGTGATCAAAATGGCATTGATCACCAGAATAAAGAATACCTTTGTATGTTATTATAAGTTTATTATTGGCTCTTGTACAATGCTTCATTTTACTCAAATCAATAGGCGTGTGATTTACATCACAGGCTACTTTTTGTCTTTACCCAATCTGCAATCACAAAATGGATGACAATTATGACTTGACCGCACCTGCACTATTACATGTATACATATTCCAGGGCGATGCACCTAATTCAATCAATTTTCAATGGAGTCTTAAAAGTGAGTCTGAAAAACGAGCCTGATAATCAAGCCTGATAATCAAGCCTGATAATCGAGCCTGATGATCGAACCTGATGATCAAGCCCCCTAACCCGACCCTCCCCACCCACATTGGATCAACTCCTCAGATACAGGATACTCCCACTGTAAATGAGAAATGACAGTGCACACATGGATTGTCTAGTCTAAAGCACTTTCTTGTGCACTAAGCCTATAGTAAAACAAGCACACTTTGGTATATAGAACTTTTATTGAATTCAAAACAGAGCAGTGAGCAGGGTTGTCTAGAATGGTGCACACTGCTTCAGCATAGAGTTCAATGGGAGGGCAGTATCTGTGCTTTGTTGATTCAAGAAAGTGCAAACATTTTGGCATGATTTTTTTGCAACAAAAAATGCAAAATTGTGTTTACAGTACATTGTGTGCCAATTGACATGGGTAGTTGATGAATTATGATTGTGTGAAGCTGAAAATGTGAAATCTCTTAACCAACGTTTAGAATCGGCTCACTAGTCAATAACTATGATGATTGTATTCGACTATTTTAAGACAGAGGGGTGCTGCAGCGCGACACATATAATAGCTCCAAAATTACCAAGTTTCATTTGAAGTATTTCATAATGGACTGTGTCAAAGGCCATCTTCGTGTCCAATTTACTATCCAGCTAATAATTTACTAGCTGGGAAAGTACAATTCTTTCTGTTAACTTGCCTATAATGGGCACCATGTCAAGTTACTGGGACTCAAATTGCTCAACTTTAGTAACTAACCATTTTTAGCAGTTGGCATGAACCCACTACCATGAGGAAGTTCATGATTATGCTGGTCTTTGGCAGAATTCCCATTGTCTGTATTGTCTACATATGCAACAATCTTATACCTGGACCTTCACAGATAATAAACTCCTAAAGGGTGAATAATAGATTACAGAATGTTATTGTTATTTCCAGCTAAATCAAGTGATAGGTTCAATGGAACTATACCCTTAACAAATTGCAAATTAGGCCTCATTGACAATCCAATGTCATGTCAACTGCCATGGATTTCTCTGTTCTTATACGTCTCTAACATGGTTCAGACACGAAGGGGGGGGGGGGGGGTCTTTTGGATCCAGATGTAACATTGATTATATGTCACATGCAGCAGTATTATCCCGAGGGGGGGGGGGGTCACTCCCTATCCTTTCCTTAGTCACCATGTGTGAACATGACCCCAAATTTGATACCCTTACCATGGGGAAAAAGTGGCAGAAATTGTACCCTTTTTACAGGGAATTGGGTTTAAAATGATGTCACCATGAAAAATATACCCTTACCACGGGTGGCCATATAGATAATATAATAAATCATGGGTTATCACTGAATATGATGGGTAAAACAGGGGGAAATATCCGTAACAAACTCTAAAGTAGTCTTAAAATGTACCCCTTTCCCTCCAAAATTACCTAAAAAGCACCCCTTATCAAGGGCCGCGCGGGTCCGTGCCTAGAGCCCTAAAACGTATCCTTTCCCTAGAAATTGTGTTCACATATGGTATTTGAATATGGGCAAGTGGCCCCCCGGGAGTTTTATCAATATCATTACGTTTTCTCAGACCTGCTGAGCCAACATATGAGAGGACCGTGTCACACATGTGTTCCCCCCTAGAGGGAGGGTTGGCACACCCAGTAAGCACAATTAGGTAGTTCTGACGTAAATCCACGTTCAATTTTGGTCTGAACTACGTAATTTTAGAAGGTTTATGAACATTAGAATGTTACGGTTTATTAACCACTTTCAAACCTGCATTATGATTTATGTAGCTCAGATGTTCTACATTCAACAGGGGTCTAAACACATGCCACATGATTCTATGTAGTGGGATTCAGACTTTTGTTGTAAATGTGTATCAAGTACACATTTAAAACAAAAGTTCTTTAAACAAAATATCTCCTACTATAATTTTCAAATTCATCTCTTTCTATACTATATAGTTTTGTAGTTTGACTGAACAGCCTGACAGTGTCTGTTGACTATAGTAGTGTCCACTTAGTAAAGTGCCCCAATGCACATATTTGCACGTATATAATTATGCTCATTTGCATAGTATTGAATTCATAATTTAATGAGAATTCAGTGTTTGAATGTGGTCGATTTGTTAAAGAGCTGTAATTTTCCCTTCTTAATTGATAGTGCTGCCACCTATTATGACAGTGAGGAGTTAAATGAATTGACTTTTAACATAGCTCTAAGAAGATTTATTATGTTTATTGCCTGAATTAAGTAGAAAAACGTAAATCAAACATATTCGTCTGTTGAACGTAATCACATTTTTACGTCTACAAGCCTTTGAAAATTGCATATCTTAAACCTTTGGTTGAACAACTATCTGGAGAAACCTCTCAGCTACGTCAGAATTACGTAGGGTGTTAACTAGGCGCTCCTCCCCACCGCAACCCCTTGATTCCAGCCATTCAACATGGGAGGAACACTGCAACAATGTGCTATGTAGGACAACCTGTGGTACACTATTGGAGAGACAACTAGTTGTGCCATCCTGGCTATGGTTCTGTAATTTTAACGACTCTGTTTTTGCTTCCCCATTTCGTCTCAAATTCTTTTGACATGAGTTCATACTTGGCAGAAACTACAGCTAGCCTTGGGGTCATACGATAGGGACCTGTTAGAATCGTTGAAACAGTTGACTCATACCCGCCAGTTACCTTAACATTGGTGCTGATCACATGCCTACAATGTCGTTTTCAACGGTGAACATTAAGGTTGGAGCTTGATTTAATTCAAGACATTTATTCAAGAGAGAAATTGGAAATCATTAAACTGTAGGGGACTCGAATCCCACTCGGATCGCAGTTATGTAAACCACCATAAGATGTTAGTTCGTGACCCGTATACAGAGGGCGCGAGTGTTGATAAAGGGGGCGCTGCGATCGGGTAGGGTGGGATATATAAGGCCAGAAGGCTCAGTGGTAGACAGACCTCATCAGGTCTCGTCCCGAACAAGAACCGAACTTAGATTACTGTAGTAGGAAGTGTGAATAAAACTCTCTCTCTTTGCATCCAGAACGTATAAAGAACCTTCCGAGTTGTTTATTCTGCGACCGTAAAATACTAAACTCTACATTGGTGCCGTGACCAGTCGAGATAGCAGGTCATCGTGGCGGAGGCCCGACCAAAAGAGGGGGAGGGGGAATCGAGAATTGAGGAATCGTTAGAGGATGGGGAACTAGATTGCAGTCTGAGGAATATAGATCGAGTATGGGCCAGTGCATCGAAAATGCAAACCCCAACTGAAAAACGAACCGCGAGACGGGAATTAATGGACTCGTTAGGCTTGATTACGCCTGGCATATTCGAAATAGGTCAGAAGACAGAAGATAGAGATCGGAAGAGACGATTAGAGGAGGACCGGATATACCAGGAGAAAGTACGGGCCGATCAACGCATCATGCAGCAACAGTATAGTGCCATGAATGACGAGTTGGTACAATTGATGAAAGATAGGGATGATCAGATTGAATCGAACAGAAGGATCACGATGGGGTTAAAAGAAGGAACGGAACAGTTATCCCGTGACAAAAATTACATCGCTAGTCAACTGGCTGAGCAACAGAGACTTCTAGCAATACAGAAGGGGGAGGAGAACTCCGTTCGAAAACGAATGGAGCAGGAGCGGATGATTTTAGAGAAGGATAGAGAAGAGGCAAAGAAGTCAAGAAGTCTGAGAGACCAGTATGAAATTGAGGTGAATCGACAGTCCGTGAAAATGAATTCCATTATAAAGGAACGTAAGGAAAAAGAGGCGGACGCGCTGCAATTTTTTAAAGATTATGAAGTAGAAAAAGAGAGAATTGCGGAGGAACGAAGGTTAGCGAAAGAGGAGTTGGAGGAGTTGAGAAAAAGGAAAGAGGAGGTTACCGATTCTTTTCTGGCCTACCAGATGGCATTGGAGGAGGAACGAAAGGAGCAGGAGGTTGATGCCCAATCGACTCCGAAGCCTATTCTGAAAGGTTTCAACCCTTTTACTAGTGAGAAAGGCATGTCAAATGTAACGGAAGGCCGATATCAGACCGACCAGGACTCAAATAGACGAGTGACCATTGGTCATACCGACACGAGGGACATTACGCCGCGGGAAGTTCCGAAAGACCGGGTGAATCACAGCTACGGATCGTTGAACCCGTTTGCGGATGACACAATAAGTGGTCCGCAACCGCCAAGTGGAGCCCCGATATATAACGTCACGTACCAGTACGCTATGCCAGGTGCAACACCGATAGACCCGCACAGTTTTAACTCCGGCCATACCACAAACCCTAGTCAGACTCAGCATCCCGGAAGGAACAATACGGGCACCACCGGTAATGGTACCAATCAGGGTACAACAGGCACGACGGGTGGTGGCGCAAATACTGGATCGGTTGCTGAGAAACGAAGACTTACGAGACGGGCTTCGATGTCCCCCGCCACAGCAGCGATTTATGACGCGGATCCTTGTATCCAAAACTTGGGCGTAGATTGTTGTAGCCGAAAGGGGGATGAGGCAGCGGAAATAATGGACTGGAGTCAGAGGCAGTCGGATCGCCTGGTTTGGAGTGCCAATGCTGCGAGGAAACCGATCCGAGAAACGAAGAGATTTAATGGGCTGGACTGGAAGGAGAGTTATCAGGACTTTTGTGATGATAACAAATATCACGGATGGGATAAGAATGCTTCACTGGGACCATTGATAAAATGGCTGAACGGGGGCCCGGGTCGGATTGCTGTTGATGAGTGGCGGTTGATATATGGAGACACTGGTACATACGACCAACTGGTCAATTCGGCGACTTATCTATTCGGCACCCTAGTGGCAACTGACCCATGGCAGGAGTTTCAATCTCGTACCCAGAAACCGAAGGAATCTCCGAAAATTTATGGACTCGAGCTGCAACGATTGCTCCAGAAGGCTAGACCGAACTGGAGGCGTGATGATGAATATTTTTTGGACGAATTATTCACGCACTACATTAAAGGATTGAGGGATCCGGCACATGCAAAATTAGTACAAAAGGAATGGGTTCGAGGCACATCCATGGTTGATCTGTTTGTTTCATTGGACCAGTTTGAAAAGAAACGTCGCCTGTTAGCAGGGTTCGTACCGCAGAGTCGGGTACATGCAGTACATGAGGAGGACAGGGATGATTCCTCCGGTGATTCGGAAGACGAACATATTGCTGGGGTCAAAGTGGACGGGAAAAACAAAAATCGATGGAAGAAAAGGTCTACTCCAACAGATACTCACGTCAGATCCGTTGAGAAACCCATAGAAAACAAAGTTGAATCCACCAGCAGTAATGCTCCGGAAGAAACGAGTATGGGTAAGATCATGGAGGCCATGATGAAACAGATGAAAGATATGATGGAGGTTAAACGAAAACCGAGAACGGACCGATCAACTATTAAATGTTTCAGATGTCAAGAAATGGGGCATTTCGCCTCGTCTTGTACTGCAGAGAAACCCGTATGGAGAGAACGTAAGGAGGAGGAATCGGGAAATTAGAGGGGGTTATTAGTAACGGCAAACGGATAACCCCTGTAGAAAGTTGCCAAAAGGCCTTCGACGCGAATGTATTTGAATCAGGTACCGACCAATCGCCCAGCAGCACGGGTCAAGAAGAAGGGCCAGAATCGTGTGGGGCTGGGGGGACTAGTGAAGAAATTGCCATGGGGAGCAGAACCGGGAAACCGGACACTAGTACAGAGGACGGGTGGATAGAGGAGTTGACCAGAGTAAGTGGCATCCGCCTTCCCCGAGGTCATCCGTGTCTGAATTATTTGAAGAACCATGGATTCGATCTTGGGTTGGAAACTGATATCAAGAGATTCGCTAGTAATCCGTCTGTGTTGGACGGGAAGAGATGGTATGTGTCTGTATCTGTGAATGGCAGGTTGGGAGATTTTTTGATAGATAGTGGGGCTAGCCACTCCGTTATCTCCAAGAAGTTCTTCGATTTGGTGTCCGACATGGATGAGGACCTCACAACGAGGGTAAATGCATGTGGGGCCGACGGAAGCAAAATACCGACATTTGGTAGGACTTGTATGATAGTAGTATTGGGAGGAAGGGAATACGTATTTTCACCAACGGTGGCGGAGATAGAGGATGTTGGAATCTTAGGAATGGACTTCGCGTCATTATATGGCGCTATATTGGACCCGGTTACGGGCAAATTGAAGTTGAACCATCCGTATAGAGACCGAATCCAATGTATAGCCAAGAATGTTAGTGGAATGGCATGTGTAGCACAAACCGTAAAAATACCGCCCGGAACGGCCTGTGATGTCTTGATGTCATCCATCCGATGTTTTAGGGGTCAAGCGGGAGTATTCGAACCGGACATGGAAATGTTGAAGGAGAAGGGATTGGAGTCAGCAGACACTTTGGTGGGAAATGCCTCATGGGCAGTAACTCCTGTGACCAATCCGGGTTTGAAGACTGTATATCTAAATAAAGGCACTATAATAGGCAAGGTTGTACTCGCGGAGGCGGTCACCGGTAGTCGAATGGACATATGCAGTATAAGTGAAAAACCTGAACTGGAAGAGGGAGTGAATCAATTGTTGAAGGATTCCGCGTTGGAGAGTGACGAGCAGAAAGGTTTATTAAGGAACGTACTGGAGGAATGTGCGACGGCATTCGCAAAACCAGGAGAACCATTGGGGAGGACTGATAAAGTATTGCATTGTATAAAGACTGGGGATGCGGAACCTTTCAAAATACCATACCGCCGACTGCCTCTAGCCAAGAAAGTGGTGGCTGAGGAAGAAATCGGAAAGATGTTGAAAGAAGGGGTGATTGTCCCGAGTACGAGCCCTTGGAGTAGCCCGGTATGTATGGTAACCAAGAAAGATGGAAGCATCAGATTCTGTATCGATTATCGTAAGTTGAATGGATTGACCAAGAAGAACTCCTATCCTCTCCCTCGGATAGATGAGACTATTGATTCCCTGGGCGGAAATAAATGGTTTTGTACGATTGATCTACAATCCGGATACTGGCAGGTGGGAATGAAAGAGGATGATATGGAGAAGACCGCGTTTTCGAGCCATATTGGTTTATACCAATATAATGTGATGCCTTTTGGGTTATGTAATGCCCCGGCCACATTCGAGGCAATGATGGAGACTTTATTGAGCGACATCTTATGGAAGAAATGTTTAGTATATTTGGATGATGTCATAATATTCGGGAAATCATTCGAAGATTGTCTAGAAAACTTGAGGGTTGTATTGAAGCGGATTATATCGAATGGGTTGAAACTAAAACCAAAGAAATGTAGTTTGTTTCATAAGAGTATCAACTATCTGGGACGAATCATATCAACGGATGGAGTGAAGGCAGATCCGGAGAAGATTCGAACGGTAATGGAATGGTCGGCACCTAGAAGTCCAAAGGAGGTGCGCTCGTTCTTGGGTTTTTGTTCATACTATCGGGATTTCTTGCCCGGTTATTCGAAACTGAGTTATCCGATTCAAAGTCTGTCACACTGGACGCCGGGGAGAAGGAAGGAAGTGTTTCCGTGGGGTTTAGAGCAGGAGGAGTCTTTCCGAAAGATAAAGAACCTTTTCAAGGAAACCCCGGTACTCAGATATCCGACTCGGGATGGCCATTTCATTTTAGACACGGATGCCAGTAACGAATGTATCGGGGCAGCCCTTTCTCAGGTACAGGATGGGGAAGAGGTACCCATAGCATTTGCAAGTAACACGATGAATAAGGGGCAACGGAACTATTGTACGACCAAGAGAGAATTACTAGCGGTGGTTGTATACACTAAAAAGTTCAAACACTTTTTGTGGGGATCGGACTTTACATTGAGAACGGATCATTCATCATTGAGGTGGCTGTTGAACTTCAAGGATGCAGAAGGAATGATCGGACGATGGCTCGCTCATTTGTCAGAATTTGGATTGGATCATAGTCAGATACAACATAGGAAGGGTGCGAAACATGTCAATGCGGATGCTTTATCACGAATACCTATTAGGAAATGTCAGAACACTGGTTGTACCGATTGTGGGGCACACAATGCTGTTTTAGCTGGGGTGAGGCATCCGTATAGGAATATGGAACCAAGTGTATTAGAATGGGGAGATGAATCGATTAGAGCATTTCAAGAGAAGGATCCGAATTGTAAGCGGATGAAGGAATTGTTAGAGGCAGGAGGAAGACCGGCAAGACCCGCAATTTCATTAGAGAACAGGGAAATCCGTAGACTAATTGCACAATGGGAGGAACTTGAAATTGTACAGAATACACTGTACCGTTGGAAGGTAAATGCCTTAGGAAATCGGATCCGACAGATTGTGATACCAACAGCCATGCGGAGGGATATAATGTTCTTCTGCCATGGACACCAGACCAGTGGACATTTCGGGAAAAAGAGATCTTTAGAACGATTAGGAAGGAAATATTACTGGCCAGGAATGAGTACGGATCTATTGAGATGGATAGAGACCTGCCCCAGGTGTTGCACTAGTAAGACGGGAAGCGGAATGGGTAAGATGCCTTTAACCCAGGAACTATTCGGGGTGAGATTCGCGAGAGTGGCTGTAGACATTATAACCGGATTCGTAACGACTCCCGAAGGTAATACTTGTATGATGGTGGTGACGGATTATTACACTAAGTATACACGAGTGTTTCCGATGAAGGACCATAAGGCTGCAACATGTGCTCGAGCGCTGGTGAAAGGTTGGATCCTGTATCTGGGTGTACCACTAATGTTACACAGCGATCAGGGACGGGAATTCGAATCAAATTTGTGGAAGGAGATGTGCCATCAGTTAGCGATTTGTAAGACTCGTACCAATCCATACCGGCCGCAGAGTGATGGACAGGTAGAAAGGTTTAATCGAACCCTGATACAAGTATTAAAGGGACTAGTAAATCAGAGAATGGATGACTGGGATGAACAATGTGACTTTGTATGTCATGCCTATAACAGCACCGTACATGCTAGCACTAACTGTTCCCCTAACTTACTAGTGTTCGGGGAGGATCTGATCATGCCCGCGGACCTGGTTTTTGGGGTAGTAGGAATGAACCCGGAGGTACCATGTCAGATAATGTTTGGGGAGGCTCTGAAAGAACAGTTTAAAAATGCATACGAATTGGTTAGACAAGAGTTACAGAAGAATGCTAAATGGCAGAAGGTCGGTTATGACACGAATCTTAAGACTAGAAGATACGAAGTGGGAGAATTGGTAGGCACGTACCATGAACCGTTAGTAGGGATTAAATTAAGTGATAATTGGGATGGACCTTGGCGGATCACACAGCGGATCAGTGACAATACTGTGCTAATGAGGGATACGCATGGTAGGAATCAGAAATCCAACGTTGATCGGCTGAAACCGTGGAAAGGAAGGGAGTACTCCGCGGAAATGTTCAAGATGGGAACGGATGAATTAAATCAGATGAAGAAAGAAATAAAGAATATGGCTGTAAAACATGGGGTGGGACGCCCGAAGAAACGGAAGGTGCAGGACGAAAACTCGCCAACACGATCGGTGGGTAAGAAATCCAAAGTCTCGGCAGGCGAAGGGAAGCGCAGGGGGAAGACGTTGAGTGTGGCCCGCTCACCGTCCGAAAAGGCCCCTGTCGTCACCAGGTACCTAAAAACTCACCCAGAAGGGGTGAGACGCAGTCCTAGATTGAACCCAGGGACTGCAATCACCTAGCCTGAATCACAACGAATGTAATCCAGTTTTATGTTATGTCATATGATTATCCGGTGGGCAGACCGGGTATATCTGTCCTATGTGTTGGAACGATACCCAGGCACTGGAAGAGGGGATTAATTAACCGGATAAGAGTGTTCCTGAGGGTGGTGGACGGATAATCCGGCGGGTTGAGCATATGCCACCTGTAAATACATCTACTTATACTCCTGACGAGCTCACTCCGAACCAATGAAAGACTCCGACAGACAGCAATTAGTACCGTAATGAATGGCGCGAAAACCCTTTTGTTTACATCTGGAACGAGGTCATGAGGTCACGCCCCGAGAGAGATCTCATGGGGTAACACGCATGCGCGGAAGGTCGTTCCGGGTGAAAGAACCGCCATATTGATTTTTGGTGGACCAAAGGTCAACAGCGAGCGCACGAGGAGCAGTTGTTTTCAAAGCGAATTAGAGTTGTAAATCAAGGTTAGTGGGAAACCCGGGTTGCTTGTGACCACAGGCACCCGGTGAGGACCAGGAAACTGAAATTTATTTGAACCGTACCCCGAGAAAGAGACCGAAACATGGCGAGTTCTTGCCAACCCGTAGAAGACAGTATCGATATGACCGATGTCATGGATGAACCGCTCTCACCCGTCACTAGAACCGAAGACGCTGCATTAGGCAACGTGAGTATGGAGGAGGAAACGGGACAGTACGACGAGAATGGCCGGTCTGTTTTTAAAGTTGTTACCACCGAACATACCGAACCCGACAAGAAGGGATTCGTGAGCCGTTACGATGGCCGGGAGCTATTTCTGGCTGATGAACTGACCGTAGTCCCGGAAGGAGGAGTACCGAGAACTCTTCCGAATGAACTGCGGGACTGTTTGATCTCTATATTGGGGGCTGATGTTTATGAATCGTTACCGTCAAACTGGCTGCTATTCTTTCCCGAGATGCAGAAGGGATTGAACGTGCACGAAGGGTTTCGCAAGGCGGTATTTGACTGCGAGGTGATGTACCGGGAGAAACGAATGCCGGTAATCCCAGTCAGTGTTCCGGGAACGACTCGAGTAGGAATAACCGGACTCGACATCCAGGCGGATATATATTTTAGAGAACCGGAAAAGAAGATCTTGCCTTGAAACGTAGAATGTTGGGAGAAGCTAGCGAACCGGAAAAGGAAAACTAAATTATACAGTATCGACATCGATGAGTTTTATGATCGATTGGAGGAGAGCGACGATGATCCGTCTCGCAGAGACGAGATCATAAGTGCCCTGATCCGAGAAGGAAAGAAAACCAAGGGATATGATCCGAAAATGAACAGAGACCCGTCCGAAGAGGACGAGAAGGAGAGGATAGCAGAAAAGTTAAGGAAAGACGCGGTAGAGAAAGGAAAGGTAGTGCTCCGGAAATCGAAAGTAAAGAAGGACAAGAGTGAGGAAAGTCTGACGGACACGGATTCGTCCGACTTTGAGAAAGTTCTGAGTCCGAAAGAGAAACGAGCTGCTAAGAAAGGGGGGAAGTGTAAGAACCCGAAAACGCCAATAGTAGATCTAACAGTTGACCCGAAGACAATAGAGAAGGTAACTGAAGGATTGAAACAGAAGGAACCGACGCCCGGACAGCTGAAGGCAATACAGGCTGCTGCCAGTGCCGGGGTAGGGGCCATAATAGAGAAAAGGAAGCTGAAGGATAACGTCGGATCGGGGGAGGATGAGAATATGAGTGAGGGGGAAGGTGAACAGGAAGAGGAGGGGGATGAACCGACGGAGAAAGTTCCGAAACCGAAAATGACAGAGGAGGAATTTGAGCGGTTGCAGGAGGTGTACAAAAATTCAAACACCGAGTTCCGTCTGTTCGTACCCGCCTCGTTCGAGGAATGCGCCAAAGGACCGACCAAATACGGCTGCCCCACGGAATATAACATGGAAAACGAATCGGATGATGAAGATTGGCTCCGACCGACTATCAAAGACCCGCTACCGTCTGACCATTACGAATGGTGGTTCAACCAGATCCGGCATCATTCGGATGCATACTACAGTAGGGATCATCGTTGGAAAATCCGATGGGCCTACAAAGAGTGGTATTTGGTGAAGGGGGAAACCATCTGTCCGTTTGCCTTGTGCTTAAAGAATCCGAGACCGAAACATTACACAACGGCCCGTAGATTCCTCCGGCACCTAACCGAACGACATATGCATCACTCGGTGGTGTACGAATGTCAGAAGACGGAGGCGACCCGAGAAAATCAGAAATTTGATGGCTGTGTAACGACTCGGAGGGCGAACATGGTTCGCCATTATAAGAACTGTCACACTCCGGGTATGAGTGCTACTGTGGCTCGAATCAATAATTTGCACCGATTATGGAGAGAGAAATACGACCGAATGGGCAGGGAAGATTTTCAGGGGATATCGACCATGACGGAATCCTACTGTGAGGTAGCCGACGCCCGTAATGGTAAACTGAGTGCTCGAACCGCCTTGTTACTGGATCGGGGGAAGTTTGATATGCCCCAAGAAATGTGGAACCAGGTAGCGGAGTTCCGAGGGGATCCACCTAGGAATCGAACTGACACTAAACGTCAGGCAAGCCGAAGTCCGGCACGGGGTGATGCAAAACGGGGCCGGGACGAATCACCTTCAACCTTCCGGGTACCCCACAACCGATCAGCAACGACTGCGTATCAGTCACCTTTGAACCGTGGCTCGATCAGACCTACCCCACCCGCTCCGTCTAAACCCGCTCCGTGTAAACCCACTCCGAGTCCAGCTGATCCGTTAGTATGGAGACAGCCGGCGGTTCCGTCCGATGATACAACGGACTACCCGGAATTACAGCTACCTCAGAGTTCGCTGAAACCACCAGCAACTCCGATGACCACTGTGCCCGATAACCGGCTCCGGATGTCTACGAAACCGGTAGTACACTATTTCGCAGCGGCTGAGAAAGTTGAATGTGAGGGTGCTCAGAAATTAGTAGATGAATTTCAGGAGGCACAGAAGGAGTTAGCGATCCGTTTCAACGCCGGGGTCGTTAACCTGTTTGCTGATTCGGTTGTAGCCATTCAGAAGACACATAAGGACCGTTATAAAGAAGAGAATGACAAGGCATTGGCGGAGGCTCGGGCTGAATTAGAGAAGGTCTACATTGACAAGGAAAAGATGTTGAATGAAGAAAAGGCTAAATTAGAGCAGGATCGTAAAACCGTTACTTCCAGCACCGCCTTACTGCGGAGGAAACTATCTGATCTCGATGCCAAAAATGAGGCAATGAACGTTAAGTTCCTTGAGTGTTTCGGAGTGTTTCTGGACGAATGGGATGGGACCCGATCCGCCGCGCTAAAACTCCTGGAGGAGAAGGACGCTTTGGACGGATAGGGTGTGATGTACCGTATTGGGGCTGAATCGGAATATTAGGGGTAGTAGAATCGAATGGGACGTACGAGGAAAAGAAGAGGAGAGCACCTTTACACCCGCTGACAGACGTAAGTCTGAAGGCGTGCCTGATCCATCAATTCCAACAAGGATCAGGGGACGAGGAGCTACGACTGGATATGAGAGATGATACAATCGATATGATGCGGACCCGGAAAAACTCGAGGGAAAGAAGTGGAGAGCACCTTTACACCCACCATAAGATTCGCTCTTCTTGGTGTGCCTGATCGAAGCCAACAACGATCAGGAAAGCTGTTGAAGAGGAGAGCGCCACGGACCCGCTGTCTAAATTTTTTTGACAAGCGTGCCTGATCAATACTAGCACATTGATCAGGGAGCAGTGTATATATTGTATAAACTGTTATTCTGGATAAAGAGTAGAGCTGTGATAGTATATATTTTCGGTATGTGTCATATGTATACATATCCCCACGTGGATGCACGAGTGTTACTAAGTTAATATGAAGCGTGTTAAGCCGTTCGTATTGATAATACTTGTGCCATGTTTAATGTACAACAAAGGTGTGTATAGTGTTATTCGAGTCGTATGCTTTGCATACCCCTATGTGTATTATAGACATAACGTCATTTTTTTATATATTAGTGTATACCTAGAAGGTATCCGTTTAAAAAAAAAAAAGTGTATGTTTTGTCTAGGGGGGGTTATGTAGGGGACTCGAATCCCACTCGGATCGCAGTTATGTAAACCACCATAAGATGTTAGTTCGTGACCCGTATACAGAGGGCGCGAGTGTTGATAAAGGGGGCGCTGCGATCGGGTAGGGTGGGATATATAAGGCCAGAAGGCTCAGTGGTAGACAGACCTCATCAGGTCTCGTCCCGAACAAGAACCGAACTTAGATTACTGTAGTAGGAAGTGTGAATAAAACTCTCTCTCTTTGCATCCAGAACGTATAAAGAACCTTCCGAGTTGTTTATTCTGCGACCGTAAAATACTAAACTCTACAAAACAATGAATCATACTTGAAAAAGTATCAATTATCAATTAATAGTAACTTTATCAATGAAAATGTACACATATTCCTAACGTGAAGAAAACGGTATATGCCTACATGGTGAAAAGCTAAGGAGGGGGGCAGATAAAAGAAATCTAAATCTCACTTTGACAGGTTTCGCCTTTTCCCCACTTGAGACTTTCAAAGGTGACATCCTTGGAGTCGGTGCCATCAGGGAAGAGGAATCCATCTTCACAAACCACTTTCACGATCACAAACTCCTCATCACAGAAAAAGGCACCTATGGTCCCATTAGCCACGTCCACCGATGTTGCTTCTGGGAAGCTCTGTAACCTGAAATCTGAAATAGAAGAGAATAATTATTATTCAGTGTGAATTAAATCTATTGTATTCTAGTTGGTGATAATTAATTACAATAAGGTGGCTGGAGGATTTAAAAAAATAAATTAGACACATGTATCATGTATGTCTAGAATGGCTCAATATTCGCATTTAACAAATTACCATTGTTATGTTGATACAGTAACTAAATAACTCACTGTAGCTGATTACATATACCTCACCCCTCCAACCTTTCTGACTACAGTGGCCCAAAAAAAGTGATTTTGAAAAAAATAATGATTTGAAAAAAACCTTTTTTTGTTAAAAGATTTTTTTTTCAAATCACTTTTTTTTCTAGAAAAGTTGCTGTCAAATGCCAAGTTGACACTTGACAACATGTTTTTGAAAAAAAAATCTTTTTCAAATCACTTTTTTTTCAAGAAAAGTTGCTGTCAACTGTCAAGTTGACAGTTGACACCAAGGTTCAAAAACATGGTGTCAAGTGTCAACTTGACAGTTGACAGCAACTTTTCCAGAAAAAAAGTGATTTGAAAAAACATCTTTTTTTAAACCTTGGTGTCAACTGTCAACTTGACAGTTGACAGCATGTTTTTTTGAAAAAAAAAGGTTTGAAAACACTTTTTTTTTCAAAAACATGGTGTCAAGTGTCAACTTGACAGTTGACAGCAACTTTTCCAGAAAAAAAGTGATTTGAAAAAACATCTTTTGTCAAAAAACGTTTTTCAAAATCACTTTTTTTATGCCGAAGTGGTGGCGCCGCCAGGCACCACCAGAACAAGGTATATGATGTTTGCATTTTACCAGAAGTCAGAACGGGTGCCGCCATCTTGGATTGTGCCGCCATCTTGGATTAAGGAGTCACAACACAAATTTATGCTATGTGATAACAATAATATAAATCAACCTTTGATAGTTCCTGAGGTTGATTATAATCATATCTACCCCTAACATTGACCCAAGGAATTCAATGGTTCTATAGGTTTGTTGCTAATACAGCTGGTTGCCTAGCAACAGCTATTCTAATTGTTTATCTGCCTAGCAACACACATTTCCATGGTCCTGAGGTTGATTATAGTCATACCTCCCCTCCTAATATGGACCCAAGGAATTCAATGGTTCTATAGGTTTGTTGCTAATACAGCTGGTTGCCTAGCAACAGCTATTCTAATTGTTTATCTGCCTAGCAACACACATTTCCATGGTCCTGAGGTTGATTATAGTCATACCTACCCCCCCCCCCCCCCCCCTAATATGGACCCAAGGAATTCAATGGTTCTATCGGTTTGTTGCTAATACAGCTGGTTGCCTAGCAATGGCTATTTTTATTGTTGATCTGCCTAGCAACACACATTTCCATGGTCCTGAGGTTGATTATAATTATACTTACCCCCCCTGAAATGGACCCAAGGAATTCATTGGTTCTATTGGTTTGTTGCTAATATGGCTGGTTGCCTAGCAACGGCTATTTTTATTGTTTATCTGTCTAGCAATACACATTTCCTTACCCCCTAACATAGACCCAGGGAATTCATAGGAACTGCTATATTTGAAGTAATATCATCCTTGCCCCTGATAACCCCTTCCCGGCTCTGCTTATTTGGTGTCTTGAATGGGTTCCCTTCAAACATACCAACCGTGTAGACATTATGTTTCTTCGAATGCAAGAATTGCGGTTGTTGCCGCGTATAAAAATGCCTGAGGCATTTTTTTACGCGGCAACAACCGCAATTCTTGTTTGGCCCTCCTGGGCCACTGTATTCTGACAGATCTGAAGGCAGGTACATAATACATACATACGTCAAAGGCCTCCCCCATGGTCCAGGCCTGCCACAGTGTCTAAAGTATGCACTAATTGCTATCCTTGAGTCTCTATAGCCCTATGGCAGAGTGGCCCTCTAGTGTAATAATATGAAGTTAATACTTGAGATTGGGGTCTCAGACCCCCATATGACCCCCAGGAGATGCCCTGACGCTGGCTGGTGCTAGGGCCTATCATTTCTATATATTTAGTTGATTAAGATCTGTATGTGGTAATTTGCCAAAAATTGCCAATTGCCAATTTCTTTACAAATCTTAAGTTACAAATATATACTTTTAAGTGCTTTATCTACCATACAAATAATTTTACCTGCACATAATAACACCTACTGGTGTGTACCTGCATTCAATACCATTATAACAAAAAAGGAATTGCATTGATATATAAATTTGCCTTCGCGCAGTCTGAATTCTCCCAACTGACAGTTGGGAGAATCACTCACTAATAGAGCTCAGAACAGGCTTGAAATGTGAAGGTCTGTCAACATTTCCCCTTGATTACATTATGTAATTCAATTTATTGTGTTTATTCCAGTTCATATGAGATTGACCCATTCAATATCTCATTATACCAATTTACTGTAAGTCTCTATCTACTAGTACTCCCTAGCTGAAATGACAAGACACTTTAAGAGGGTCATTTAACATAGGATCAGATACGCATTGAACGACCATCCAGACCCTCCAGCCACCCTAATTACAATGATTTGCAGCTGCATGGACAGGAAAAGAGCCTAATTATATAAAAATGCTAATTGATAATAAATATTGATGTATATATAAAGTATGATTTCAAAATTCTATTTCATCGTGGGAAGCAGGGATATAAAGTACATATACCCCATGTGGGAAGGTTTGGCGGACAAATCATAACCGTTTTGGCCATTTCAGTGAACCTGCCCATAGTGTTATATCATTCAGTGAACTAAAAACAGAACATGATATTTCCACTCACCTCCCTTAGGGGCCATTCAAATATTACGTAACACAATTTTGGCCACTTTTTGACCCCCGCTTGTAATACACTGTAACAAAATGGGGACAGACCTCCCTCCATAATGACGTAACACAGACCTGTACCCCCCCCCCTAGGCGCGGATTCAGAAGGGGGCAGACCTGGGGTACGCCCCCCTATTTTCCTTTATATTTTAATGTAAATATTTTCAATACCCCAAGTACATTGGTGGGGTCGGTCCTGACCAGGGACCGGCCGGTCATTGTGGCCCCCTCTAGAGGGTCAGCCACAAACCACCCTATTACATAACCATTAATTCCACACCTGGCCACTTGGTGGCCCCACCTCTTACTCCTTCCCCTGGCCTAATCCAGCTCACCTGCCCGCCATCTTATTCTCCTTTCATTCCTCCTCTGGTACACACCTATACTAAATTCCCGCCCACCCACTCCTCATTTCAATATTTTCAATATTTCAATATTCATTCTTCACCCACCCACTTTCACTGTAAACAATTATCCCGTAAAAATACAGTGAATCACTGGCATCAGTAAATGCCAGACTTTCACTGTCATTTTTACAGTTACCATATTTTGCCTTTCCCTATGAATTTTACTGACCTTTCCTGTTGTTTTTTAATGTTGATTCATCATTATCATATCTCAGCGCTTCATTGTCTTTTGATGATATTTTTTCTTGATTCTTGATTCTATTGTAAATATTGCATAATATCATCTCATATTGAATATTATCATTGTCTTGGATGCGTTTTAAAGTGAGAGCCTCCACTAAAGTCTACCACTAAAGTTAACCAGGCTGCCACCTGGTGGGTAAACAGATAACATGTGATCCACCGTAAATGAAAAAAACGCTGATTCTCTGAAATTTCAACGTAATATTTTTTACAGTGTATATAGAAGCTTGAGTAGATGTCCCAGGACCATTACCACTGTTACTGTAGGGGTACCAACATGTGGGCCTTTGGTACTATGCATGGCTAGTCTCCCTCCATACTTCATGTCCGCACGACAAGCGAAGTATGAAAGAGTCTGCCCAGCTGCCAAAATAGAGGAGGACTGTAGTGTAGCTGTGCCACACACCCCTCCCACACTGATATTCCTAGGCTCCCTATACGCCCAACCTCTCAGTCACTAGTGCCCAATCTAGTTAGTCATTTTTTGGATCCCTATACCACCAACCTAGATTAGTTATTATTGCCAGGTTGGTCACTACTGACCAACCCACCTTAGTCTTTTTAGTTCCAGGGGGAGCCACTGAGTGGTCATCACAGGTGGCCCCAACTAGTAGCATACAAATACAACACACCAATGATGGACCTAGGTTAGCCACTACTGACTGACCCCTTGGTCATTTTTGAATATAACTTTGCCATTGTGACTAACACTAATATGACCAACCTGGGTTAGTCTGTACTGACTAACCCTTTCAATCTATGGATTTTCAGTGCACTGGCGACAGCGTGCACACAATGCATTTATAGTAACACCCTGGCATTTTTGCCAACCCTCCAAAAAGGGTTGTATTTTGTTTGCATCCCTATCCCCTGTCAAGGGATCGAAAAATGTTAGTCCGTCCTTCCACCCCCATCCCTCCTACATGTACTGTAAGTGGCACCACATTGTTATTCCAAGAAAATAGATAAAGCAAAAGATTGGCAACCGTCCACATGCATGCGATGGTAGTTATTGAGAGTGGTACAAACTTCTTAGCCAGCAAATAAACCTTCCCAGTGAGCACAGAACGTTGAATCAACATTGATAAATGGTTGTGAATGTTGATTCAATGTTGATGTAATGTTGATTCAACGTTGAACTGAATTTTGTGCCCACTGGGTTAGACCAACGTTGGGCCAACAGAATTCAAGCTTGGAATGATGTCAGATGACACCATACACAGATTTTCAGGCTGTATGCAACCATTTCAACAAAATTCTGACCTCTTGCAGTCAATACTAGAAAGTTGCAGCCATTCATTGGGCTAACAGTGTATAACAGGCATTTGTCCGTCCATCAGAACGTCGCCATAATGTCACAAAGAAATGACGTTGGCTGTCAGAATGTTGGCCAAGTGCCAGCTTTTTTAACATTGTACCAACAACTTACGACGTTGTAACAACGTCTAGCAACCAGATTTAGAGCCTAAAAGTGATGTTGTCACAACTTATATTGGCGCAACGTTAATTAGTCTGTACATCAGAATGTCTCCATGACATCACCATAAAATGATATTGGCTCAACGTTGTACCAACAACAAAATAGTGTCCGGATAGAAATATTACCAGGATTCTGTTCACACGGAAAATTTGTATATAAATATGTTATGGTTTATGAATGGAAGATTGCTTCGACATTGATACAACCCAGTGGGGTTCTATAAATGTCCCCTTATGGCTACAATCAATGGGGCTGCTGGTCAAAATCTCCCCATACAACTGTCAATGCGCTCTAGGCTGTGTCTCACGACCTTGGGCCAATGTTTTTGTCTCTGACCGGGTGCCGTCTCTGACCTTGTGTCAGAGAAAAGTGTTTTTTAATTGTTAACCTATACTCACATATATAAGGCTTTGTGAAAACGTTACGGCAGTTGTTATGTAATTATAATTAGCCTCCTGCTCTTGGTAGAAGGTAACTAAACTCCCAAAATGATGTCCAGTCAGAGACGGCACCCGGTCAGAGACAGCACCTGGTCAGAGACGGCACCCGATCAGATACAAAAACATTGGCCCAAGGTCGTGAGACACAGCCTCTAGTGAATGTTGGAAATGCAAACTTTTGCCAACATTGGTTTCCTTCTCCGCCGCTCCCTACCTAGCATGATTAAGTCGCTACATCAGATGAACTTGTATGCTGGGAAAGGTAGAAGGGGCCTGGTTGATTTATAAAAAGACGGAAAGAAGGAAAGAAAGGATGGTACAGAGAGTAGCATATGGAAATGACCCATCTATAACGCCATCTTTAATCCTGATAGCGATCTAATCCTCAAGCGACTTAATCCAGACACCTCTAAATATGGTCTAGTCAGAGGGAGGGGTGTCTCAATATGGTTTCCTCCAGGAAGTGACTGTATCCGGGTGGGCCACAGGTAGAGGGAGGGGCGTCTTTTAACTGAATAATGCTCTCCTCCCTCCACCTGTACCCCGCCCTTACCTTACTCTTATTTTACCTTGTGTTATAGAGGCGGGAAACCACATATAGCGACCTAATCATGTTTTGAAAAGAAAAAGAAAGAAGGCCAAGTTACTTTTTTAATATAGGTCCCCTTCAAAGAAACCTCCCCATATAATACTTTATTTGAATTTGCAATAAATTACTTTCCCTATATATTTATATATTCGCTCCAGATTAGGTCGCTATGACTTTATCCTTACAACAGAATAGAAGCAAAAATATGTGATGGGTCAGATATACCGTAGGAGGAATACAATATAAGCTACCAAATATGGATCAAGTAGCTATGGGGGTTGGGGTATAGGTACTTTCAGCAAGAATTGTGTCGGCCGTGTTACCAAAAAGAGTGACCATTAGTGCAGGGTACACTAAGGTCCCTTTTTCCAGTACACATCGCATTATCGCTGTGAAAAATATCCCTCCAGTAGCTCAGAATGTATTGTTTTGTTAATGCGCCACTTATTGGGTAATAGCGACTTAATGTACTTACTTCTTGTTATCCAATGTGGTCTTTGTCTGATGTCCGTGGTGACGACACACGGGTTGTTGAATATAGTACTGAGAAGGGGGATCCTTTTGGGGGCGAAAACTGATGAAAGATGAGATCCAGTGGAGAAGTCTAATATCAGAAATAACAGAGGGAGGCCCAGCAAAGTCTGCATGTTGATTGTCAGTTCCAGATGTGTGAATTATATAGTCCTGTTCTATGCTGCTTTACTTAGACATGTTACACCTGAAGGAGAAGTGCCGCTGGAGACCTAGCTTTCATAAAGTCAGCAGACGATTGGCTAATATATAATATATAATATATATGCATGCACTCTCCAGGAAAAGTTGAATATGGACTCTAAACTTAATGGTCTCTTGGCCAAAGCTATAAGGAGTGGACATAATTGAGCAATACAGGGAGGGTGGTGGATTTCGGGTGGAAAAAAAGTGACAAGCCTATTCAGTGAAGGAACCTGTGATTTGGTATAGTTTATAATAGGGAGGGTGTGGGTTGGGGGGGGTAGGGGGGGTAGGGGGGGGTTACAATAGCATATACATGTATTCCAACTCTGCTATCGCCGACACAGGTGCAGTATGTAAATCAATGCTGAAGCTTTGTCCATAAAAATTAATGACATTTCATTGTACTTCCCAAAAATAACAATCCACATTTTCATCCTAATCAAGGATAAACCATTGTAACAAAAAATGTCTAATTCTATAGAATCAACTATCGCATATACACAAATTATAATTGGGAAGTGTATAGTCATCTGCCTAGAGTCCATCGATATCAATAGTATGTTCTGAAATCACACGGCCTCATTAATTATCCGATGGAGGAACAATAAATAAAACGATGGACTGTTCTAATTGTGAAGTAAAAGCCACACTTCAGACACAGACAGAGAGACTGTCGCAAACTCTGCTCAGGAGTTGGAGAGTGACAGTGATACATGTTTTTTTTGTCGGCTTCCACTTAAACCCGCAGATCTTACTGCACGTCCAGTAACAGTCAGAGTGCAATCAGGACAGGTACTCAGCCCTATATTTAGGGGTGTGGGGGTTTAACGCACCGTTTGTTAACGTGGGATATCAGCACAACACGACCCGCCAATTAAGGTGATGACCACACTTACGTTCGTTTTTATGTTAACCCTTTCACTGCTGGCCTTGAAAAATGTCGTATCGGAGACAGAATTTACACCTTTTTGACAAGGGGACATAGTATTCATGTTGACTATTTTTGGGTTCATTCTAAAATTCTTATTGTTTGTTTCATAGCAGGAGCTGTAATTTAGTAGTATTGCTGCCCTATGGCAGCAGCGGACTTTAAAGGATATTTTAGATGCTTCCCAGAGGCAGAAGCGGCCCTTAAAGGGTTAATATAGCTACTAGTGTACAACACATGTAAACGTTGCATACATGTAGCGTTTATACGGGGATCCTCCTGTTCACTTTTCTTTTTGGATATATATTCCAGGCAATAACTGCATGGTATTGGAGGAGGCGCGACTTTTTTCACAAGGATACCAATATTAAGATTTTAATTTATGATTAGGATTTACGATTAAGATTTATTATTAAGCTTGAATTGTTTATACATCGTACAGGGATATTATTATTATTATTATTATTATTATTACAAGCCAGAACCGAACACAAGTGTTCGGTTCTGGCTTGATCTCTCCATATGATCTTTAACTTATGATGATCAACTGAAATTAAAGGCATCCTGGGTAGTTGGGGATGACAAATAAGTTAGGGCAGTTGGTCAGATAGATATTGTGCCAGTTGCTAGGCATAGAATGTTTGGAATTGCTGTTGTAACAGAATGATCCTTGCTACATGACAATAATTCCAATAGAATCCCCAGGGCTTGTATACTGGGGGTAGGTACCCTCTATTCCAACCTATCATGCCAGTTGCTAGGCATGGAATGTTTGGAATTGCTGTTGCTAGGTAACAGAGTGGTCCTAGCAACACGACAATAGTTCCATTAGAATCCCCAGGGCTTGTTTACTGGGGGTAGGTATGGTCACATACCGTGTATTCCCACTTATTGTGCCAGTTGCTAGGCATGGAATGTTTGGAATTGCTGTTGCTAGGTAACAGAGTGGTCCTAGCAACACGACAATAGTTCCATTAGAATCCCCAGGGCTTGTTTACTGGGGGTAGGTATGGTCAAATACCGTGTATTCCCACTTATTGTGCCAGTTGCTAGGCATGGAATGTTTGGAATTGCTGTTGCTAGGTAACAGAGTGGTCCTAGCAACATGACAATAGTTCCATTAGAATCTCCAGGGCTTGTATACTGGGGGTAGGTATGGTCAAATACTTTCTACTCCCACTTATTGTGCCAGTTGCTAGGCATGGAATGTTTTTAATTGCTGTTGCTAGGTAACAGAGTGGTCATAGCAACATTAAAATAGTTTTATTAGAATCCCCAGGGCTTGTTTACTGGGGGTAGGTATGGTCAAATGCCTTCTATTCCCACTTATTGTGCCAGTTGCTAGGCATGGAATGTTTAAAATTGCTTATGCTAGGTAACAGAGTGGTCCTAGCAACATGACAATAGTTCCATTAGAATCCCCGGGGCTTGTTTACTGGGGTAGGTATGGTCAAATACCTTCTATTCCCACTTATTGTGCCGGTTGCTAGACATGGAATGTTTGGAATTGCTGTTGCTAGGTAACAGAGTGGTCCTAGCAACATGACAATAGTTCCATTAGAATCCCCAGGGCTTGTATACCTGGGGTAGGTATGGTCAAATACCTTCTATTCCCACTTATTGTGCCAGTTGCTAGGCATGGAATGTTTGGAATTGCTGTTGCTAGGTAACAGAGTGGTCCTAGCAACATGACAATAGTTCCATTAGAATCCCCAGTGCTTGTATACTGGGGGTAGGTATGGTCAAATGCCTTCTATTCCCACTTATTGTGCCAGTTGCTAGGCATGGAATGTTTGGAATTGCTGTTGCTATGTAACAGAGTGGTCCTAGCAACATGACGATATTTCCATTAGAATCCCCAGGGCCTGTATATTGGGGGTAGGTATGGTCAAATACTTTCTGTTCCCAATGATTGTGCCCCATTAGGGCAATTGTACTTTTGGGTGATTGACAGGCGTGACCTCAGGTCATCTGCTGACCTGGGGTCACATCTGTCAATCATCTTAGGATTTTGATGAAATTTTCATCACAGCAATGATTGCAATAGGTGCCCTACACTGGTATTTGAGGATTCAGCATAAATGTATAGTAACATATAGGTAGAAATATATTTTTTCTAACTCTGTACGAAAGGGGCAATGCCATTTGAAGAACAGGAGTTGCATAAAATCACTAAAACCTTTTCTGCATGATATCTATATACACTTGTTTAAATTATCATCATCATCATCATCATCATCATCATCATCATCATCATCATCATCATCATCATCATCATTATTATTATTGAATTAAATGCTGGGACATTTATCTTAATTTCAAAGTTCATTAATTTTGTTCACCACACCTCAGGTATGCATAGACCAGCTCCACCCCTAGTGATGATGAAAGTCGATTATGTGCTTAATATCAATTGGTACCACTTTTTTTTATTGACTTTTGAAAACCATTGATTGGAATTGCATAAGTGCAGAGTTCAACATCGTCTTTAAAGTCGAAATCGGTATTTGGGTCGAAATCACCCACTGATGATCGATATAGATACCACATTATTGGTTTCTATGAATAGTGCCAGAACGGAGAGCGGCAGAACTTGACCGACAGCAGACATGCACAGTCAAAACCTACACTCTCAGAAAAGTGAGAATCACTGTCGCCGAAAGCACTCTCACCTGAAAGCCAGGCAGTGCCTGACTTTCAGGTGAGAGTGCTTTTGTTTACAGTCTGACCAACTCGCTTTTTGATGAGGATGGAAGGTGGCATACGTGCATAGCAGATTGGTGTATATTGAACAAATCCATGGTCATCAGTGCAAGAAGTAGGTCTGGCCATGTGCCAATAGCCAGTGGTCACCATCGACCATAGATCATTCTTCCTTTTGGACATATCAACACAATAATGTTTAAAATAGAGGGCTTGAGATGTATGACCACACATGTGGCTTAGGAGGATATCCTGTATAACCCTCCTAGGAGGTTATAATATGATCATCAAATAATTATATACTCTGTGTGGTCTCATAGAAATACAATGACCGTAGCCCATGCTTGAAGAGTGTAGCGTCATTCTGATACAACCTAGTCACACATAAACTAAGCATGAACCAACTCTCACAGCCAGACTCTGTGGTCAAGATCCTTGAGTACATGGTATTTCTGGTTTGGACTTCCAAATGGTGGGTACGTATCCCATGCAGGGCAGAACTTTTGATATGACTGATACACTTCTTTTTCTTTGGCTATACTGATATTTCAAGAAAAAAATGAGAAAAGAAAAAAAGAAAGAACACTGGGGTGGGGGGGGGGGGGGCGGAGCCCCCGATTTACACAACAGCAGCACCAACTAAACAGCACTCTTAACTTTGTCTAATGGGACAATCTCCCACCACCATATTCCGCACTAGCGAGATGCAGTGATTCTCCTCTGTGAGACCTATAGCTGAAGCTGGTTCCTGGCCTGTCCAAAAATAGACAATTTTAGGGGTCATAATTTTGAATCATTGGTAGTTGAATATTCCTAATGTCAGCTGTCCACATTGGGGGAGTGGTTAGGACACTGGCCAATCAATCAAGGGGTCATAAGTTCAAATCCATGCCAAGACTAGATGTATTTTTCCTAGTTGGTTAAAAATAGTAATTGTATTTATTTTACAAATGAAAACTTAGAGATGTATTAAATAATACAAAACCATTTTAGATTACATTATGACTAAGGATCTTTACAACCGAATTGTATACTATTAGGATTTTGACCTACCAAAAATATATTTAAAATTGTGTGTAGACAAATTAGCCTTGACATGGATTTGAACTCATGACCCATGAAGTAGTGGGCCAAAGTCCTAACCACTCCCCCAATCTGACAGAGGACATTAGGATTCCCAATAAAGGCATATAACTGAAAGGTTCATGGCCCCTAATGTTGAGATTATTTGACAACGCGGGAAAATATGTTACCGGGTAACCAGCGTTCATGTCACTTCCGGTTAATAAAGTGACGTCACAAGCTGTGGTCGCCATCATGCATCAAGACGTCCTTCTAGTCCCTCTGTCCGTATTTACCGATTTCCAATAGGTTATGGGCCCAGACATGCTTAGGTCTACGCCTGAAGGATTAAGGTAGATGCAGAGAGGTTGGAGACATCAGATGGTCGCTAAAATTGGAGTTTTAGCCACTTGGAAAGTCGCCGTAAACTGAACGCTCGAGGGACGCCATCAGAGGCAGGTGTGGCTGCAGGCCCCAAGCAGGGCCGGAGGGGGAGCGCCCACCCCGAGAAGCAGCAGGGGCAGGAGCCGTGTACGATGTGCTGCTGTTTGTGTGCTGTTTATGGATAACAGTAAGACGTGTATACTGCGTGTATATCAGCTGTGTTAGTGGATGCTGAACACGGAGGAGGACACCCAAGATGACGTTGGAATACCGTTGGAGGCGACGTGGGGGCGACGTCGGAGCCGGGTGTCGGAGAGGCAGCAGGGGCGAGGACGATGACATGTGCTGTGTTTATGTGTGTACTGTTGTGAACGTGTCTGTGTATGATGGTTGCAAACTGGAAGTCGACACTGTATGATACACAGGGATACGGTGTGTAGAGTGTGTCTGGATCAGTTTGGACATTTGGAGATATACACAGGGACATTGTGAGGACATGGTGAAAAGTGCTGTGTCAGACAGTTACAGACAGTTACTGGTAGTTACAGAGGTCGTGTAAGCATCCAGTAAGGTCGGTGTGGTGTTTGATCGACGTGGGGTGTGGTGAGGAGACGTCTATGGATCTATTTGTGTGTGCTGATATCGTCTTGGGGTGTGTAGACAGTTACAGGGAGATACAGACTGTGGCAAGAGTTACATGGAACTGTAAAAACGCCAAGGAATGTATGTGTTGTATATTGTACACAGGAGACGTGTCAGAGACAATGGAGACGTGTCAGAGACACTGGAGACGTGTCAGAGGCACTGGAGACATGTCAGAGGCACTGGTGACGTGTCAGAGGCACTGTGGACTGTAGCTGATCATCGTGAGCTTTAGCTGATCACCGTGAGCTTTAGCTGATCACCGTGAGCTTCAGCTGATCACCGTGAGCTGTAGCTGATCACTTGTGAGCTGTAGCTGATCACCGTGAGCTGTAGCTGATCACCTGTGAGCTGTAGCTGATCACCTGTGAGCTGTAGCTGATCACCTGTGAGCTGTAGCTGATCACCTGTGAGCTTTAGCTGATCACCTGTGAGCTTTAGCTGATCACTTGTGAGCTGTAGCTGATCACATTTGTTTTGTGAGCTGTAGCTGATCACTTGTGAGCTGTAGCTGATCACTTGTGAGCTGGAGCTGATCACTTGTGAGCTGGAGCTGATCACTTGTGAGCTGGAGCTGATCACTTGTGAGCTGTAGCTGATCACTTGTGAGCTGGAGCTGATCACCGTGAGCTGGAGCTGATCACTTGTGAGCTGGAGCTGATCACCGTGAGCTGGAGCTGATCACCGTGAGCTACAAAGACTGAGGGCAATGTGTTATTTTGCCAGTGGTAGGGAGGTGAGGGCTGAAGCCTCACATGGAAATGAAGTACTGGTGACCTCTCTTTCCAAGGATAGGTATTATGTTTTAATTAAATAATAATAGCAGGTGATTGCTATTTGTTTAGTTTGTGTTTAACATATAAAAGACCTATTGTATATGATCACCTTTTAATAGCTAAGGTATATATGCTATTTAGTGTATTATGTAACAACATAAGAAATTATTGTTGTTTAACTTCTAAAAACTAAAAAGAGACACTGAACATTATTTCCCAAAAAGTAAACATTCAATATTCAGAAGGAGGGTTTCAATAACAGACACTAAAACTACATTTAAGGAGGAGTGCTTATCTAAAGTGACATTTATATTCACAGGTTCTTGTTCATTGTATATTCTAAGGGTTTACTGTATGTGTTAACACAGTGTATTTTCACTTGTCGAGGAGGAGTGTTGAGATTATTTGACAACGCGGGAAAATATGTTACCGGGTAACCAGCGTTCATGTCACTTCCGGTTAATAAAGTGACGTCACAAGCTGTGGTCGCCATCATGCATCAAGACGTCCTTCTAGTCCCTCTGTCCGTATTTACCGATTTCCAATACCTAAAACTCCAAATTTCGGACATGACAGGAACCAGCTTCAGCTAATCAGCTGGCTGTTATGGTTAGCAGAGGAAACAGCACTGGTACCAGACAAGATGGCGCTGCACAGTGATCAACTCGCTAATGCGGAATATACCCTAGCTAACAGGCTCAGACAAATGTGGCTGTGTGGTCCTGCTGCTAAGGTACAGGGTACTTCTTGTTGGCATTGGCTCAAATGGGATTCAAATCCCTAAAAGTTTTTAGATAGCATTACTCATTGGGCTCAAAAGGCAGAAGCAGTACATATACTATTGGGTGATGAGTATCATTGCACAAGTCCCGATGGAGCAGTTGGTTAGCTGGTGGCACAGGTTTTAACAAGACATCAGCTTGGCGAGAGCCATGGCTATATATAGGGTATCATGGGAATGTGTGCAACTAGAAGTCCACGGTCAAATATGGTTATGACAAAGACGTGAACTAGACTCTACATACCACTAGTGTGCACAATATGCAGCAGGTGGTGAGTTGTGAGGTACGGATTCTGCTAGATACACAGGCTCTCAAAGAGAAAAAGAGTTCTTAAATATAACCACCTCCTAGGGGTGTATATTGAAATAATCAATACGCTGAGGCAATATTTCAAAATTCTCAATTTTATTCTCATGATTCTCCATTGAAACCTATGCTTAATTTTTGGGCGGGAAAGGGTCTTAATTAAGACAAGTATTTTTTTGGGCTCACAAATTTTGTCATCTTTCTAAATTTTGAAAATTTAATCTAAGACGGTAGTGCTCAAGCCCTGGATCTTAGGTACATTGTGAATGTGTTTTCTCAGATATAGAACCATATTTGCTTGAGATATTTGACATTCTCAACTTACACACGTTCTGAAGTCACACGGCCAAAAAAAAGGTCCCTGCCTGACGCATTAAACATAGGTAGCCCTCGTTGATAATGTCTGTATTGCAGTGAATCAGCAATAGCATTTTCAAGTCGACATGACAAAAAGGCGATTTTTGTTTGAGAAGAGCCTGGACTATACATGTAGTTTTTACAGCTGACCCTTCAGCCCAAGCTGCCTACGTTGTAAGAGTAAGCACTCTCGTCATACTTTCCAGTGCTTAGGGAGGCGGCCATATAAAATGTCCACAGGCTCAGAGGATAAATGGATTTGAAATAAATATTACGAAAGTATTATTCTCAATCTAGAAACACTCCTCCACATTGTTTAAACGAAAAGGACGTAAGGACATGCATCATTTGTAAACAAATGTGGCTAGCACTGTGTCAGGCATGGGCCATTAACCTATTAAACCCTTATACATGTATATACAGTGTTACACATATATATATATATATATATATATATATATATATATATATATATATATATATATATATATATATATATATATATTCTATTGCCTTCATCTTTATAACGTGTATGTACTTCATCTTTAAATCACCCCTAATGTGCATATAACTATATGAGTAACCAATTACATCCCTATATTCACTTGTCAGGTAGACAGGCCACCTCCTCACAGTAACCTGTTACACCCCTATAGCACCCAGTTTAACAGACAGGGGGACATGGCCACCTCCTCACAGTAACCTGTTACACCCCTATAGCCACTCGTCAGGTAGACGGGAGGACATGGCCACTTCCTGACAGTAACCTGTTACACCCCTATAGCCCCCAGTCAGAGAGACAGGGGGACATGGCCACCTCCTCACAGCAACCTGTTACACCCCTATAGCACCCAGTTTAACAGACAGGGGGACATGGCCACCTCCTCACAGTAACCTGTTACACCCCTATAGCCACTCGTCAGGTAGACAGGGGGACATGGCAACCTCCTGACAGTAACATGTTACACCCCTATAGCCACTCGTCAGGCAGACAGGGGGACATGGCAACCTCCTTACAGCAACCTGTTACACCCCTATAGCCCCCAGTCAGAGAGACAGGGGGACATGGCCACCTCCTCACAGTAACCTGTTACACCCCTATAGCCCCCAGTCTGACAGACAGGGGGACATGGACATTGGCAGCTGTCTGGTTTAACCACTCCCCATCATCCCATGATTGACAGCTAGACCATGTGCTTGGTGATGGGCAGTCCAGGCGTCTTATGTGTGCCTTATCAGCTCAGCAGGGAGCCCTTGCCATTGTTTCCCAGGCACAAGTAGCAGAAGAGGAGTCAGCAGGATACCCCCTATTTTTAATTGGTTAAAAAAAAAAAGTCAAAGTCAATAGAATTTCCCTACTGGTGACCTAATTAGATTCATGTCTAGCATATCATTGACCTACAATGACATACTAACTTAAATTAGACTAATTGACCTAGATACAAAGGGGGTACCCTGCCGGCTCCTCCTCTACTACTGGAACATCTGTTTGGAGAACCAACTGCTGATAGGACGGACTGGTGGGAGATGTAAGCTAGTATGGACAGGCTCACCAATGCGCGTGGACATTCATTTCAGACAGGTTAGAAGAGTGTAACCAAATAATATTAAGGAGATGACGGTCTACACACATGATGAGCTGCCCCATATTAAATTACCAGTTGTGTGCAGTGCACATTTGCCGCTTATACTTCAAAGGGGATCAGCCACGAAGTTGGACAATCCATAAATGGCTAGCCCACATGGGCTTTTGCTTAGGTGCTAGGTCTTAAGCATAAGCCCCGGGCTAGCCATAAAAATAGTCGCTCCCTAAAATTATTTTATTGACTAATGTACATTATATCTATCAATTTATCGAGTATTGTTTTGAAAATGTAAAATGTATCTAATATACACTGAAACGGATCGCACATGAATTCAAAATAATCTCCTTGCACTAACCCAGTGGTTGATATGGCATTGTATAGAATGTCTATGTTGATGACAAATACACTCGACACCAGTTTAAATCCGCTGAAATAGTTTTATTGTCTTGGTTTCAAATGCCTAGCTGACCAGAGAACGATTTCTCTAAACCCTGCATTGTATGTACATATTATAATGTACCCAATAATTACAAGCAAATACTTGACGCTGGTAGTAAAAAATAGGAGCAGAAAAGGAAATATAAGGAATGATAACAGATGGCAGGGCCATTGACTATGGTTATGATTAGATACTACTGTCTTTAGACATACACCAGGAAGATTATACAAGTTGTACCCTGCAGAAGAGATCCTCACATTATAATTAGTGTGAAAACTTAGAAGAAGTTAATATATGGATGGATAGTTAAGATAAGCGACCTTTTGCTATATAAGTACACATTATATTAACCAGACATACAAAACCTCATACACATCGACTTCAATATGTAATAATTTATTCAGTTTCTAATCATTATACAAACACGATTAATTATGTTTGGCCTTCGTGGTTCTTCACGTTCTTCTCCCTGTCTCTCAATTTACATAATTTAAGACTTTTCTTGGCAGCGTTTCATGTAATTTAGTTAATTTTCTTGCTATTGACGGTGCTCAGCAAGCTTCATGATGCATCATCTTGCTGACAGTAAATGTTGCATAACTGACATGAATTACATCTTTAGTAACACATTTTGTTCCCTTTTCTGGTTCTCAGTGTGGAAGACATGTTTTCTCAATGACTCACTCACATACAAACAAATCAATAATGTTACATGCTAGAAACGTTAAAAATATATATGACATTAGTGCAAGTACATGCAAGTGCCGACTTGAATGTTGTATAGGGAGGCAGTTTAGCACGATTACAATGGCAGATTTAACGCTATGCAAAACACCAATTCAACAAGTACCAAATTGGTCAATCCTGGTATTATCTAACCAAGCCTCATTTTTAACCCTTTAAGGGCAGCATACTGATGTAATGCCCTGCGCCATTTTATCGAGATGATGCACGATTACTGACCTGATGCTGGATCTTTGCTAACCATGCTTCCCTTAAAGGGCTAACAATTCTTGTCACAATCTTTCATAAATTAATCAGTAGTCATACTAGTTTCCAACTTTCAACGTTAAAGACATCTTTGGCTCACTCACTTCAAAACCCAGTTTTGTAGTTTTATCACTTTGCAGCTTTTGCCCGTTGTACATGATATTATTGCATACCAACATGGCTAGTGGAATACAAGTTTCAGATAGCTACCCCTACACTTTGTACATTGGGCTATAAGGCTGACCCAAAAGCCTATGATATCAGTAGTCTACGAGCCTAATAGGCAACTCTCAAAACTCACACTTGACTTAATAAATGTATGGACTGCTTTGAAAAGTAATTGACAGAAACATACTTATTGTCTGATAAAGACAGACATGATCTAGACATTAGATAGGATATACTAACAAAAACTCCCAAACGTATTTTTAAAAGTATAGATTTACAAACAAGGATTCACCGAGTAGCACTGCTAGATAATAGGCACACCATCTCATATCATATCTAGGTATAATTTAAGCACATTTCAAGTGTCCTCCATCTCACCCCCCCCCCTCCAAGTATAACCTCCACTTAATAAGCAAAGCGCATCTCCTTGCTGTATCCGAGCTTATCAAAGTTAGGCTGGCAGGCGAAGTTAATCATGGGAGGTGGTCCGCACATGACGACAAAGTTGTCCTCTGCGGGGGGCTCGAGGTGGTCGCGGATCATCTCCTCGTTAACAAAGCCGGTGCTGTAGCGCCACCCCTCCTCGGCCCGGTCCAGAGTGTACCACAGCTTGAAGCGATTGGGGTGTGCCGCCTGGATCTGTTCCAGCTCATCCCTCAGAAGGATGTCGCTCTCCGTCTGATCACAAGAAGAAACGTGAATTATTAATATGCGCTCCTGAGAAAATTCCACATTAAATTTTTTTTTTTTTTACTGGAGCAATAAGTGCACATCCTCCTTTTTGGTCCGATTTTACACTACAACCCCCTAAAAATAATTATGTCAATTCCTGAGCCCAAATTATCCCTTAACTACTACAAACGTGGGGAAAGATGGGTGGGCGTGTGCCCTTTATTGAATTAAATTCTGTGAATTTTTTTTCAGCTTAAATAATTTTTTAAAGCGCACTGTCACTGTGCGCTTAATACCTTGAATACGGTACATTTAGCATTAATTTCTGACTGTACTGCCGAAATAATTGGGACGCCAGTCTACTGCTTAGGCGCACTGTCACTGTGCGCTTAATACCTTGAATACAGTACATTTTGCATTAATTTCTGACTGTACTGCCAAAATAATTGGGACGCCAGTCTACAGCTTAGAGCTATCTATAGATCCTGACTTCTTTTGAAGAGACATTTGAGTAATTTATTTTTTCAGCCGTCTGTAACACATTTTACAGTCAAAGACGTACAACATTTGCCTTTGTCAAGATTGCAGCCCTGGCGAGTAACTGGCCAATGCTGCAATATATTTCAACCATCATGCCTACCCAGGATGCCCAGGATTGATACACTCTACTAGATAGCATGATACACCAATGCAGTGCTGGCAAGTTATTCACCGATGCTACATTTAATTCGTCAGCACTGCATTGGTGCATCATGACGACAGACGTTGCCTTGGGGCATCATTCCGTCCTTAAAGGGTTAACAGATTACCGTGGTGGTTTAACCTACCTGGTTGGCGAAGAGTAGGGACAGGTGGGTTTTGTCCTCAGGATCCTTGAACACCTGACGGACCAGCTGCAGCATGGGGGTGATACCTAGAGACAAACATAAAGAGAGGTTTTAAGGAGTCTTTTTTTGTAACTTTTAAACAAAAGTTCATGTCAAAAATGTCCTGTAGTACACCATCTCTACTGAAAATGTTAAGAGACAATTCTTGGACATGAACATGCATCTTTCCATACACATACATACCTTTTCCCTTCATGTTTCTCACTCAGAAGTGATTATCATATATCTACTGTATTCAACATAAAAAGTGCCCTCACCCCTTTTCGGGGCCTTCTTTGACTAGGAAAAGCACATGAATTTTTGAGACAATCATCAAAATTCTGAACCCCTTCTATGCCAATAAAATAATTTATAAGTGCCCTGGGTACTTATTATATTGAATAAAGTACAAAGAGAGATGTCAGTCTATAATCAAGTTTCAAGTCTCACCGGTTCCTCCTGCGATCATGGTGACCTTCTTAGCGACGACAGTGGTGGCCTCCGCCTTCTTGTCTGCCTTCACAGAGAAATTACCTGCCAAAGTATTATGATGTTTGTTATGTTTAATATTATCATTATTATGTTTATATAGTTCCCTTCATCAAGAAGAAATCACACATTTACTTCTAGTTCATTACAAGAATCTCATCATCAACATCTGCGATTTGTTCACAAATCTAATTCACGGAATTGTAAGCATTTTCTTCTATTCTGGATTGATTCAACTAGACTAGACTAGACTCCGACTAGAGAAGAGTCACATGGTGAATTTGGTGCTGGCTATAATTAACATAATGTGCCAGACATTGAACAATAGGACTTATACCTATAATAATACAGTGCCAGATTGTACTAGATGATCAATATTTATAACAAGTAAAGGTTTCTCTTACCCATGCCGTTGTAGACGAGGAGACCGTTGGGTCCGCGCACGTCGATGCTGTCACCGATATCCATACCCTCCAGGTGCTGCGACATCTTTCCACCATCGGGGAACTTGGGGTGCACGTTCTTGAAGTAGACCTGGGGCCAACATTTTTTGAATCTCATATTATTTCATATTTCAAATGTAAAAAGCTGTCCGCATTTGATCTAGGGAAACCATGATCGGCGTTGGGGGTATTCAAAAGTATTCTAAGATATTGTATTATCACCCGGTATTTAATTTGATTTAAATAGTGAGAATGTAGATATTCCCTGAAATTCAGAAAATATTTTTGTTCGCAAATTAACAGTTATTAGTAAATGCTGCCAATTAAGGTTTTTAAATACACCATATTGTTTACCTTGATGACCAGGTCGACATATCCCTTGTCGTCGTCACTGGACACAGGTGTGTAGGGGCGGATGACCAGCTCACCGTTGATACGAGCCGTCAGGTAGATGTGCTGTCCTATCGGCAGGCCAAGGATGTGGTCGTCAGACGGCAACTTGAAACGAAATCTGTAATGATTCACAGAAAAATAAATATGAAATTTCTTATGTTTTAAGAAAAAAAGTGAAAAATAAGTTTTCCTGGTGGACTCGGCTGGACTACTATAATTGCTATTCGAAATATGCCCAAATGTATAGATCTAGACATTACTACTAAGGTGACCTAGAATATTATGAGAGAGTGCAAATGAATGCAGGCCTGGTAAGTAAATCGCCAGTGCTATAGTCAAGCACCATACCGACCCTGCAGGGTTTGTAATTGATAAAATCCCAAACTGGGCCAAAGGGTCGCTATGATGCATGTATGCAGCTTCTGGTAAGCCTTAGACAGAGGCCACAGGGCATATGACATTTAAACACTATGCAGCCCTCAAAGAGCTGCCAATATGTATCCCTAATAAGCGCACACACACCTTTTAGGGCCGATTCTATATTGTAAACCCCTCGAAATGTCAAATTATTAGCCCAAATGCCCTTTTAGTAACTATAAGGAACGTGTAATATAACGTTAAGTGCATTGTGTGTCAAATATATTATGTCAAAATCGGGAAAATGGGTGTGGGGGTGTGCGCTTAATAGAATGAATTTTTTTTTGCCTATTACACTGAATACGGTATGTCCCCTCCAGAGACTAAGACCGTCCTCCGCTATTTATGTTAAGACAGTATTTTTTAGTGGATCGCTACAAATCGTTGTCATATTAGACTTCATAATCACAGTTTGTGAAGAATCCTATGGCTGTAATACGTACCTCCTTGTGTCGTGGCTGAGTGACTCCTTGTCGACCAGTCTGAGCGGCACTTTGACGGCCGGGTCCGTCAGCGTCACCGGCGCCTTCTTCTTCTTGAAGAGGAACATCTTGGCGAGCACGGCGGTCACCACGACAACGCCGAGCCCGACGATGACCGGGACGGTCTGCGGGAAGGGAAAAGCTAATTGTTAAACGTGCGAATATCAAATAAAATATGTAAATTTTGACCACACCAAGAAGCGGCAAGAGGGAAATTTTTATATCGGTTTGGTTTACTGCAAGGTAAACAATGTCCCAGTTGATACTTCTTTTTCTTTTGTAGAAACTGTATCATTACAAAGAAGGGTTATCCATATCCCATTTTCTATTTCTCATCTAGTCTATCTGTATATACTTCATTTTTGTACATGAAGGTAGATGAAAAACAGAATGGTCCAATTCCTCTATTGTATCTCACTAGTAAGCGTGGCACAGTGTTGCCACCTATCTGCACACACTGGTACTGACCTTACCTGTGTTACTGCCGCCTGGTGGGTGAAACACATTGTTTACATATATACACCATATACATCATGTATACGTATGGATCTCTCTTAAAGGGCCGCTTAGTGCTTTAGTGCATAGTGATCCTTGTCGTCATGATGCATGAATGCAGCCCTGGCGAGTCTACTCACCATGGCGACCAGATGTGGTTGATACACTTCAACAGGCGCTAAATGATGCCAAGACGAAGGCTGCATTTATGCATCATGGCGACAAAGGGCATAGCACATTATAGCACTTTACAGGCTTAAAGGATTAAATAGTAATCGACCGGGTCACATCTAAGGTCAGAATATTGTATTTTATCTTTATATACTTTATCAGAGACACTGCTTCTAGGCCCTGATTTTATATTAATAAACTAGATTTAGAGATCCAGACACTGGCAGTATACACAGAACTGTTAGATATCTAACTGGCGCCAGGCTTATCATGGTGCAAAAACATCAATTTTGTGTCCTTTTTAATTAGATAAATTTTGTGTTAACTTTTTAGTAGCAGAACTTGAGTGTCTTTATCAATCATCAAACTTACAAGTTAACATGACCACCAGTTTTAACAACGAAGAGCTCAGGCAACCTTAACGGGGAGAGGGGAGAGGGACCACTCTGAGGGTTTCAATGTGACCAAAATCTAGTTGGTTTCAAAAGTCCCTTACACATATCAATTTCTCAAAGCACAAGATTGTGTGCCTGTCCATCCTGGAAGCTATTTTGACCCCCCCCCCCCCCCCCTCAAACAAAAAACCAATTGCCTCTTCAAAAATAAATATTTAAAAAAAAAATTGCACATGTGAATTTCCAAGGAAGTGAATGCAGGGGCCTGTTAACATATATGATTTCCTTTACGAGGCAAGGCGTGAATTCAAGTATAAACATGCGTTTTTTAAACACTTGCCAGATAATACCCCCCCCCCCCCCCCCCCTTCACCCACTCTGGTTATGAGCAAACGTTATGGATGGACCCTCATCCTAAATTATAAAGCATGCGTAACACAATAGAACACCCCTATCACTGTCAGCTGTTACGTGGTATATGTCATAAACATGTTGTGGATAATGAAATACAATGTTTCAAGTCACTTCCAAGAGCACATAGCCTTAACCATGGGTGTAGCCTCATCATTTATGTCATGATGCACCAAGGCAGCGCCCACGTGTTATACATGTTACACATTATTGTATCTAGTATAACTCACAATTGGTGAACACCAGCATTCTATATAGACTAGTATAGTGGCTGTCCCGATTAAAGTATGGCGGACGAGTGTGATATATCAAATGTACTTCACTACGTAGTCCGCACATGTTTTGGCTTGGGTAAGAGGACAGGGTGGGCGCGGGGGTGGGGTGGTGGGGGGTGGGGGGTAATTAACATCAAATCAATCTAATGCAAGTCCTCCCCCCCCCCGTACCTGTAATATTTTCTTTAACCCTTCAAGGACGGCATGATGCCTCATCAGCACTGCATATATCCATGCATCATGACGACCCTACGGGTTGATACACTCCCACATGATACATCAACACAGTGCTGGTGAGTAACCCACCTGTGCTGCATTTCTGCATCATGACTAGAGATCTCTGAACTCCTTGACCATGATGACAAATGACCACGAGGCATGTAAGGGCTAAACTCAGTGTGCCCCTGGCCTGAGACAGCACTGTGACCCTTTGACCTTGTACAAGTGCCCGGGGTTGGCTCCATGTCAAGGTAGCCTCAGAGCCGTACCTGGCCACCTGGGGGCCTGT